>CM038719.1:35933619-36371119 GCA_021613375.1 Megaleporinus macrocephalus | reverse complement strand
CAGATCTGGTGTTCTTATTTGTGAAAATACACTTATTGATACAATAAAGGGTTTTTAAACAATCAGCTTAAGGTGCCTCATAGAGCTGCCGCTGCTGTTTTCTAACATTTCTAACAACTGACTGAAACCTGTTTAAGAAACCTACAGCTGGTATTTACAGTGAGAGACCTTGTTTCTCTCTATATTTGATCCATCACCTAAATAATACCTGCTCTGTGGTGGTCCAGTGGGGGTCCTGACCATTGAAGAAAAGGGTAAAAGGGGTCTAAAATATGCAAAAGTATTAGTCTGTAACTACAAAGAGCTCCTATTTGGTATGTGGAGGTGATAAAATGGACTAACAGTATAGATACAGGTGTTGATAATAAAGACACCACAGAGAAAAAACTGGATTGAATAGCTGGCTGATTCAAAACTGTAAGCTCTTTTACAATTGAAAGAATAACTGATATAGCTCTAGACTTCAAATAAAGCAGGCATGATAATTTATAAATAATATATAATTTTTAAAATGACCTGAAAATTATCCTATTAGGCCTTATCTAAAGGCCTGGCTGCTCCACAGGGTTCCTCTCTGCGTACAATTATATCTCTTCAAGACTCTATAGCAAATGTCTGGTTCTTCTTGGAATTGAATAGATTGGTATCTAATTGAAGTCAATTACTCTTATCGAAGCTAATCAGATTCCGTTCTACTCCATTCAGAGTGTTTGGGTTGTCTGTCACCTTTACCTGATCAATATCTGCCCCGGATTCGTGTGCATGTGTGTATAGCAGAAGATCCATTCAGCCTTTATTGTCTGATGAACTTCAATTCATTTAGATGCTCTAACTGTAGCGCTCTTTGTGTTATAACAGTCTACAATCAAATAACCATTATCATTATCATTCAGTGATCATTGCTTCCTTATGTTCCTTCATGCTTTTACATTTGAACCAGTAAAAGGTATAAAAATGGTAATAATATGATAATCAGCTTCTGTCTGAATGCACTGAGGCCTGGCAGCAGCCGTTTAAGCACACTGTGAACTAGCACTAATCTGTCCTTCTGCCTTACAGCACATGACTAACACACTCACACATTCTAATAGCAGGCCACAGCGCTCAAACACACATACACACACTCATTTCCATCAGGAGTACACTTCAGTCTGCACTGACATTCTCAATTCAGAGCACTTCTAACATATATTAACACCTTGCAGGTAACCCTTAGATAAAGGCATGTTATAAGTTTCCATGTACTGAATTTGCTAAATGGTGAATGAAATAAAATGTACACACTGTAGACTCAGATTCAGTAATCTAGATTTTAAACATTCTTATACGTATAGATTAAGTAATTTATTCAAAAAACTCCAAGAAAATAATTTACTACAATTATATATTTGTAGTCAATTCCTGTAAAGTTCTCTGCTGTTATCTGAGATCCGAACTTTGGAAATATGAGGAATTATTAAGGCTATAATTTTTATGGCTATAATTTAATATACGTTTCAGTGTAACTTAATTTTACTATAATTTTATTTTATTAATATTTCATTCTGATTTTGTTATAACTTCATTAAGGCTATTTATTAATTTTCTCATTGTATTATTATGGGAGATTATGGAGTCCAGGGAGTCAACAGAGAGTGTTGACACTGACACCAGCGTTAAAGATAATTCTGGATCAGTTATTGAATCTGACTCCTTGCCAAGAGCTCAGGATGCCTCATTCCTGACTCTGAGTAGCTCGGAAAGTGATGGCGACAGCTCACCAGTTTCCTCGCTTCCTAAAGAAGACCTTACTAAAAGGTACGTACTGAATAGTTCATAATAGATTCTCAATAATTCACAGTAGATACTGAAGAATTTATAGTAGATACTAAATCAGTTATAGTAAATACTAAATCATTTATAGTAGATACTAGAGATGGAAGGATCGATTGGCCATGTATCGGTATCGGCGATACATATTATAATATGTGATTTACGATCGGCCGATATTTCTCAAATTTAGCCGATCCCAAGAGCCGATTGATGGCGTTAAACAAATTAGCTTAATTTCTGTCTTTCCAGCTAGCATTTCATCCAGGAAGAGGAGAACCCCCTCCCTGCAATTCCTATCTGAACCACGAGGTGGATATACACACCCTTTCATTTTACACAGACTGACTGAAGCAGTGGCTTCGCAAGAACAGTTTAAGCGTTCATCGCACGTGCAGAAAGAAAACATTGTCCGTCTGGCAGTTTGTTACCGTATGTGACTCAGACTCATCCAGGACAGTTTATAACATCTGTAAAATTAGTAAAATCAGCGTCACTCGCGGGAACCAAGACAAAGACATTTAACACACTAAACTGATACACACTTCAGAGACACCACACAGCTGAACACAGTGAGTATCAGCAAACAGCAGAGCTACACACACAGCTAACACAAAACAAACAACCCAGAACAGACCAGATCTGACCGGTATGAACAGAACAGCAGCAGAAACAGCCAGAGAGCTAAAGAACCACAGCCAGAGTGATTGAGTTTATAGTTCTAGATAAGCAGCTCTTCTCGGCTGTAGAAGACGTTCATTCTGCTGCTTAATATTCCACCTGGATTCACGCTCTGCTGTTCCTGGTAGAGATACTTTTCAGATGTTCCTCTTCTGGAGCTGTATCAAGCGGTTTACTCCCACATAGACCAACTTCTAATTTAGTTACAAATATTATACTGTTTCACATGAGCTCGTTAAAAATGGTAATAAACCAGTTTAGACCATGTTTCATGACTTGGCTCCGCTAATAACATGTAGCCCTCAATCGGTATAGGCTATCAGCCAATCGCACTGAAAGGTGATTGCCGATTGGAATTGGCCTCAAAAACGCTGATCGGTCCATTTCTACTAGATACTGAATCATTCTGTTACTTTTGCAGTGTGCGGTGCTGAGAGTAAATCAGCCTCTGAAACCAGCTCTCATTGCACCCACAACAGACATCTCACACACAAGTGAGCCGGCAGTGAGTGTCACTGATAACACAGGATCCATTGTTGTATCAGACTTATCATTAAGTAGTCAGGGTGAGACTAGCAGTTCCCAATCTGACACCACATTCTCATCATCTAGCATTCCGTCTACTGACAGCAGCTCAGCACCCTCTTCTCCTGCCCCATCTTCTACTCCATGTGTCATGGAAAGTGATGAGTATTCGTTAACCTGAGGATAGCATGGCATTACTGACCCGCCATTTCAGCAAGGACTGCAGTTGAAGCCACTTTTAACAGCTTCTCCTGCACCACAGTAGTAATGCTGTAGGTGGAAATTCAACTGCTTCTCTGAAACCAGCAAGCAGCCCTGCAGTCCAACCCATGACGTCCTATGGCGACGTTGCCCTTGGCTAGGTTGTGGATCAAGACGAATCAAAGCAAATGAATTGTTCCTGTGACACATCATCATCCACACCTGATGGCACTACCAGTAGATTGGCCTTCTCACCAAGTGATCAGGATGAGACCAGCACTTCCCAATCTGACTCCTCATCCTCCTCATCATTTAGTCGTCCACCGAAAATGGGCTCCCTCTTTACTTTTCAAACACCTCAACATGAGGATGCCATTTGAACCAGGATTGGTGTCTGAGGTACATTTACCAGCTTCTTCTGCACCACAGCCGGGGTGCAGTGCTAAAGTTGTATCTGCTTCTTTTAATCCAGCAGACAGCTCTGCAGTCCTCCAACCACCCATGTCTGATGGCGACATTGGCCTTAGTATGCCTATGCAGGAGATGACCACTGTGAACCGAAGCAAATTAATTGTTCTTCCATTTCCAACAGTGGACTCCTCATCAAGTGGTCAGGATGAGTAAGGCACTTCTCAACCACCACAGTGCTTAGAGGACTCCACCTCCTCATCATCCTTCCACAGAAGGCATGTAGCATGGGAAGTGATGGGTGCTCACCAGGTTCCACATTTACACCAAACCTGTCTTCCCTGCAGGAGACACAGCTGGCAGAGGAGGCACCTAAGTCAGGTCAGGATAGAGACGGTCCTTCTAACACCTGAGCCTTCAACACATGAGCTCCTGTCTGAGCAAGATGGAACAGAGAGTGAGCTCATGTCACCACCATTTGTTGACACCATTTGCAGAGTGGGCTTCTCCAATCTTTACTACTTTACACCTTCCAGTCGTAACCAGACATGTATCTCAACTATATCTCATAAGAGAAAGTTGAACATTTCAGAGGAAGAAGATGCATAATACACAGGTAGTCATCAACATTCAGAGCCACAAAAGAAAAAGGAATCAGAGCAAATCCGAGATTGCTGATAAGGAGGGATGTCCCAGCAAGAGGAGAAGGAAAATAACAGCATGATGAAGATTTAAGAAAGTGGTGATGACCTCTCAGCTTCACTCCCTATTGATGTCTTGTCCCCTTACATCAGATTTTTGTATACTATATAATTTCTGATGACTCTGCTTAATTGGTCTACAACACAAATTATGTACTGAACACAGTTAAACTAAGTATACTGTATATTTGGTCTTTTCCTTTTAATCAAGATATTAAGTATTCTTGTCCTGCACAAAAACACCCAGTACAATATTTGTTTGGAATTTATAAAAATGTATAAAGAACACAGATATGTTCTTTATCCTGAGTATCTGTTATTTATTTTTATGCGTGTCCACTGGTGAGTACACATAAAGTAAATATAGTTAAAGTTCTATTTTAAATTGATCAAATGAGACCTAAATCAAAACCTAGTCATATACTTTGAAGTGCAAAAATACTATATAAGTAGTAAATTCTAAGTATTATGTTCAAGGTCACTCAATGCAAAAGCACTTAAATGTGTTTTCAACTCAATGAACCATACAGACCCATGAACATGGTTTCCTGGAAATGGTTCTTCTGTATGAGGTAAAGCCTGTTGAATGTGGTTATTTAAAGAACCATTTTAAAATTAATGTATATAGCACCAAACAGGTTTCCGCTAATATTATATAGCTTTCTGATATATTCTGATATATATATATACACTGCCGCTCAAAAGTTTAGGAACCCTTTAGAATTTAACTTCATGCAATTCATGCAATTTACAAAAAATATTGTCCATTTCACAAATAATTTAAGTGTATCAGATGATGTTTAAAGAATAAAAAATGTTTGTATTAAAGTCTATTTTTGTATAGAGGCTTATTTTGCATATAGTCCTATTATCAGCAATTCTCAGTCCTCTGTCTAAATCTCCTGGTACGGCCGCCAATCCAAGGATGTTATTGTAGGCCTAATTGGTTGTTAGGACACTCTCGCTCAATTGTGATGCACAGCTGAAAAACATTCTACTAATAAGTGAGTATAAAAGGGAGAACAACATTCTAGGTTAGTTTAGTATCTGAAGATCAGCAGTTGATGGCTTGCTGACCGACTCACAATGACCAGAAAGAAACAACTTTCTTTAGAGACCCGTCAGTCCATTGTTGTGTTAAGGAAGAAGATACTCCATTGAAAACAAGAACATTTCACTGTGATCCCAAACTTTTGAGCGGTAGTGTATGTATACTAGAATAATAACTCTGACTTCTAAGAATTAATTTTTTGTCCAGCCATAAACTTCCTTATGGGCTGATATCTTGACCGCCGGTCACATGCCTGTCATATTTAAATGAGCAAACTATTTGAATTAGACTTTATATCTGCAATCTTTAAAAGAGGAGTGTAAAGAATGGAGAACTGACAAAAACATTTTATGGGGTTGTGAACTAACTTTAGTTTTGAAGACCACACCTGAAACTCTTAGCTGGCTTTATTTATAGACGTGGTTTTTAACTTTGCATTACTTCCCTGTTTAACGTGAGTACTACACCCATCTCTGAGTACCTTGGCAAGATAAGGCCTGGTCTTAAAGCAGAAGCTATAAAGCCTTCCAGCATTGTGCTGTGGAGCAGTGAAACTGTGTTCTCTCGAATGATGGTGTGCTATCCATTACATTTGTTGGAGTGAGGCTGAACTGACTATCTAACAAACAGAAACTGACCTCAGTTGGCTAAATGCAATGTTCCAACATCTAGTGTAAAGTCCTTCCAGAAGAGTAGAGACTGTTTCTGCAGCAAAGTCCCAAATAACCTCTTTTGATAAGCAACTGTCTAGAAACGTCTGGACGTGTAGTGTAGCATATAGCTATCACGTCTGAGATACTGCTAAAAGCAATTCCTAGCTTAAGCCCTAATACTGACTTAAAAGTAAGCCTTATAATTCAATAACTCAATAATAAATCTGTGGTTTAAGGGGTTAATAACTTCAACACAGTATACAATATGAACACAGTACATTTTATGGTAAATTCAGCAAATAACTCCTTACATCCTGGACGCATGCTGGTTCGTACACAACACTCTACTAGCCAATCAGGGGCATCTGTGCTGTCACACAGGACAGGGAGAAGGGGAGGGGTTATATGTTGACCTCCACACATTGTCAAGAAGGAGAGATAATTGAGAAACAGCCAATGCAGGGAAGAAGATCTGAAGAAGAAAGATTGAAAAAGAAGTTCTTAGACTAGGTAAGGATGTTTCAACAGTTGAGAGGCCTCAGAGAGTTGATGGTGAGGTGTTTCGATGAAATAGAGAACTCCAAGAGAACTCCAAGATTTGAGTTCCTGTTCGTGGGAAAATACGAACAGAAAGCCAACTTATGCCTCCACTGTTGGACGTCTCTTAACTGTTGAAATGCCCTTGTCTGGTCTAAAAACTCAGTTCTCAATCTTTGTTCTTCCAATCAGGAAGCCAGTTCAAGTTTGAATAAGAAGGTAGACAGGCAGACTCCTCCCTCCTCACTGGAATGTAACTGATGCACCATTTAAGGTGAAACCATTGATAAAAAAGCCAATACAAGGAGGTAACAGTATCTAATTTTTGCTATTTCACCAAACAACTAACTCTATTATATTTTTTCCCATTTATTAATGTTTGTGATAGCAAGTGGTTAGCATCACAGCAGCAATTGTAGCGACAGTTTGCTAAGACACAACCTGGCTAACGTTAATTACATTACTAGCTAGGTCTTTGTTTGCACTAATGATATTAGGGTATTTGTCCGTATAATGGATAAACAATATTATGGGCATGAAAATCCAGGAAAACCAAATTAGCTAGTTCAGTACTGTTCACGCTGGGAACGCACATCCATGAAATTGGGGGGCACATACTGCGTATAGAATCTTAGACTGCATCTTTAACAGATTCCTATGAGACCTCAGTGTTGAAAAATAAGACAATAAAGAAAGAATGAGTGGATAGTAGAAATAGTGTCAGGATGTACATACCCTCTTCATAGCTGTTGCTTAGGAAATTCTTCTAATTGTATCGCATGACTAAGATAAAACATTCAGGAAAGTTTTCAGGGCATGTGACAGTCAGTGAAAATGCAAAGCAAGATCGAACCCAAAGCCTCAACAGTTTCAGTCTCCAAAACATTAGACAGGACACATCTGAATAATTCATCCAGGTCAGTGTCCTCCACTAAGGCCGTCCAGAAAGACTTCAAGCAACTTAATTTTAATGGTGCTGGCACCTTTATAAACAACGTTTAACTTTCTTCACTATAGTGACAAGTGCTTCCTTTAACATGTGACATCATTATCAAAAATAGCCTCAGGAGGTCACCTCGAGGCCGCAGCTAGCCTACATTACGCCACGTAAATAAATGACACGGGGGATCACTTGTCGGCACTAAGCGTAACTGGGACCTGGCCCAGTTTTTTGCTTTCATAATAATGGAGGCCGCAGCTCTCAGAGGAGTAATGGATTCATACTGTGCTGCAGGATCTTTTCTGATTTATTTTTTATAAGACTTGATTTGTACAAATCTGGAGAACGGACTTCTTGTAACTGAACACTTGCATTATAACTCTAGAGAATGAACTCATGGTACGTCTTGAGGTCTTGACTTGTGGACCTTGAGTGATGAAGAACGCAGCTATTAGGACAGTAATGAATTCATATTTACACTGTGCTGATAGATGTTCTCACTGTGCCCACACACATGGATAAACTTCTGTTGGTTGACCTTCACACCCACATATGCATCCCTCACACACACATGCAAGAAAAACAAACTTTTCCTGAGCTGAGTGGGAGTTGCTGCAAGAATCACTTCGATTAAGCTTCTTTTTGAGCTTCAGTCAGTCAGGTTACTGCACTGTGTACTAGGACTGACTCAAGATGAGTGGACTTGTGGCATAAATCTTGATTTCTGGACTCATGAGACAACCTTTAAGACCTGACTTGTGCCATATGTCATAAAGACTTTTAGCTACTTGTGGTATATTCTTGAGGACCTGCGATATAATACTGAAGAATTTGTGGTATACCCTTAAATATGTGACTGATACTGAAAGTATATAATACTAAATACTGGGACTATTATATGTGAAGTATAATCCCAATTACTTTGTGTTATCTGTGGTATAAATCTTAACCTAATCTTAAAGAATATACTTATGAAACAATCATAAAGTCTCGATATGTGGTACAAATTGGTAAAACTAGATTTCTGGTGCAGCCTAATTCTGAAAACAAGACACAAGACAAATTTCAAAAACTAGACTTGATGTCAGCCAAATCTTAAAGACTGAAAATGTGTGGTAGTTGCAATGACTCAACAGAAACCTTAAAATGACGAAACTTATGTAGCAAAATCCTGAAGACTGGATTAGTAGAACATTGAAGACTCAAAATGTGGTACAAATCTAAGAAAACCTGGACTTTTGGTGTGGCCTTATCTTAAAACATAGTCTCTACATGTGGTACAAATCTGGAAAACTGCATTTCTGGTGTAGCCTAATTCTTAAATCTCAACATACAAATCTTGAAAACTAGTCTGCCTAAAGTTGAAGCCTGGATTTGTGAAACACTGTTGAAGACTCAACTTGACTCTTAACTACTGTACATCTGGTGTAGCCAAATTTTAAAGACTGGATTTGAGGAACATTCATGTTCTGCTAATAAAACATGCTGGTTTAGGATGGTCTATACTGGTTTAAAATGGTTCAGTGCTGGTGTAGCTGGTATACCAGCATGGTTAAAACCCTAACCATGAGTTTGGTGGTGACCAGTATATTAACCTCCATCACTGCTGACCAGCATAGCAGCATTCAAAACACAACACATACTGGTATTGCTGGTGTATACGCATGCTCCTCTAGAAAACTCTTCATACTCTACATATACCCAACACTCTACAAGCATCTACTCAAAAAACAAGCATGGGCCAGGATGGCTATTCACCAGTAAAGCCAGTTTATTTTTTTGTTTTGGGTGCTGGTACAAATCTGCTATGACCATGTTGGGTGACCAATCAAACCAGCACAAGCCAACTAAGACCAGCACAGAAAGGTTCAAACTTGTGTCAGAAGTCTTGAAGCAGTGTGTCCTAGTGTGAACACCATAGTGATGTAGTGACAGTGATGCAGTCCTGTAGCCTGGTAGGATGAAGTCTTTAAGTTTACACCCCAGAATACAGTCACTACTACTTTCACACATCAGCCTAAACCCGCAGACACGTCTTACTTACCTCATCGACGTCAGTGCGCGCGACCCCCCACGCGGCGAGTCCGGAGCGAAGCTCGTGCACATCGATCCTGCCATCTTTATTGAGGTCCAGCTGCTGGAAGAGCTGCGCCCAGCGCTTCTCTCTCTCAGCCCCGCTTTCCTCACAGCGAGCCCGTATACAGCCACAGGGGAGCCGGGCACTGGCCTCGCCCATCGGGGACCCTCCCCCTGCGCCTCAAAGTCGAGCACAGCACGCTGGAAAACGGGCTTGATCTGAGCTTATTAACCGCAGCTAACGCAGTGTGGAGTAGAACTGAGGAGCGGCGCTCGATGCCTCCCCCCTCCTGCTCCTCCCTCCTCCCTCACTAATCCTCCTCCACAGTCCGCCGGGAGAACTTCAGGAGGTTGTAAAGAAATCCAGCAGTTCACCTGAGGCTGAAATGCCTAAAGGAAAATAAAGCCAGTAGCCCGAGCAGCAACACTAGCGGCTCGGCTCCTCCACTCCGCTCCGATTAGCGCCGCTTTAATCCCGCGCTGCATTAGTACTGAGAGAGCATTACCGTGTGCGCGCGCGGGGGCGCGTGAGTGAATGTGCACCTAGTCGAGGCTGCAGTATTAATCCCCGGATCTGTTACACGCGCTCCTCTCCTTTCTCTCGCCGTAATTCCGCACGTTTCATTCCGGTCAGTGATCCTACTCTCTCTTCTCACGTGCGCGAGGGCGCAGCGGAATAGTAAGCGCGAGCGCGACGTACCGCATACCGGCTAAAGCGCATACCGGCTAAATTTCCGGCTCCGTCTGTGCGCGCGCGTGTGTGTGTGTGTGTGTGTGTGTGCGGTGTGTCTGAACTCACATAAGTGTAAAGACATGAACATGAACATCGAGGAATTAATATACACTTTTTTATTTAGACGTATTATTATTATTATTATTATTATTTTTATTATTATTATTATTTCGCTTTATTAACCAGCTTATGCTCTTTATGCCACTTTATTAGAAACACATCCTACTTCCACTCACTGGCCACTTTACTAGAAACACCTCACTTCTACTCACTGACCACTTTATTAGAAACACCTTCTTTCTACTTCCACAGACTGGCCACTTTAATAGAAACACCTTCTACTTTTACTTACTGGCCACTTTATTAGAAACACCTCCTACTTTCACTGAATGGCCACTTTAATAGAAACACCTTCTACTTTTACTCACTGGCCACTTTATTAGAAACACCTCCTACTTTCACTGAATGGACACTTTAATAGAAACATGTCCCTTCTACTTCCACTCACTGGCCACTTTACTAGAAACACCTCACTTCTACTCATTGGCCACTTTATTAGAAACGCCTTCTTTCTACTTCCACTCACTGGCCACTTTATTAGAAACGCCTTCTTTCTACTTCCACTGAGAGCCACTTTAATAGAAACACCTTCTACTTTTACTCAAAGGCCACTTTATTAGAAACACCTCCTACTTTCACTGAATGGCCACTTTAATAGAAACGTGATCCTTCTACTTCCACTCACTGGCCACTTTAATAGAAACACCTCACTTCCACTCACAGGCCACTTTAATAGAAACACCTCCTACTTCCACTGACTGGCCACGTTAATAGAAACACATTCCTTCTACGTCCACTCACTGGCCACTTTATTAGAAACACCTCCTACTTCCACTTAATGGCCACTTTATTAGAAACATCTCACATCTACTTCCACTGACTGGCCACTTCAATAGAAACACCTCATGTCTACTTGCAATGACTGGGCACTTTATTAGAAACACCTCACTTCAACTTGCACTGATTGAAAAATGTTTGACCCCAGGACTGCGGCTGTCCAGGTATAATCTAAACGGTTAAATATTCTCAACACAGCACTGGCAAGCATAAAGTATCCTACAACAGAGGTTGAGGGGTTTCTAAAAATGCCCCCCAAATAAGTCAACCCGTCAAGACACGTTTAGGGTCTGGTGTTTTGCTTCTTTAGCTCTGCTACAAGGCTAACATATCCAATCCATCACATTGTAAGCTTGATTTTTATGTTAAAGTATAATTTATTATCCACTTTGCTTTGGGCACATCGGTCAGTTTTATTATAGTGCACATGGACCTGATGTGACGTAGATGTGAGTGTGCTGTGATGACAAAGCAAAGGTGACTGGAAACTAATGTATCAGCAGTTGGAGGATAGGGAAAGATTAGTGTAGGGCGCCAGGAGGGGATTTTCTTATGACACCGCACTCATCCAAGTAGTACATCAGCTATTACACATTACTATGGTGGCAGTACAATTTACAAACACAAAAACTGAAATATACAGGGCAGGTGGATAATATAGACACACAAACATAGAAGGGTTTAATTATTATTGCTATTTTCCACATTTTAGAATACTATTAAATCTATGACAAATCTATGGTGTTATACAGTGAGCAAAAAAAAGAACATGCCGCGTCCAAAAATGAGAAACTGTTGTTTATAATGCAGACATTACTTATTTTGTAAAAATGCCATTACCTACAAGTTATTCATTTTTTAGCCTCAGTAAAAAACAGAAAAACTTTATATGACATATATATATACACTATATAATACTATATATCAGGGTTAATTAATTAGAGTTCTGTAAGGTTCAGTTAGAGGAGAGTTCCTTAGGCTGGTCCGGACTGTCATCATTTCTAACATGTGTTCTGATTCAGTGGTGTATCCTGTTTACTGAAGTAGTCTAGTATCAGCATCTTATACCCTCAGCTACTGAAACACATACCGTTCAGTATATTTCAGTATATTTCAGTATATGTACTGTTTAAATACTGAACTGAATTAATTATTTATACTCTAATTTATACTCTAACTTCTAATAAATATTTTTACTAACTTTAATAAAAAAAGGGCTACATTAAAAATACCGAACACTCTTGTCAATTTGTTTTACATGGAAGTTTTATTGGCATTGTTGAGAAGAGAAAATTCGCTCATTCTACCTGATCATATATGTCTGGGAAAAATACAGACACTCAAGAAACTAATGAGCGACAAAAAAAAACAGGCAAAAACACTTTATTTCTTAAATATTAAACAGTATTAATACAGTAAGTAGTGCTTTTACATCATCAGTGTGTTTATTTAACCCTTTCCAAGCTTCTCCTTCTATAAACAACCCAGTATTATTATCAGTTCTCATCTAATACCTGCTTTGACTGCTCAGTACTTCATTAAGCTAAATCAAGATTGCTGCTGAAGGAACTGAATACATTCATACAATGTCTGGGGCGTCCAGGAGAAATCTGGAACTACACTTTGTTCTTCAAACTTGAGCTCAAGATATGTTATTTATGTTACTTTGTATTGTATGTATGATTATTTACATCTGTTCTAATCATATTTGGTGTTCTTACTGGTGAAAATATACATGATAAAAGCTTTTAAACAATGAGCTTTTAGGCAGTGGTGCACATAGTAACCTGTGAAATGCAATGATAGTACAGACTCGAAAATCTTAAGAAAATAATTCTCTCTCTTAGAAGAATATTACCCACTTTTTAAGTTTTTTTTTCAAGAATTGTGTTTAAGAACATTCTCATAAATGTTTGTCTGAAGAACCTTTTTTCTTATGAAAGCCTTTGTAAACCCAGCCCTTGCACTTTAACAGCCATACCAATAAAACTGTCTCACTGTACTTACAGAATACACTGAAGTTTTTCCTGGGAGTCTCAACTTGAAGTCTTGTTTGATTAAAAATAAGACTATTATTTAAGAATAATATCTTCACCTTTTTTTATGTCTCATTATTTTTTCATTACGAAACTTGTTTTACATTTATATAAATTACATTTTATATAATAAAGTTTATTACATGCCCCTGTAAATGTTCTATGTGAGTTTTATGTTTGAGCACGACAATGTTTTGTTGCTATCTCTAGTTTGAGTACATAGTTGTTAAATGGAAAATGTCTGTTCAATAAGCCGCTAAAAAGAAAACTTGTACAATACAGGACACACAAAGGCACAAAAGAAGTCTTAAATCAAATCCCATGAAGTGCAGCCATAAATAGCAGCAGAACAGAGTGAATGGCACTGGATCAATGGTGCTGCCGCGACTGTTAAGCTATCGCTCAGGCAACTCACAGCAATACACCACAATCCAAACATCCAAAACGCTGCTTGTACAGCTCACTGTCAAAAGCAGCATAGAATTTTCCTCCACGGCTTTGGCTGGAGCTGCGAGTGCAGTTGCAAGTGCTCACAGTTCTGACAACAGGCATAAAGAGACGGCTGAGTGCTTGAGAAAGTGCCAAGTATGTAAAGACAAGTGCACTCAGGTTTGTTGGGGTTTCATAAACGGTCTGGTTGCGGAGGACTCTTAGTGTCACATTAGCTGCTGTATGATTGATTGTGTAACAGCCTCAAAAAGACTGTTAAGGAGACTCTAGTGGGCTCTACTTTCTTTTTAGTTCCCAGAAATCATTAGACTTTCAGAGAAGGCCTAATAACTTCTCAGGGCAAATAATACATCATTGTTAGTTTGTTTTATTTATTTGAACCATCATGTTTGTTTTTTAAAACTAGGACTTGTAAGAATGACCACAATTATGCAAGAGAAAAGTCACTGTAGTCCTAAATATATACATTACTAAGAATCCTAATTATTCTACCAAGCAATGATTTAATACACAATCGAGTCATATTATCATGACCACTTCTTACTTTTGACGTCAGAAGCGCGTAGGTGGCAACGTTATGGTCTGGGGAATGTTTTCACAGCAATCTTTGGGTCCACTCATCCACGTGGAAGACACTCTCAACCGATTTGGGTCTGAATTCATCCTTGTAGATCACATAAACCCATGCATGTCCTCTCTGGGGTGGATGGGATCTTTCAGAAAGACAATGCGACATGTCACAACGGCTAGAAATGTCTCACATTGGTTGGAAGAGCTGACCAAGACTTCAGAATACTACCCTGGACCCCTAATTCCCCAGACTTGAACCCATTTGAGGATTTGGATTGTGATGTTGGCTCAATGGATCCTCCCCCATGCTCCCTACAGCAGCTGTGGGATGCATTGCAGTCAGCATGACTTCAGATACCTGTGACACCTTATTGGTCACTCTGGTCATAATAATGTTAATCGACTGTGTAATAGGCGACTGCTGCAGTGTAACATAATGTCAAAAGATCGTTCCATAAACAGCACAATGATTTTTCTTAACACCATAAAAAGTACTTTGGGTCACATTAGCTTCCTTAAAGGAGCAACTTGTAACATAATGCAACTTGTCAATTTCATTCTTCAAACTACTAGGGGCAACATATCACCAGAAAACGTACAGTCCCTCCTCATTAAACTTCTATTTCAATTACTTCTTTTGTTTGCTGCTGAATGTGGATTCTTGTAGACAGGGGTCAGCGGGTGGCTTGTTGAGAGCTTCTGCCATTGTTGTGTTTACTCCTCTTTTTATTGTCTACCTGTTTTTAAATGATCTAACCTGAAGCAGCACCTTTAACATGATTTACAAGAGGTTAGAGGACAACGTCAGGACAGCAGCTCTACTTCTTAATCCTCTCATGTTAGACTGATTCAACTCAAAGCTACAGTGACTCATTATCGCCTCTTTAGGTGCAGGACGATATTACGAGACAGGGCGGGCTAGCAACTCTGTAACTTTGGTAGATATCTCTGTAACACAGAACATAGACATACTGGCATTCATAATTTTAGTTTATTTTGAAATGTTTAAAACTAAATATCTTAGGAATTGCACCACCAAGACTTCCTTGTATCCATGTTCATCCAGAGGCAGATCCTGTGCAAATCTATTCCGGTATCGAATTAACCACAAATTCTAACTTCTGGAAAACTAGACACATTTTTAGAAAGAACCAATTATACAGTTTACAGAAAATTTGACAGAATTTATGAAAGTATTATACAGAAATACATATTAAAACGTCAAATAAAGCAATTTACCAGCCGCCTGTTAACTTCTATTACAACTATGTTTAGTCAACAGGTGTTCTGTTCTTCTCTAAATTCATGAGAACTTGTTAAAGTTCTTGTCTATAATAATCAACAAAAATAGTGAACAATGTCTTTACTTGGCCATGCATTTAGATACTAATACTTCCTATGCATCATCAGAATCTGTATCAATTATTGATTCCAATGGGGAATTGTAGTTATTACAGTTGCAACCATTAATATAAAAGAATAAACACTAATAATTTAAAAGAAAAAAAAATTTGCAATGTGTAGAAAATGTGCAATATGTATGTGTTCTTATGAATGCAGTAAGTGTCAAGGCTTTTATAAAGCAAATCACATTTCAGCTTTAAATGTCATGATATCTCAGTTCCTCACCTATTCACTGTCTTTTGGACTTCTGCTATCTGGTGTTGTCATGGTTACATCATCATCGCCTGCTGACAGACTCTTCGTGGCCCAGAAGGACGTCCTCCACACGCCACACTTGGCATTGATATGCCATGAGACACAAGGCACAATGGCGTCCCACGAAGCTTTGCAGCGGTGGCCAACTGGCAGACGTTTCACGTCTTTGACTCCAGTGTATCCACGGGCAACCCCCGCTGGCACACGCTTTCACCACCTGCGAGCGGAGAAGTTAACAGCTTGAACAAATACACAACCATGTCTGTATAAAGTTTTCACATTGCAAAACGTGGAGCATTTCATTTCTCTGATTACAATGTGTGAATAATTTCAACATGAATTTAATATTATTATTACTTAAATACGGTATAAATGTTTATTTTTATATTAAAATATTCTGAACTATTACATCAAAACAGTTACTGCCAAAAATAAGTAAACTGAAAGGTACTTTTCTGGGTGTAGTTTCAAAAAGTGTTATTCAAAGTTCGGCATGAACAGACCATCATTTATTTCTCTCTTGAGCTTTGAAGCATACTGTGGGCCAAAAAAGTTAAAAAGTTAAACGTTAAATATTTCAAGTTGACTTGCACCAAAACTAAGTAAGCGAGCAAAACAAACTAGTTTGAGCTAGAAGTTTGGATTTCCAGTAAGTATTTCCAGTAAGATATCAACAAATACATCTAAGTAACTTATTCTTACCTCAGATGTGAATGTTCTGCACTGAAAAAAAGAGAAATTCAACTTCTGTTCCCACAGAGTCTCACTCCACAGTTTCTACTATAAAATAGACGTCATAGTCAAAAGATTATACATCATGTTTCTGCGCAGGGCCTTGTTTAAAATGTTAACAAAGCAATTAAAAAACATGATAGTTTTTCCATATTAAAAACTGGTTTATTTATTACACAAAATGTATACAAAAATTACATAAAAAATTAAAGGACACTTATGAGCACTGTTAGTAGATCCCTGAGTTAACATCTGTGTAGCCTTGATTCTCTAGATAATAGCATCACTTTGAAAGGTGTGATGAAATCAGCTAAGCTAGTGTTTAGATACAATCAGCCAAATTGTATTCAGATACAGCTCAGTGATTTTTTCCTAAAAGAAGTTTTCAAAGAAGCGAGAAAGAAAAGATGTGTATTACTCAACCAATCAGACAGACTCCTGCTATTTAACTGTTCTAATGTAGACATCATTGTAAAACTGTTCTCAGCTGGAACAGTCCCGACTAACAGTTGTGGTACAAAAGAAGGATTGTTTGAAGTGTCTTCTTAGAGAACACTGCATGCTGAAGACCTAAAACAACAGAGATAGTAACAGAGAGTAATTATAGAACAGACATAGACAGAAATACTACACATTATCTACACGTTCTTTTCTTTTTGTAATAAAGGACATTTTTCTGTTGCTGTCCTTTGTTGCTGTTCAAGAAAGGCTTTACACTTGAACATTGCTGTGAGGATTTTACTACATTCAGCTACAAGAGCACTAATAAGGTCAGGTACTGGTATTGGATGATAAGTTCTAGATCATTCCAACTCAAAAGATATACAATGGAGCTCCATCACTCCTGAGAATAAAGTTGCACTGCTCCCTAGCCTAGTGCTTTATATCCCTCTATCCCAGGGTTATTTCATTAGTACAGGGCGTTCAATACAGTCCAGTCAGGGGAGATTTCCTTAGGCCGCTCCGGACCGTCATCATTTCTAACGTGTGTTCTGATTCAGTGGTGTATCTTGTTTACTGAAGTAGTGTATTATCAGCATCTTATACCATCAGCTACTGAAACAACACACCATACATATTGTTCAGTATATTTCAGTATATTTACTGTTTAAATGCTGAACTGAATAAATTATTTATAAATAAACATTTATAAATAAATGTTTTTTCCTCATTTTAAGTAAAAATAAGGGCTACATTAAAAAAACAGAAAAAAATGTGCATCTTAAATTGCTTAGTGAATAAAATGTGAGTCTTCTTGTTGGTTTTACATAGCGGTATTCTCCAAAACTAGGCGAGCGGGTTTCAGTCCATTCCTGGTTAAAACTGTTGGTTTTTGCTGGTGACTTTTCTTTTTTTAGAGCACGTTATTCTTTCTCTGACTTGATTTTTTATCTGACTGCTGTTTCTTGTGCCGTACCTCACCTATGTGTGCGCCCCACTCACTCCTAAACCTGCACAGACCTGACTGGCTGAGGAGCGACTTTGTTGATCTTACAACGCATGTCATTGGTCTGTGAGTCTACTGCACCTTAAAAAGCCTGTATAAAAACAACAAAAAAAGCTCCGCTGCTTAAAATAAACACTGCCAGAATGAAATCTTTCTCAATTGTTTATCAGTTTGGGTCCGAATTGGACAACATCTAGGTCCTTATGTATAGCTACTCCAAAGCATCTCCTTCCACCAGTCAGTGCTTTTCCATAGAGATTATACTTGCTGTATGAGCGTAATTGAATACCTCAGTCAGTGATTGGTGCACATTAAAACAACTGGATTTACTCATTAGGAAGACTGTCTATATACTTTTGGACATATAGTATACAGAACAGCCATCAAAAGATATGTACACATTGTCTTCTTATGGAATGTATGTACTCATAGAACTGCAAAAATACAACTATCACCACGGCCACTGTGTTACTGCTTTTGGGATTAATAACTGAATAATATTCTTTGTGGTATAACATGCTTCCTCTGCCAAACAGGCTATATTTTTCATGTGATTAAAATCACAAACATGATGTATAAAAAATAAAGACATTGGAAAGACCTGGGAGAGGGTATCATTTCTGATTGGTCAGAAGCTCAGTCTGGATTGGAGCTGTTTATGATCTGAACTTAACTTGCCCTAGAGCAGAGTTGGAATGAGAGTTGGAAGGGTGATGTAGCGAGGTAATAAGTGATCCACCATAACGAAACAGAAAATTCATAGGTTACATCAAACTTTTCAGGTTTGAGGAGACAACCTCCACAGGTTACCAAGTTCAGAACAAACATTTAAGCATCTTTTAGTAAATTACCTGTTATTGACACGCTTCACAGGATTATCTTGAGTTTGAGGCTCAGTCGCGACCACCTAGCAGTGATGAATATTGAGCACTTTAGTCAAGCAGTTAAAAAACTTAAAAAAAACTATAGAGCAGTGTTCACATTATAGTGGAAACTGTGTGCTGTGCCCTAAAGAACTCTTATCAGCTACAAGGCGAAGTCTATGTGTCTTCTAGACTGTCATCCAAGTTTGTTCTTATTTAAATTATTAAAGTTTTTACTATTTTTAAGTATGCTGAGTATTCTTCATGGTTCTCTGACCCAAACACATAATAAGAGAAATTATTTAATGTGAAACTGTTCATATAAACATTGTTCCAAAAGCTTTTACATGTTAACTTATGTTACATGTTTACCAGGGCTGCACCTAACAAGTAATTTCTTAATCGATTAATCTAACAATTCTCTTTCAGATAAGTCGATTCATTTAATGGTTAGCAAGAGGAAAACCCATTCTAGACTTAAAGTATTAAATGATACTCTAAATGCACGTGACGTATAAATGGTTAAAAGACGTAAAGTCTACGCTCCTGCTGGACCTCTAGAGGCACAAATGACATGTAGCCTACACGCCTCACACACAAAAAAATCAGAATCAGAGTTTGTGGACTATATATTTTGGCAGAGAGTCATTTGAGAAGCAGCTACGTGTGTTTAAAGCTCCTGCGGTATCGAGAACAGTCTTAGGTTCTACACTGGATGATTAAAAAGCGATTAGTAATGTGACTTTTTAACTGACTACTACTGAAAGAAACATGTTACACGTCTTGATAATCTTAAAATAATACACTAAGATCAGAAAAACAAGTAAACAGGTGCTGTCCTGCTGCTGTGTTGACAAAGCATTATGGGGTGTTTGCGCTGTTGTACTGTTGTGTTCATCTCCACTGTGCAGAGCTGACAGAGCACCACACTGTTGTGTTTCTGTGTAAAAGAACGATGCACACAAATGACTTTGATTACGCCCCAGCCCTAATGTTAACTTTTACAAGTCTTTTGTAAAAAGGTCTAGCTATACTTAGCTCAATAAATAGCCAATGCTAATGATAAATGTATAACACATCTTGCACTACATGTTCCAAAAAGCCAGTAAATCGAATAGCAAAATATACATATGCTTTTACACATACCTGTGTATCAGTTTTAGAGGGCACAAAATGAATGTAGGGTGTGAAATGTATCTGCTTCCATCAGGCAGTTTATAGGCCATCAGGATAGCATTTAATTAGAAATAACTTAATGTCTTGTTTGAAGACTCTCATTAATGTTGTTTTCTACTTCAAATTTTGCATGCGGATCCCTTTCTAATGATGTGACAAAGTGGCCTTGGTAGACCATTCCATCTTGCATTATCTAATACAAACAAGGGGTCTTCAAAGAATACTGCTACTAAAGCCCATAATTTCTTGGCTGAATCTTAGGCTTTGGGAATACATCTTATAGGTTTATTATGAAACAGTGATAGGGATTAGACAATAAACTACCCTTTAAAAGAAATGACTCTATTAACTTTGGGAATGTAGAGAAAAAAATGAAAAATGTGAGTGTAATATTAAACATACAGCAAAGCTTCAAAGAAATAAGATAGAAATTGGAAACATGGCATAACACACTTTTCAGATCTATCTGATCACTGTGTGGGCGGGGCTAATGAGCAGCTTGATTGACAGCTTTTGTCCAACACTTTTAGTCTGCTCTGCTGCTCATACAGAACTAAAACCATTATCCAGCTTTTATGTGAGGCTAGAAGAAACGATTTTGGTGTATGGACAAAGGAACGAACGGTCAGGCAGCTACAGACAGGTGGTCTATCTTGCTAGTATTTGGTTATGCTGGGTTAGCTTTAGCTCACTAAGTTTCTCCGACTCTGAAACTGTTTTTGTGGGCAGGGCCAGAGACCCCAGTGTGGTTGGTAAAGAAAAAGTTAACGGAAGTGCTACCAAGATTAGGACCACCCCGTTTACATAGAAAGGAAACAAGTATGTATATCTATATCATGTTTGCTGGTTTCTTGGGTTTTTAAGGTGAATGGCGAAAGAACACACAACAATGTTTTCCACAATAACGTCAACATAGCTTAACTTCCTGAGAAAAGTATAGTTGGTACCAGTGGTAAGGTGAGGGGGTCCAGGACCAGCCATTTCTCTGTCACAATATCAGACTGAGGGCCGCTCAGGGGTTCTCGAATTTTCACCAGCACCTCCAGGTGTCCTCCTGTAGGAGTCCGTCTTTTGAAGACCTAATCAACATAAATAAAAATATAACTAAAACAGAAGAATCATGTTGTGATTTTACCGTAACCATTAATTGTCTATTGCTCCCTGAAACTAGTGAAGAAACACTTTGATTTGGATGAAAAGTGATTGTTGTGTGTATAGTCTCATTTTGCAGAAAGAAAAAGAGAACATTCTTTTAATGTTTGCCATGTTTTTGTCACTGTTAGACATAAAAACAAACAGAAAAACAAACTCAAACCTACCAAAGCATACTGCAAATTAAATTTAAATTTACTATTTATTCATGTAACTATGTTTTTAGCTATTTAATTAAACCATTGCATTTTAATAGGTGTGTTAGGCAAACTGAATGAAAAGCAAACCCTTTCAAAGGTTTAACTCTCCTTTAAATCTAGGTATAAAAATAACACGAGGTAACCTCTATTAGCTGTCTGATCTCACACTTGCTCTCCAGGGAGTCCAGTTTCAGCTGAGCACAGCCCACCACCTTATCAGTCTTAAATAGACCACTATAGAACAATTAAGGACAGAGAGAATACATATTATGTTAATATGACAGTTTTAATAATGTGAGCATTTCAAAGTTAACATATATGAACCTGCATATTTCATGATGGAGCTCATTAAAATATAATGGGAAATATATAACGTGTGTAAACTAACTTCTTTTGAAAATACATAGGCTTTTTTGACAAGACTTTTTTTAATCTAACACTGGATTAAAAATTCTGAATGTAGAAAGCTCATTTTCTATTTATTTGTCTCCTAACATTATTCAGTATTAACCCATTCATGTGCAAGAGCTGGATTCAGAGACAAATATCACAGAACTTTGTCTTGATTCACCTAAACTACTTACATTTTCTAGGGTTATAATTTGGATTTTGGATCCAATTTTGGATTTGGATTTTTAATTAAATTTTTATTTATTACATGTATTTAAATTTTTATTCACAATCAAATGTAGGATTTTCTACTGTTTGATCAGTAGTCCCATTTGATAAATTGAGTAATAAAAGAGTAGTAAAATTAATTTTACATATGGACCTTAATGGAGTAACGGTATTTGCTGTATTTATTATTATTATGGATATTATTATTATTATTATTATTATTATTATTAATATAATTATTATCCTTTTGTTTAATTGTAATGTCTTAGTAAAAAAAAAAAAATAATTGAGGTAGAATGCCAATGACAGCTGAGTTGTGGTGTCTGTGGATGAAAAACAGGACACTCACCCTTTCTGAATGATCTCAAACTTGATGCCTTTAGACAGGATGACTCTCTTAAAGCCTCGATGGCTGCGCTTAATGTGGAGTGTAAAGTGCTCTCCAAACTCTTCAGGATCAGAAAGAACAAAGAAAGAGCAAGACAAACAACTGTGAAAGATACACCACTTCTCTGGCAGAAGAGTGTTGCACATGGCTAAGTGGTACAAGTAACAGGTGAGTAATAGTTTCCATCTTTATTAATAGATCAGCCAAGACACATTTGTTTTTAAGACTAACAAGTAATGGAATTAAATACTCCACCAATTGGCATGACACTAAGAGCAAGACTCACTCATCACACACTCTAACCGTTCAAATCAAATTGTTAAGTAAATTCAAGTTAAGATATTTCTAAGAGACGGTTTGAGTGTGTTATGCAACAGACTAATTGGTGTACATATGCTTCCATTGCTTGTTAGCTATATCAGGCTCAGAGCTCCAATGCTCAACTGAGTGAATAAACTTCAGACACAAAACATGCTTTGGCTGCTCCATTACAACTGAAGTAAATGGAGAAACTTTGGCAGAACCATTCTTTTAATTGCTATTTGTCACACAAACAAACACTTCTAAAAACATTATAATGTCTTAAATTCACATCTGGGCTGTTAAGATAACTACCTGGACTACAGGAGTTTTTGACTGAGCGACTTTGATCCCTTTGAGCTTCTTCCTGCCAAGATGTGAAAAAAGAACACAAAAGTTAGTTGTTTTTATCCAATCACACCCATAAAAACATCATCTACAGAATTATCTACAGAACATACCAAACTGGGAAAAGCAAACTCGAATCGCACACTGGTCTCCAAATCATTAGGTGAAATGCCTGTTCAGAGCAAAAAATATGGTGTATTAATCTTCAAGAACACGTATAAATTATTATAAACATATAAACTAAGTCTATCAGACAGGAGAAAATACACTGCTTGGTCCCAGAAACAATCATACAGTGCCTTTGTTTTGATCACACATTGATGCTCAACCTTATGTAACGTCACAATATTTATTTACATCCAGAGTTGCGTTTATATTTGGCTGAAATCTTGTATTGACAATGGGAAAGTCATAAGCGCGTCCCAAAGACTTTACAGAGTGTTAGTGTTAATAAGCCATTAGGGAAGATAAAATCCATCAATGGTACAACCAAGTCCTTTAGTACATTCAGGTTGTCAACTGACTACATTTTATTACCACATAACACTGCTGTCCTGTGAGTTCTTTCTGTGTGGAAACGTTTTTATTGTTATAATGTTAGACTGGGTTGCGTGGAGAAGACGTGGACACAGAATGGAAGGGCGGACAATAAGAGACAAACGGGCAGAAAATACAGAGAGAATGACCGACCACACGGGGAGCAAACGGAAGGTATAAATCACCACCGGGAACACGGAACACCTGGGAACAGGAGGGGTGGAGACACAGAAGCACATGACAAAAACATAGGCACATGGCTAATACGAGGGAACGTAAACAGAGGATGCAGGCAGGAAAACAGGGCAGGGCATGACACACAATTAAACATAGTTGTACTATCCATTTCTACCACTACACCTCAACAAGCATTAAATGAGCTCTGACCATGACGGTTCAAGATTATTTTCACATTTATATATATGTATCAATATGATATGATATGTATCAAAAGGCCAATAATTGGACCCTTTCTGAAACACAGTAAAAACTTTTCCACAAGCACAGGATACATCTTCCAGTGAGTTACTCACTCCATCAGTAAGGGAGTTAAAAGTCACTACAGTAATCATCTGAAGTATTTACATATTTTAATCTAAACAGTGTCTTTTTTTGGCCAGGCAGTGAATATTTGCATATTTCTATACTAGTCAGCAATTTTTACTTGTTCTATGTTGAAATGCCTTACTATTAATTTGACTTACTGCATCAAAAGAATGTTTTTTTTTTTTTTACAATTTACATATTTTAAATGTCATTCATGTTGAAAGCTATATTATCTTGAAGTACTAATTTATAAAGCCTAAACATATTTACCTTAACTGTTGTCATTATGCCATTTTCAACTCATTATTTTGACTTAAGTCACAATTACAACATAACAAAGTAAAAATTTGGACATACCGCTGCCAGAAATTTAGCAAGACTACATTGTATTTAATTTTTTCCTATCTGGCTGAAACAGGCTTCCACATACATCACAAAGGAGAACTGCTAGCAACTGTTAGTACCTTCAGGAGCTGGCAAATTGATCCCTCTCACGATGGTAAGCAACATGTCACTTCCACTGAGCTCTGGAATAATCCTACAAAGCAGGAAATTTACAGTAGGATGAAGCTCAACGTACCACTAGATATAAATCAGTCGTAAAACAGGGTGTAGAATAAAAATGTATGTATTGTAATGCATTGACATAAAATTGACAAGTCAATTATTTCCTCATTTGCTTACAAGCAATAATGTGTTGTGGACTGAACATTTCGAACCTGCACATCCCACAGAACTTCTCTGTTTTAATTAGCTGAGAATATGACAGAAGACTAAGCTTAAATCAGCTCAGTCCCCTCTAACTCTTCATCTTTTCTTGCTATTGCTATTTATTTATTACCATAGTACACAGTATGTATGCTTGGCTGCTGACTAACTATGAGCTTCCTCTCTCATGAGAACAGTGCTATTACCAGATGCCCTGGAGTAAATTATTACATAAACTGACCACTAGAGGGCAGCCAACACTCCAGTGCAAGCAGTGCCTTCAGACAACTTGTTTATAACATCTTGCTGATTTTAGGACTGTGTACAGATGTTTATTGCCATAATAGCCATAATGTTGCAGTTGATTTAGTTTATGTTTGTCTTTTGTATGAACCATGCTGTTGTTCAAGGTTCCTGAAGTACTGACCAAAACCTTTGTATTCTCAAAAAAGAGTATTTACTAAGACAACATTTACATATTGTCATATTGTCTGATATTGTCTGTTTGCATGTGTGAAACACACCTGAAAATATTAAAGGTGCGATCCTCTATATGAAACTTTGGTACTGGATATCCTTTGACCTTCGCTACCCTCAGAGCTGCAGTGTTAGAAGCACACTCTTCTGCAAGACTCTCAAACCTGAAATACAACAGCATATTAAACATTTGAACAATGAAAATAATATGTAAATGCAATGTGAAATATATAAAAGAGAGATATTTGCTGACTTTGTGGTTTCAGTAATGTTGCCCATATGGCTGAACTGCTCGCAGTATCTTTTACACTTCTGTGGAAGAAGAAAAAAACTTTATACTTTGTAATATTTCAAATGACACCAAAGGCTCTGAATTTGCAGTGATGAAACAGCAAATATATAAACACTCAATTTAACACTAATATGTATGTGTATCTCTGTGTGCTAGTTTAGCAGCAGGCGTTAGCTCCTTCCAATAAGGTTACAGCTACCCCACTTTATGTAAATTGTTGAATGAACATGTTTTCGTATGCATATTGCTTCATGTGTACACTGTTCCAACATTATGAAAGTGTGATTTTTCACAAAAATAATCTCTTTATTCTGTACAGTCCATACAAGGAAGCTAAGCTACAAAAACAGTCTGTTTGAATGAAATATTTTTTTTTAAATAAAAAAACAATCTCATTAACATATATCTGCTAACTCAGCCTGCAGCACGTTATGCCTGGTTCACACTACACGACTGTTTGAGTGGTCTGGTCTTTGTGCCGTTCACGCTACATGACTGGTTGAGCTGTAATCACGAGTCTTTCAGTTGTTGTGGCTGATCGGCGACACAGGGTCACCTATTACACAACTTTCACCCTGGGGCATCACTTATTTGGCTGCTATCCAAAAACACAAGAACACATGAGAACTAAACTCTTGTGAGAACTAAACGCAGGTGAGGACTAGCGACACCACGTAGAACATACGCTATTTCCAAAACAGACGTCAACAACAAGCAGTACGGGTTGTTACTGTGCTGATCTGCAGTGACAAAAGAAAGAAAAGAAAGAAACGAATATGCATGAGAAGATAGATAAAAGCACGAGGCCAGCAGGGACTGTCTGTTCCGCAGAGAGAGTTGGAGGTAAATATTTTATCAATGAAAACGTATGCGTCGGCCACAGCCGCAGAGAGACTGCGTCAACGGTGATGCGGTTCTCTATCTACACAATCCCATTGGCTATAGCTAGGCACTGCTGTTGACTCACACTTTCCGGCTGGCCTAGATTTTAAACATGCTAGATGTTTGCCGGGCATCTGCGGCTCAGTAAGCGTCTTTCAGCTGTTTATACTACACGACTAAGCGCCAAATGAACGCCAATTTGCCTCCAAGCAGAGGTTTTTGTCAGCGATCTACTAAAAACAGTCGGCGGCTAAAATCGTGTAGTGTGAACGAGGCATTAGCCTCCATCATTCAAGCAAGAAGCGTTTTAGCCTTATGTTTATTTCATCATTCCTTAATATTTCAGATACTCTAAATAATACTCTATATTATGTTATAGCTTCATGTCAGCGGACAGGTGTCAAAGCATTTCACTAGTAGTTGTACCGTTTATGACTATATATGTGACAAATAAATTCGATTTGATTTGACAATACAGGGCAGCCAATTGAAACAGGTGGTTATTTAGTGGTTCCTTAAACATTAATTATAACTGGTTTTGGATCATCAAACCACACAACGAAGAGACTCAGGAAAATCAAGGCTTGTAGTTTGCATCCAAATCTCTGTGCCCAGGCATATTATTTAAGTCTGATAATTGCATTTTGGTATAAAGGAGAAGTTGACCTCTTCTTGTTGGTGAAGAAGCTCTATCAGCTGGGTGTACAGATGGCTGGTATCAGAGCAAAGAGAGTTTTGTAAAAGGGGTCTGGAAAGCACCTCACATGATCCCACATCAGCAGACCTCTGAGAATAAAGGCAAGAACATAGAAAGACTTGGATAACGGCACAGCGACTGTAGGTGGACACCACAATTTCATCCCAATTCATGCTTTCCAAGCCTCAATTTATTTAACTCTTTAAACTGCACATGTCTGATTCTGTTATTAGTTATTAGCTAATGTAAACTTATATTCCACCAATTAGCTTTTTGCTAACTGCAATCAACACACTTTTCTTAAACCATGTTGATATGTTAGGTCATTTCAAAGACTTGTGTATGTAGTGCCTGACAATCTTCTAAAATACATAACAGAGAACAAACCACAACACTATGTCATATAACATTTTATAACACTATGCCATACGGTGTCAGAAACCACATAAGTAGATCTATTTGAGTAGATCTACTTAACAACTCAATACCGTTTGTGGTGAGTGGCATGCAGTCAGAACCGTCATAAAGCAACCGCTGACTGGAAGAAAGGCACCATATAAATAAAAGGAATCTGTAATTCATATTATTAGGTGTCCATCATGTAGGAGCCTAAGAGCTGTTTCGTCAGTGCCATTGTAAATCTATAAATGATTGTTTTTAGGGCCTATTGTTTGGCAAATAATATCAGCTGATAGTCGTAGCACACAGCATTCATTGTATTGGCAAAAATATAACTTGTCAATATGACCTCCCAATGACCTTAGTCAGTTATGGCACCAGGCAGCTCAATGCAACTTGTTCTCTGTAATTATGATACAAGCTGAATTTAAATTTGACCCCTTTAAAATCAGTACCAGATCGTTTGGGCTCTAATCGTTACATCTATTTCATGTCAATCTGTGGCAATAAAAACCCCTTGTTATTATTAATTTGATTATTCTCTACATACCACAGTGGTATCAACACAGGCTGTATCCTGGACTAGAACAATGGAGGAGTTAACGTCAACCTTATTCTGAGGTGAACCTGTAAAAGATAATAGAGAGGTTAAGACATTATTGAGTACACAGGCTTGGGCACTGTTTATAAGTAAAATAAATTTTTATCATACTTATGTTCTTTTCGTCCTCAGTACATGAGAGGAAGACTAATGGCTGTAGAGAGAAATAGAACCGGCTGTATTTTTACCACTGTTTTTGGTCTCAGCATGGGGTTCATCACTGGACTGGGGGGATACATTCTGCTTTTCATCCAGTACACTCTCTGAAGGAGAAAAAAGATGAAAAAGGCCTGAAGGAGACACTGAGACTGAGGCTAATCTGGAGCATCAGGGAGGAAATTGAAGCCTGCTGATTACCATGCTGCTGCTTTTCCCTCATTAGCTCTCTCTCTCTTCATTAGCTGCCCTCGGCTGTCCGTGCTCCTCGGAGCGCACCGCAGAGACCCAGTTCCAACTTCAAACACTCCTACACTCTCTTTATTCCTCTATCTTAAACCTTTTGTAATGTCAAGTATAGCATTCACTGGTATTGATACAGTATACAGTGAAAATATGATGCATTGTATATGTACATAAATTCCACATACATTTAATATGATGCAAAATTTAAATCTTTTGATCTAGTATATTTTAAGCATGCAGAGAGTATATACATTATCGATGCAACAAGCAGTATATTTTATGTTAACTGTTATTGCAATATTGGCTTTTGCAATACTGCTACTAAACAAATTAACATTAGTCACATCATTTTAATTGAGACTTGAGACCAATATTTATAGTTGAGTTTAATTACTCTTTTGATTTACTTAGACATTCACCAATAAATAATACTTAAAATAATGCAAGCCTAGCTTAAATCACAGTACATTAAAGGTTCAAAGATGATTAGCATTTTTGCCAATATTTAGCTCCATATATATATTGTGGTATTTTTCCAGTATATATCATATACTGGAAGTATATATCAGTATATAACATACTTTACTTTCAATGTAAGTCAATGGAACCAGAATTCTCTCCAAGCTATTTTGGAGCACTTATTTTGCTCCATTCATCATGAAATTTTCACACAATGTTAACAACCACTGGGGTGTTCAAATGATATGATATGTTATGATATGTTAATTATATGTTAACATAGCTCTAGAGTTCACAACTGTCAGACAGCCTAGTTATTTTCGTACAAAATAATTTTTTGACAGAGAGAAACGGAATCACCAGGATTTATGGGTGTGTGTAATTACCAAGTCTTACCACTAGGGGGTAGAAAGGAACTGCCATTGTCAGATTCCCCTTGCTTGGAAGCATCCACAATGCAGTCTAATTTCTGAAAAAAGCGAGAGAGAGAGAGAGAGAGAGAGAGAGAGAGAGAGAGAGAGAGACCAGACAAACCATTAACTTGACTTATGACCTTCATTATTGACTTTATTATTTTGCATGCTGCTACAGTCATCCATCAGCAGAGCTTGGCGCCGTGTCTGCTCAAGTTACGATGGCTGTTTGGCCTCAAAGACCACACAGGATTTACAGCTCTGACCCACATCCACGGCCCGCTGCCTCAGGCGGGCACAGATGCACCAAGATGCCCATCCAGTTCTCACGCCAAGGGCTCTGACTGTGCGTATGTGTGTGTGGATGAGGGAGAAGGAAGGACCAAGAAAGACTGTGTGTGTGAGAAAGACAGAGAGATGTGACACACAGGTGGTACCTTAGCTGTCAGGTAGTAACGCTTGACCTGCTCTGTGTCTCCAGTCTGTTCAGCTTGGGCATCAGCCAGTTCGTTTTCCAGCTCTGCGCTCAGCACCATTAGTGTGCTCTCTGTAGAAGGCAGTACACAAACAATAGAGATAGCATGATACCAATTAGCATGATCTTTTCCTTGTAATGATAGTGGAGACATACAATGATAACAGATTCATACTGGTTTAAAACAAAACTGTCAGTTCTACTAATTCTATATCAGGTCAGTGAATACACTGTTAAATCAAACAGCTATCTGACATACTCTGATAGAGCATACTGTAGAGCAGAACATAGCGTTACTGAAATAATGTTTTTTTTATTTTACTGCATTTGTAAGCATATAGAATAAGCTATTCATTTTTTGTATTTATTACTTTGTCTTCTAGGTTTTTATTGTACTTTAGCTACTATTATTTTCAATATTATTATTTAATTTTTAAGGTCTTTAAGCTGCTGTAAGAAAAAAATACTAAAAAATACGACGAATAGCTATATTAATTTATATTTTTAATAATTACTAGGTAATTCATTTATTTCTGAACTATTACACTGCTACTATATTTACACAAGTAGCTGTATAATATAATAAGCTTTATTATAAGCTTTATTAAGTGAAGCCACTTTGCTTAAGACAGTCATCTAAAGGTGTTGTGCTCAGTCAAACAGGGTGCATGGCTTATACAAAAGCATATCTATTTTCATTCTACTGAACCTTTTACAAAGAAGGTAACAGAAATGTATTTTAAAGTATAAATGTGTGCAAATAAAACAGTTTGTACTATTTTGTGATAATTCTACTATACTTAATCAGTGGACCTCATATACAAGTGTCTTCCTCAGTTTTATTCCTGATACAGTTCTAAAAATCAGATTCTTGACATGTTCAAACGGTATAATTGTTTGCACCTTTGTGCTCTTGAGAGTGCGTTTGTACTGTCTGCTATGAATCCTAAACAAGAAAATATTGGTGAATGTCAAAATGTTAATGGAAACTGCATTAAGTGGGTTTCAGGAAAAAAAAGAATTCCTAGGAACGGTTGGCCACAATGGTAGCTTAATGTTCTAATGCTAAACTTAAGCTACAAGTGGCTATTGCTGTAACCTACTTTACTATGTTTTAAGTTATCTTGTGCTGCAAGCAGTGCTACCTCTGCTATTTCAGTATAGATTTGCATCGATTGGCATGATGACAAATGCATGGCTGAATGTTATACACCTTAAAACCTTGTTGGCTTGTTCAGTAATCTAAAATAGACCTGCTTATATGGTCTCTGATATTATATGCCACATTGTTATCTACAAACACAATTAAGATAGTGGCTGCTTTTGTTAGCTACGTGACAAAACTGTGTCCATTATTATAGATAATAATCAGTTATACAGTCAAAAATCACATAAACAAGTCTAATTTTGATTACTTAACAATACATAGGTGGATAACTGGTACTCTATTAATGCCATTAGCCTATTTTAGCGCAAAACTGAGAAAGCAAACTTGTCTAGCCTGATCAACAACCAGCTTAGTCCTACATATCAGTGAGATAAATGTAAACAAACTAAGCTTGAGCATAGAACAATGCCATATACATCATCCGTTCATTAACACTCATAAGCAACCTTAATTCCATTACTTTAACCAGCAACGTCTTCACACTTCACAAACCTCCGTCTGCACTGTATGACCCGGCTCAGAATAGATCAATAGCTAATTCACTCCCAGCCATTGGAAATGTGTAATCTATAGCCAACAATAAATCAAAACTGACCATTTACAGACCCCCCCAATACATTTCATTACTAAACATACAATTTGTCATTAAGAGCAATGGTTTTGCACTGATATGAATGAGCAGTGCCATATAAGGACGTTGTTACACTTAGACATAACCGGTGGATTAAAAATTATCCACTGGAATCTTTTCTTCTTATGAGATGAAGGAGCGGCTTTCAAATACAAGTATAAATACAACAGCTCTGGTTTTTGATGTAAGCCGTAAAGACATGATGAAGTGGGTTTTTGTGCAACCAAAAAAAAAGTCACAGTTATGGCTGACGATGATCTCTGTCAAGTGGGGAAATGCTGAATAAAGTGCAAACTCTATTTAAATCTGCTGGCACATGGAATAAATGTGAAACTAATGTAAATGTACTATGTAAACACGTAAAGTATTACATAATTATGTTTTTATAGTAAAACAAAATAATAAAAAATAGTGTAACACTTTAGATGAAGTTATTTGGATTCACTTAACCCTGAACTGTGAATTAATACAGTACTGAATATTGAACGTTGAATGGTTAAGTGTACCAACTGTGTACACTTCATAAATATTGAAGATACACTACATTCACTTTCCCAGAAGTAGATGGCATATTTGATGGCATATGTCCATAGCATAACATAACTTGCATATGTTCAGTGCTGTAAAAAGATAATGTATGAACCAAAAAGAAATGTTCTGTTTATTACAAATGTTTTGTAGCAACAGCAACAGACAAAATCCCTCTGCTAGTAGGTCTCTATTATAATACTGTGATGAGGTCATATGGTTTTTTTTAGTAATATCACACACTGGGCTGAATAATATTTTGCACATTTAAATTTAATTAGACTTGTAGCTTGATGCTTTTGATCAATAAACAAGGAAGAAACAACCATTTGATTTGACAAAAAAGTGTTCATTTACTAGTGAAGGGCTTGGTAATTGGTTTTGGTAATAAATAAGTTTTTAAGATAAATAAAATGTATACAACATATTTTACTATTATTGAACATGTACATACACACATCAGAATTCCCTGTAAGACAGAGTGTGTACAGAGTCTATATAACCGCTAGAGGATCCCACCACAGTGACAGCATTTGGACCCTGAAAGGTACAGTTTTTTGTTTGTTTTCGGAAAGTGCAAAAAATTCATTAAAAAGAAAGCCCTTAATTTCCCATTTAACACCTGTTGTATAATCCGTGATCAAAACTAGCCATCTAAGTGTGACCTATCAGAGCACATGGTGTAGAGCTTATGCTATGGACACATTTATGCTCAAATGGACTTTTTCTTGTAATTTCTTTTATCAAAGCATACAGTTTCAAAAAATGTACACAAAAAGTGTATTGGAAACTGAAAATATATGTATTGCTACACAACTGTTTCTACCAGATCTGCCAGTATGTGTTTAATCTCTGAACTTACAGTGATTACAATCAATAGTATTAGCAGAATTTAAATATGAGATCGATAAACAAACCACAATGACTGCACTTTTACCTGAGCATCCAGAGTGAGACTGAGACTCATTAGTGGAGGAGGCTGCAGGTGATGGGATGTTGCTCTTACTGACAGCTGGGAAGGCTGGGATTTTCTGAAGGTTTGAGCTAACAGGTTTTAAGAGAACAGTTTGCGAGGCAGAAACTGATTCTCCTGGGTTAGTAAAAGGCTCCGGTTCATTCTCTTTTACAGCCTCGCACTCCTCCACCTGTTACAAAGCACACAGAATAATAAATGGATAGTTTCCCATATGTTTTCACTTTCATTTGTTTTGTATCATCTATGGTTTTTCTTATCTAATTAATGACTAGGGGATTGACTCAATTACAGTTTCTTTCAATTTTAACATATAAAAATAAAAAAACAAAGGACACACAAATGTGACTTGAGGATGTACTTAATCAGCATTTGACAATAGCATGCTTTTACACAGTTTTTACCAAGCCCCATGCACATAGTTTGCTGATCATTACAGTCAGAACTGTTGGAGAATTATTATGAACACCTCACAAAACACATACATTTACAAATACCAACATCTTTACCTGTTTAGCCTCTACCTGTTTAACTTACACAGACATTATAAGTAGTGTTTCATCCTGGAATACTTTTCAAATAAGGCACAACACAGATGAATAAAGTGACCAAAATTATCATGGTGCTAGCTTGTCACTGAGCACCGTTTTCTGTTTAAGGTTTATATACAAATAAAATGATGAGTTTTAACAATTGGTTTAATTTTAAGTGGTACAACAAACCACCACAAATTCAATTAAAATTTTATTTTATTTTATTTCATCACTAGCCGCAATACAGGCACGCCAGTTAGAACAAAGCTGCTTTACATATCGCCACTGGGACAAATTCATCATTTAAAATAGCCAGCCACTCATTATAATATTTCACGATGGGGTGATTAACTCTATGGAATTAATCTGCTTTTTCTTCATCTGTAAAGTTACCATTTTAAGAGATAAAAGGTTTTGTTCAGATAGTGGCAATATGTCATTTTAAAGGCCCAATCTTTTTTAATTTTAAGAAATGAAGAGAGGTTTTAAAACGTATAATGCTCCTTTGTAAATAAATTACTATTGTTTCACGTCCACACAAAAATAGATGTGTGAAAAAGTAAGATACGGGTCTTTCAACTCATTTGAGCAGTTAAAAGTTTCCCTGTGTCGACAGCTGCCTCAGTGTAATCTAAAAACACACACAGAGGCCTGAGAAAGTCTATTGCCTAAAAATAAATAAATAAACAAAACAATGGCTGAAAAGCTAATCAAGATGGCCATCTTCACGCTTCACACTTTACGACCAGCCTCCATCCGATTTTTTCATCAAGCGAGAAAAGTACACAGCATGTAATTTTCTCTCAGGGAGAAAAGTGGAGGTTTTTTCCTCTACATGCCAGCTCCCTCTTACCTAGTATGAGAGGCACGGAGGCTTTAATTTCCCCTCGTAATGACAGGGGAAGGGTGACACAGACGGCAGAGCTCATGACAGAGAAAGGCTTTACAGTAACACAGATTGTTCTCCGGGGACAGCCGCAGGTAAACACCTGTGCTGTTTATGACAGGGTTTAGTCCTACAGCTGGCTGAGGCACTTCAAAGGGAGAGTATAGAGCAGAATACTTTATCAGCACTGTATAAGATCTGTTGTTTTGGCATGCAAAAAAGTATGTAACCTGGCAGCCTTAGCTGAGGACTTTACTTTCATTTTTTTAAAACTATGTTAAACATGTATTTTTGACCATATTCACTTTTTTCTGACTAAAACTGAATCTGTAAAAAGATCCCTTCTCATGAAAAAGCCAGTTAGAAGCTGTCAGTGTTATATAAAATGGTAGAATATAATTGTTGCCATATGGGAACAGCATGTGTCAATGGTACAGCAATCTGTAGTGCATACAATGAGAGTAAATGAAAAAATGAAAAATGCTTCCATTAGGCACACTGGACTTTGCTATTTTCACATCATTCCAAGTTGATGATTCTATCAATATAATTACTTTCATACCTTTCTGTTTTATGCATAAATAGTTGTCCTGCACATGCTTTTTTAAGCTCAAATGACAAATGTGGCTGTGTCCCATTTCAGGGTATTCATTTACACTCACCGAACAGGCTGTATTGCAAACTGCAGTTACATTGTCATATGCTGCTGCCATATAGCAATAAAATGCAAAGCAACCCCCAACTTTTATCATTGCATATCTTATCTTTTTAATATAGATAATAAATTAATAAATTAATATGTCTTTTTCTACATTTTCTATGTTTGTTAGACACTTGCTCTATGACAATGGCCTTGTACATCTTCTATTTGGCTCATTTTGACTCAGGAGAAAAAAATACTTTTCTAATACTGTTTGGATTGGTAGCAATTCATTCTCACTTAAGCAAATACTCATGAGTGACTGAATGTTGCACTGGTTTAAAGAAATACAGTGCACTGTCAGATTTACTTACTTTTTTATTGCTAAATAATTAAAACTTAAAAATGTACACAAAGTAAATTAGTGTGGTTTGATGTGAAATGCTCTGTTCTGAATAAGCTGGATCATAATTGTTCACAGTGGTGGTTATAGGAACCAGACCACACAGAAAGTTATTACATTGTTTTGAAAACACTGCCTGAGACATTGTTTTACAATCGTTTGGATATTTTTTTATATCTTAATGGCAGGATACTGCAGCAATGTGTAGATTCACTGGTTATTATGTATAGTAACTACAACCTATGTGTGACAGAGTGACTCTTGGTGAGTCTTGCTGGTGCCAATCCCAATGTCATTGGGCGAAGGAGGGGTACACCATGGACAGGTCGCCAGTCCATTGTATGGTCAACACACACTCACACCTACAGGCAATTTAGAGTGAGCGATCAACCTAACATGCATGTGTTTGTACTGTGAGAGGAAACCGGAGTACTCGGAGAAAACCCACTCAAGCATGGGGAGAACATCCAAACACCACACAGGATGGCCCGAGAATCAAACCCGGATCATCGGCGACAGTGCTAACCATGTCAATGCAATCATACTAGATGAAAATCTGAATGCTGTGTATTTACTCTATTCACTATAGTGTCATTAATATGAATTTAATAATAATATATAAAATTTACCTACTTACATGAAACAAGAACATTACATTTTAAGACCAGGTTAATTTCCTTTTGTGGTGGCATGGCAGTGTTTGTTGTGTTTAGAGTACAGAGCAGTATAGAGCAGAGTAAACACCTCATTGTCACCGCTGAACTAAGAATAGTCCACCCACCAAAATTATCCAGCATGAAGGACCAGCGGATGACTAACACAAAGTGTGCAGCAACAGGTGATTTTACATCTACAACGTGGAGCTACAAGGCAGGGTAGCTTAACAGAGTGGATAGTAAGTAAGCACAGTGTTAAAAAACTCCAGCAGCACTGCTGTGTCTGATCCACCCATACTAGCACAACACACAACACCATCATGTCAGTGTCACTGCAGTGCTGAGAATGATCCCACCATTCAAATATATACCTGTCAATACTATATAGTAAGAGGAGCTGACAAAATAGGCATTAGCACAATGTAGATACAAGTTAGTCAATAATAAAGTGTTCAGTGAGTGTACACACATATTACATAATTATGTTTATCTGTACTGTCAAACTAAATAATTACATTCTTAAAAATTTAAATTGCATATGGATACTATGTACCCTTTTGTCTTTGGAAACTGACATTGTGGAGCAGCCAGTTGTGAGGCCTGTGAGGCTCTTCATGGCATATTATCTTCAAAATGCGAATTAATACAGTTAAAAAAACCCTAAAGGTTTGATTCTGTGATAAAGGCCAGCATTAGCAAGGCAGCATCCTGTCTGAAAGAACACGCCCTCCATGAGTAAGAATATTACCTTTCTGTCCTGAGGTGGTGAGGAAAACCTAGTTGTATCTTCACAGTCGCTCATGAAGCTTCCCTCACAGCCCAATCTTGAGATTTAAAATAAAAAAGAAACATTTTTTTTGATGTTTTAATATCACTATAAATTAATCTTAATGTTGAATGGCGAATGGAACCAGACATCTGAATGTTTAAAGTTCCATTACAGAAAGCTATTACATGACATGATTATGAAAACACTGCCTGAGTCTTTGTTTTGTAATAGTTTTGATATTTTTTGTATATATTAATAGCAGTGAGACACATGCAGGACGTTGAAGAAGTTTGTAGGTTCACTGGTTATTCTGTATAGTAACTAAAAACCTTATTATTTTATAGACAGTGTGACTTATGGTGATATGGCCACTGAGCTAGTAAGTTTCCTTACAATAAATCATTTCACATCAAACCACTCTGAATGGACTTTGGTTATATTATATAGGCCATTATATATTAGCAAGGCAGCATCCTGTCATAGAAAAAAGCACCATCCATAAATAAAAATAATACCTTTTTATCCTGAGGTGGTGAGGAAAACCTAGTTGTATCTTCACAGTTACTCATGAAGCTTCCCTCACAGCCAAATCTTGAGATTTAAAAACATATTTTGTGGAGGTTTTGCAGACAAACATCCCTATAAATGAATCTTAATGTTGAATGGTGTATGAAGTCAGACATCTGAAGCGTTTAAAGCTCCCTCACAGAAAGCTATTACATGACATGGTTATGAAAACGTTGCCTGAGACATTGTTTTGTAATAGTTTTGACATTTTTTAAATATATCAGTGGCAGAGAGGCAAATGCGGGACATTGAAGATGTTTGTAGGATCACTGGTTATTTTGTATAATATTTAAAAACCTATTTATTTTATAGACAGTGTGACTTGTGGTGACATCTTCACTGAGCTGGTAAGTTTCTTTACAATAAATCATTTCATACCATTCAGAATGGATTATGGTTATATTGTATTAGCAAGGCAGCATCCTGTCAAAAAGAAAGTGCCGTCCATAAATAAAAATATTATCTTTCTGTCCTGAGGTGGTGAGGAAAACCTAGTTGTATCTTCACAGTCACTCATAAAGCTTTGCTCACAGCCAACTATTGAGATGTAAAACAAACAAAGAAACATATTTTTGGAGGTTTTGCAAAATAACATCACTATAAATTAATCTTAATGTTAAATGGCGAATGGAACCAGGCATCTAAAACGTTTAAAGCTCCCTCACAGAAAGCTATTACATGATATGGTTATGAAAACATTACCTGAGTCATTGTTTTATGATATATTAGCATTCGAAAGATTCACTGGTTATTTTGTATAGTAACTAAAACCTATTTATTTAATACACAGTGTGACTCCTGGTAACATTTCCACTGAGCTAGTAAGTTTCTCTACAATAAACCCTTTCACATCAAACCATTCAGAATGGATTATGGTTATATTATATTAGCAAGGACGCATCCATAAATAAAAATATTATCTTTTTGTCCTGTGGTGGTGAGGAAAACCTCCCTCACAGCCAACTTGTGATATATAAAATAAAAAATATATTTTTATTTTTTTATTTTTTAGTGGTCTTGCAGACAAACATCACTATAAATTAACCTTACTGTTGAATGGCGAATGGAACCAGACATCTGAAGCGTTTAAAGCTCTCTTACAGAAAGTTATTACATGACATGGTTATGAAAACACTGCCTGAGACATAGTTTTATGATAGTTTTGACATTTAACAAGTTCACTGGTTATTTTGCATAGTAACTAAACCCTGTTTATTTTATAGACAGTGTGACTCCTGGTGACATCTCCACTGAGCTGGTAAATTTCTCTACAATAAACTATGAACTATGGTTATATTACACAGGCCATTATAAATTAGCAAGGCAGCATCCTGTCAAGAAGAAAGCGCCCTCCATAAATAAAAAATAATACCTTTTTATCCTGAGGTGGTGAGGAAAACCTAGTTGTATCTTCACGGTCACTCATGAAGCTTCCCTCACAGCCAAATATTGAGATTTAAAATAAAAAATAAATATACTTTTGGAGGTTTTTGCAGACCAACGTCGCTATAAATGAAGCTTGTTGTTTGGTTACTGGCTGAAGGTTGTTAGCTGAAGCTAACGTTCCTCCCATTAGTCGAACGGTAATTCTGTCAGAGAGGAGACAGAAAAACTGACGAAAAGAAAGAAAAGGCACTCGTGTTTGCTAACCCTACTACTAGATATTGTGATTTTGGTCAAGAACGATACTTTTACAGCACGTAGCAGCGTTTATTCACAACGTTTTCAACTTGTTTTGCTAACGGTGTCATGATTAACGGCGTCGAAGCTTCTCTTCCCGCTTTCGGTCTCCTGGGTGACGGTCACAGTCGCGAGCTGTTCAGGGGCGCGCGCATAGGTGTTGCACGCTTCATGCGCATGCGCGAGAGAGCAAGGCCTGCATTCTGGCTGTACCTAGACTTGTATTACATACTAGCTAAATAAATAGTACATCAGATTAGCTGGACACTTGAAAATGGCTATATGGAACCTGTATACACAGTCACACAACTAGAAATACCCCACACTGGTTGAAAGAGCTGACCAAGACTTCCAAGTACTACCCTGGACCCCTAATCCCCCAGGCTTGAACCCAATTGAGCATCTGTGGGACCACCTTGATGGTGTTATTGGCTCTTTGGATCACTCACATGTCTAGAAATGTCCCACATTGTTTGGAGGAGCTGACACAACTAGAAATGTCCCACACTGGTTGAAAGAGCTGACCAAGACTTCCAAGTACTACCCTGGACCCCTAATCCCCCAGGCTTGAACCCAATTGAGCATCTGTGAGACCACCTTGATGGTGTTATTGGCTCTATGGATCACTTGCACATCTAGAAATGTCCCACATTGTTTGGAAGAGCTGACGTGTGGAAGTGTGGTGTTTGCTATATGGATCCTACTCCACGCACCCTCCAGCAGCTGTGGGATGCACTGCATTCAGCATGGCTCTAGATAGCTGTAACAGCCTACCATCACCTTATTGAGTGCCCCAGCTCGTCCAGCTGCTGTCCGTGCTGCACACAGTGGCACTCTGGATGCTAGTCATAATAATATGACTCAACTGAGTATAACTACATACATTTACAGCATTTGGCAGATGCTCTTATCCAGAGTGACTTTTTTCCAAGGTATCCAAGTTTTTGTCCAAGGACTCGAACTCCAGTTTATTGCATGGAGGGCCAGCAGTGTAACCGACTACCCTATACCAACCACTTACATAATGACCTGGTGTATTCTGCTGTTGTTGCTAAAAAATGAAGACTCGGCTGGTAAAGTTGCTCCATCTCATAACAAATGCTGCACAGAAAACGGTACTTTCTGAATCCATAAACAACAATTTGTCCTTAAAGCAACATTATGTAACCTAAAAAAATAACAGCTTTAACATCTTTTTGATGGTAAACTGCCTTTTACTTATAAAACACTGGAATATTACTCAATCTTATAAGTCCACATGGTTCTTTCTCTTATGATTGTGTTGTCTTTGCTGATGTTGTGTCGAATCCCCTTCGAGTGCATTAGCGTCCCCCAGGTATGTGTATGCTACAGATCCAACAACATAGAATTATTGTGGTAGTATGTGGTTTTGGATGCAGCTTATGGGTCCTCAAGTTTGTAAACCCCTGTTCAACCAGGTTTCTGCTGAAATGAAGGGTATTAAATGGGAACTCCACTGGGGTTTAAAATTTGTGCATAATGAAATGATTATGTAAATAAAGACATACCGAGTGGTTTGGTGAAAAACGCTTTTTTGCACTTATAAAAACTCAGAAGACACATGTAGGTTTATTGGTGGTTTTGAACAGTAAATAAAATGCCTACATTTGTCTTGCAGACATGGCAACCCCTGGTTCCCGTCCCCACCACTGTAAAGAAACACAAACTGGTTTCACTACAATTAAGCATTCCACATCAAACCACCCCTAATTACTTTGTTTACATCTCAATGACTGACTTGTGCAGAAATTTGGAAAAATCTCTGGAAATTTTCCTGTAACAGGGAGTTTGTTTCTCCTTTGCTGCAGTCACAGCCTCTACTACTCTGGGAAGGGTTTGTGCTAAATGTTGAAACATTGCTGTGAGGATTTGATTGCATTCAGCATTCACAAGAGCATTAGTGAGGTCAGGCACTGATGCTGGATGATCAGTTCAAAGGTATTGGATGGACCAGCACCCCAGAGAACATAGTTCCATGGCTACACAGCTTAATGTTATTAGGCTTTTACCCCTCTATAGCCCATGCTTGGCATTGTGCATAGTGACCTTAAGCTCATGATCAATGCTTTCCTGTGGCGATTATCCACAGGGTTATCCGTAACCCCTAATGAAGAATAACAAAATAATAGTGTGCAGCTCTTAACTTTCTGTTTATTTTTTCTTAAATTGTTCTCCTAATAAGTAAGATAAAATTCTCATAGACTGAAATCTTGTAATACATATATCTAATACCTTTTTATAGCATTGAAATTTTGGTTCTAAACAGCTTCACCTCCACCACCACAGTTTGAATCCAGAGCTACTCCAAGCCCTGGCAGCTGCTTTGTCAGGAAATCTGTGAGTACAGAGTGAATTGTCTGCTGCTGGAGTTCCAGTGGTCATAGACTGCTCGGGCTGAAAGCTTTGTTTATTGTTCTCCAGTTTGAGGGGATGTTTCTAATTTTTGGTGTTGTGTGACATGTATATGTGTGTCTGAGGTTTATATGACTCTAGTGCAGTTTCTCTTTGCAGCTCACCAGAAAACTGGCGAGGCCTCAAACCTGAGCAGAGCGTATGTGAAGAGCGTGTGAACTCTTTATATCACAGCTGAAGGAAGCTCTGATGATTACTGTGGTGATTTGTGAAACATCACAGATGCCACTGCTCCAGTCCAGCTGGCTCTGCAGAGAGATAAAACATACATATATGTCATGTACATTCAGATTATGCTATCAAAATGGTTTACAGTCACAGTTCAAAACATATGCTAAATGCAGAGTTCAAAGCATAGGCTAAAATCCTTTTGCTGTGAGTGACGCTATATATGAATTACCTTTATTTCATATAAGATTATTTTACATTCCATTTGCATTACAAAGCAATCATTACAATACCAAAATATATTCCAGTCTTTTAATAGTGACTGTTAAAATGTTTTGGGAGAATTCAAAAGTGCTGGGATCTAATGGCTCACCATGTGGTCATGAGGGATAGGGATGCAGTCTCTCTTCCTGATCTAACATGTTGCTAAAATAAGTCTCCATCCACAGACTAAAACTTTTGATAGTGGAATGAAATATGCATTAAATATACATAGTGTACATGTAGGGGTTAGGGTTTATGGTATATGTACAGGTTAGTGTTTAGTGTAAATATAGGGGTTAGGGTTTAGTGTAAATGTAGAGGTTAGGGTTTAGTGTAAATGTAGGGGTTAGGGTTTAGTGTAAATGTAGGGGTTAGGATTTAGTGTAAATGTAGGGGTTAGGGTTTAGTGTAAATGTAGGGGTTAGGGTTTAGTGTAAATGTAGGGGTTAGGGTTTAGTATAAATGTAGGGTTTAGGTGTTTAGTGTAAATGTAGGGGTTAGGGGTTTAGTGTAAATGTAGGGGTTAGGGTTTAGTGTAAATGTAGGGGTTAGGGTTTTAGTGTAAATGTAGGGGTTAGGGTTTAGTGTAAATGTAGGGGTTAGGGTTTAGTGTAAATGTAGGGGTTAGGGGTTTAGTGTAAATGTAGGGGTTAGGGTTTAGTGTAAATGTAGGGGTTAGGGTTTAGTGTAAATGTAGGGGTTAGGGTTTTAGTGTAAATGTAGGGGTTAGGGTTTAGTGTAAATGTAGGGGTTAGGGTTTACTGTAAATATAGGGGTTAGGGTTTAGTGTAAATGTAGGGGTTAGGGGTTTAGTGTAAATGTAGGGGTTAGGGTTTAATGTAAATGTAGGAGTTAGGGTTTAGTGTAAATGTAGGGGTTAGGGTTTAATGTAAATGTAGGGGTTAGGGTTTAGTGTAAATGTAGGGGTTAGGGTTTAGTATAAATGTAGGGTTTAGGTGTTTAGTGTAAATGTAGGGGTTAGGGGTTTAGTGTAAATGTAGGGGTTAGGGTTTAGTGTAAATGTAGGGGTTAGGGTTTTAGTGTAAATGTAGGGGTTAGGGTTTAGTGTAAATGTAGGGGTTAGGGTTTAGTGTAAATGTAGGGGTTAGGGGTTTAGTGTAAATGTAGGGGTTGGGGTTTAGTGTAAATGTAGGGGTTAGGGTTTTAGTGTAAATGTAGGGGTTAGGGTTTAGTGTAAATGTAGGAGTTAGGGTTTAGTGTTAATGTAGGGGTTAGGGGTTTAGTGTAAATGTAGGGGTTAGTGTTTAGTGTAAATGTAGGGGTTAGGGCTTAGTGTAAATGTAGGGGTTAGGGGTTTAGTGTAAATGTAGGGGTTAGGGTTTAGTGTAAATGTAGGGGTTAGGGTTTAATGTAAATGTAGGGGTTAGGGTTTAGTGTAAATATAGGGGTTAGGGTTTAGTGTAAATGTAGGGGTTAGGGGTTTAGTGTAAATGTAGGGGTTAGGGGTTTAGTGTAAATGTAGGGGTTAGGGTTTAGTGTAAATGTAGGGGTTAGGATTTAGTGTAAATGTAGGGGTTAGGGGTTTAGTGTAAATATAGGGGTTAGAGTTTAGTGTAAATGTAGGGTTTTGTGTAAATGTAGGGGTTAGGGTTTAGTGTAAATGTAGGGGTTAGTGTTTAGTGTAAATGTAGGGGTTAGGGGTTTAGTGTAAATGTAGGGGTTAGGGTTTAGTGTAAATGTAGGGGTTAGGGTTTAGTGTAAATGTAGGGGTTAGGGTTTAGTGTAAATGTAGGGCTTAGGGTTTAGTGTAAATGTAGGGGTTAGGGTTTAATGTAAATGTAGCGATTAGGGGTTTAGTGTAAATGTAGGGGTTAGGGTTTAGTGTAAATCTAGGAGTTAGAGTTTAGTGTAAATATAGGGGTTAGTGTTTAATATAAATGTAGCGGTTAGGGTTTAATGTAAATATAGGGGTTAGGGGTTTAGTGTAAATGTAGGGGTTAGGGTTTAGTGTAAATGTAGGGGTTAGGGGTTTAGTGTAATATAGGGGTTAGGGTTTAGTGTAAATGTAGGGTTTAGTGTAAATGTAGGGGTTAGGGTTTAGTGTAAATGTAGGGGTTAGAGTTTAGTGTAAATGTAGGGGTTAGGGGTTTAGTGTAAATGAAGGGGTTAGGGTTTAGTGTAAATGTAGGGGTTAGTGTTTAGTGTAAATGTAGGGGTTAGAGTTTAGTGTAAATGTAGGGGTTAGGGGTTTAGTGTAAATGTAGGGGTTTAGTGTAAATGTAGAGGTTAGGGTTTAGTGTAAATGTAGGGGTTAGGGGTTTAGTATAAATGTAGGGGTTAGGGTTTAGTGTAAATGTAGGGGTTAGGGTTTAGTGTAAATGTAGGAGTTAGGGTTTAGTGTAAATGTAGGGGTTAGGGTTTAGTGTAAATGTAGGGGTTAGGGGTTTAGTGTAAATGTAGGGGTTAGGGGTTTAGTGTAAATGTAGGGGTTAGGGTTTAATGTAAATGTAGGGGTTAGGGTTTAGTGTAAATATAGGGTTAGGATTTAGTGTAAATGTAGGGGTTAGGGGTTTAGTGTAAATGTAGGGGTTAGGGTTTAGTGTAAATGTAGGGGTTAGGGTTTAGTGTAAATGTAGGAGTTAGGGTTTAGTGTAAATGTAGGGGTTAGGGGTTTAGTGTAAATGTAGGGGTTAGGGTTTAGTGTAAATGTAGGGGTTAGGGTTTAGTGTAAATGTAGGAGTTAGGGTTTAGTGTAATGTAGGGTTAGGGTTTAGTGTAAATGTAGGGGTTAGGGGTTTAGTGTAAATGTAGGGGTTAGGGGTTTAGTGTAAATGTAGGGGTTAGGGTTTAATGTAAATGTAGGGGTTAGGGTTTAGTGTAAATATAGGGTTAGGGTTTAGTGTAAATGTAGGGGTTAGGGGTTTAGTGTAAATGTAGGGGTTAGGGTTTAGTGTAAATGTAGGGGTTAGGTTTAAGTGTAAATGTAGGGGTTAGGGTTTAGTGTAAATGTAGGGGTTAGAGTTTAGTGTAAATGTAGGGGTTAGGGGTTTAGTGTAAATGTAGGGGTTTAGTGTAAATGTAGAGGTTAGGGTTTAGTGTAAATGTAGGGGTTAGGGGTTTAGTATAAATGTAGGGGTTAGGGTTTAGTGTAAATGTAGGGGTTAGGGTTTAGTGTAAATGTAGGAGTTAGGGTTTAGTGTAAATGTAGGGGTTAGGGTTTAGTGTAAATGTAGGGGTTAGGGTTTAGTGTAAATGTAGGAGTTAGGGTTTAGTGTAAATGTAGGGGTTAGGGGTTTAGTGTAAATGTAGGGGTTAGGGTTTAGTGTAAATGTAGGGGTTAGGGTTTAGTGTAAATGTAGGGGTTAGGGGTTTAGTGTAAATGTAGGGGTTAGGGTTTAGTGTAAATGTAGGGGTTAGGGTTTAATGTAAATGTAGGGGTTAGGGTTTAGTGTAAATATAGGGGTTAGGGTTTAGTGTAAATGTAGGGGTTAGGGGTTTAGTGTAAATGCAGGGGTTAGGGGTTTAGTGTAAATGTAGGGGTTAGGGTTTAGTGTAAATGTAGGGGTTAGGGGTTTAGTGTAAATATAGGGGTTAGGGTTTAGTGTAAATGTAAGGTTTAGTGTAAATGTAGGGGTTAGGGTTTAGTGTAAATGTCGGGGTTAGAGTTTAGTGTAAATGTAGGGGTTAGGGGTTTAGTGTAAATGTAGGGTTAGGGTTTAGTGTAAATGTAGGGGTTAGGGGTTTAGTGTAAATGTAGGGGTTAGGGTTTAGTGTAAATGTAGGGGTTAGGGTTTAATGTAAATGTAGGGGTTAGGGTTTAGTGTAAATATAGGGGTTAGGGTTTAGTGTAAATGTAGGGGTTAGGGGTTTAGTGTAAATGTAGGGGTTAGGGGTTTAGTGTAAATGTAGGGGTTAGGGTTTAGTGTAAATGTAGGGGTTAGGGGTTTAGTGTAAATGTAGGGGATAGGGTTTAGTGTAAATGTAGGGGTTAGGGGTTTAGTGTAAATATAGGGGTTAGGGTTTAGTGTAAATGTAGGGTTTAGTGTAAATGTAGGGGTTAGGGTTTAGTGTAAATGTAGGGGTTAGAGTTTAGTGTAAATGTAGGGGTTAGGGGTTTAGTGTAAATGTAGGGGTTAGTGTTTAGTGTAAATGTAGGGGTTAGGGTAGTGTAAATGTATGGGTTAGTGTTTAGTGTAAATGTAGGGTTAGGGTTTAGTGTAAATGTAGGGGTTAGGGTTTAGTGTAAATGTAGGGGTTAGGTTTAAGTGTAAATGTAGGGGTTAGGGTTTAGTGTAAATGTAGGGGTTAGGGTTTAGTGTAAATGTAGGGGATAGGGTTTAGTGTAAATGTAGGGGTTAGGGGTTTAGTGTAAATATAGGGGTTAGGGTTTAGTGTAAATGTAGGGTTTAGTGTAAATGTAGGGGTTAGGGTTTAGTGTAAATGTAGGGGTTAGAGTTTAGTGTAAATGTAGGGGTTAGGGGTTTAGTGTAAATGTAGGGGTTAGTGTTTAGTGTAAATGTAGGGGTTAGGGTAGTGTAAATGTAGGGTTAGAGTTTAGTGTAAATGTAGGGTTAGGTTTAAGTGTAAATGTAGGGGTTAGGGGTTTAGTGTAAATGTAGAGGTTAGGGTTTAGTGTAAATGTAGGGGTTAGGGGTTTAGTGTAAATGTAGGGGTTAGGGTTTAGTGTAAATGTAGGGGTTAGAGTTTAGTGTAAATGTAGGGGTTAGGGTTTAGTGTAAATGTAGGGGTTAGGTTTAAGTGTAAATGTAGGGGTTAGGGTTTAGTGTAAATGTAGGGGTTAGGGGTTTAGTGTAAATGTAGGGTTAGGGTTTAATGTAAATGTAGGGGTTAGGGTTTAGTGTAAATATAGGGTTAGGATTTAGTGTAAATGTAGGGGTTAGGGGTTTAGTGTAAATGTAGGGGTTAGGGTTTAGTGTAAATGTAGGGGTTAGGGTTTAGTGTAAATGTAGGAGTTAGGGTTTAGTGTAAATGTAGGGGTTAGGGGTTTAGTGTAAATGTAGGGGTTAGGGTTTAGTGTAAATGTAGGGGTTAGGGTTTAGTGTAAATGTAGGAGTTAGGGTTTAGTGTAAATGTAGGGGTTAGGGTTTAGTGTAAATGTAGGGGTTAGGGGTTTAGTGTAAATGTAGGGGTTAGGGGTTTAGTGTAAATGTAGGGGTTAGGGTTTAATGTAAATGTAGGGGTTAGGGTTTAGTGTAAATATAGGGTTAGGGTTTAGTGTAAATGTAGGGGTTAGGGGTTTAGTGTAAATGTAGGGGTTAGGGTTTAGTGTAAATGTAGGGGTTAGGTTTAAGTGTAAATGTAGGGGTTAGGGTTTAGTGTAAATGTAGGGGTTAGAGTTTAGTGTAAATGTAGGGGTTAGGGGTTTAGTGTAAATGTAGGGGTTTAGTGTAAATGTAGAGGTTAGGGTTTAGTGTAAATTTAGGGGTTAGGGTTTAGTATAAATGTAGGGCTTAGGGTTTAGTGTAAATGTAGGGGTTAGTGTTTAATATAAATGTAGGTGTTAGGGTTTAGTGTAAATGTAGGGGTTAGGGTTTAGTGTAAATGTAGGGGTTAGGGTTTAGTGTAAATGTAGGAGTTAGGGTTTAGTGTAAATGTAGGGGTTAGGGGTTTAGTGTAAATGTAGGGGTTAGGGTTTAGTGTAAATGTAGGGGTTAGGGTTAGTGTAAATGTAGGGGTTAGGGGTTTAGTGTAAATGTAGGGGTTAGGGTTTAGTGTAAATGTAGGGGTTAGGGTTTAATGTAAATGTAGGGGTTAGGGTTTAGTGTAAATATAGGGGTTAGGGTTTAGTGTAAATGTAGGGGTTAGGGGTTTAGTGTAAATGCAGGGGTTAGGGGTTTAGTGTAAATGTAGGGGTTAGGGTTTAGTGTAAATGTAGGGGTTAGGGGTTTAGTGTAAATATAGGGGTTAGGGTTTAGTGTAAATGTAAGGTTTAGTGTAAATGTAGGGGTTAGGGTTTAGTGTAAATGTCGGGGTTAGAGTTTAGTGTAAATGTAGGGGTTAGGGGTTTAGTGTAAATGTAGGGGTTAGGGTTTAGTGTAAATGTAGGGGTTAGGGGTTTAGTGTAAATGTAGGGGTTAGGGTTTAGTGTAAATGTAGGGGTTAGGGTTTAATGTAAATGTAGGAGTTAGGGTTTAGTGTAAATGATAGGGGTTAGGGTTTAGTGTAAATGTAGGGGTTAGGGGTTTAGTGTAAATGTAGGGGTTAGGGGTTTAGTGTAAATGTAGGGGTTAGGGTTTAGTGTAAATGTAGGGGTTAGGGGTTTAGTGTAAATGTAGGGGATAGGGTTTAGTGTAAATGTAGGGTTAGGGGTTTAGTGTAAATATAGGGGTTAGGGTTTAGTGTAAATGTAGGGTTTAGTGTAAATGTAGGGGTTAGGGTTTAGTGTAAATGTAGGGGTTAGAGTTTAGTGTAAATGTAGGGGTTAGGGGTTTAGTGTAAATGTAGGGGTTAGTGTTTAGTGTAAATGTAGGGGTTAGGGTAGTGTAAATGTAGGGGTTAGTGTTTAGTGTAAATGTAGGGGTTAGGGTTTAGTGTAAATGTAGGGGTTAGAGTTTAGTGTAAATGTAGGGGTTAGGTTTAAGTGTAAATGTAGGGGTTAGGGTTTAGTGTAAATGTAGGGGTTAGGGGTTTAGTGTAAATGTAGGGGATAGGGTTTAGTGTAAATGTAGGGGTTAGGGGTTTAGTGTAAATATAGGGGTTAGGGTTTAGTGTAAATGTAGGGTTTAGTGTAAATGTAGGGGTTAGGGTTTAGTGTAAATGTAGGGGTTAGAGTTTAGTGTAAATGTAGGGGTTAGGGGTTTAGTGTAAATGTAGGGGTTAGTGTTTAGTGTAAATGTAGGGGTTAGGGTAGTGTAAATGTAGGGGTTAGAGTTTAGTGTAAATGTAGGGGTTAGGTTTAAGTGTAAATGTAGGGGTTAGGGGTTTAGTGTAAATGTAGAGGTTAGGGTTAAGTGTAAATGTAGGGGTTAGGGGTTTAGTGTAAATGTAGGGGTTAGGGTTTAGTGTAAATGTAGGGGTTAGAGTTTAGTGTAAATGTAGGGGTTAGGGTTTAGTGTAAATGTAGGGGTTAGGTTTAAGTGTAAATGTAGGGGTTAGGGGTTTAGTGTAAATGTAGGGGTTAACTTTTTTCAAGTTTCAAATGTGTGTGTTTAACGTTGAATCACTGTTTACTCAGCACCAATAGAAGCCCACTGATCATCAAGTTTTCGGCCTGTGGGCACAAATGTTTTAAGGAACCAGAACTCACCGCTGAAAACCCTAAAAACTTGACTGATGTAGTGGTGGATGGTGGAATGTCAAGACAGCAACTAGATCTAGGCCAATTCTGAATTTCTTGTTGTTGCCAGTTGGGTGTTAGACATCCGAGCCAGATTTGGGCTAGATGCGGTATAGCTGCATACAGTTCTGTCTTGTGTCTGTATTTGTGGACCAATTCTGACATAAAAGCTGCGCACCATCAGTGTACTGTACCAGATCTGGAGGATGTGGCCCACAAGTGATGGATGGATTAGAGGAGAAAACGAAGCAGACCTTTAAGAAAGACATATAGAACATCAGATGATAAAGAGTCGAAAAACAATGACAAATTAGTTGCTATCGCTTTGCTGATAGTAAAGTTTTCACTGTGAGTCACAACAGCTGTTCTGATGAGCTCATATTTGCCTGTGAGGGCCCCCTACTGGCTTGGGCCCACACGCCCATAAAACCCATTGGACAATCTAGACCTACCAGTATCGCAATCACAATCATCTTTTTTCTGATCTCCTCTATTATGAGTCATTCAGTTAATTCTGTGTTTTGTAAGCCATCAATAGGTGCATCATTTCACATGTAACCAACCAGAGATCTCCAGCTGTCCAGCAAAGACACACTCTGCAGTCCTGAGTTCCAGTCGAGAAGAGAAAGCAGGTCTGGATGCGGGAGAAGTGGATGGAGAGAGGTGTCTACATCTGAGAAAGAAAGTGATGAAGAGTGAGGGAGAGAGACAGAGGGAAAGGTGTGTGAGATAACAGATCAGAGTTGTGATGGAAAATGGCAGAGAGTGTAAAATGTATGAACACGAAGCAATGAAATGGAACAAGAGCGAGGCGCAGCAGAAATCAGTAACAGAGATTAAGAAAATGAAGAGTGACTTAGTTCAGTTCTCGTAAATGTGGTACAAAAAAAGACTGTAATTTAAACCAGCACTTGTTTAATGTGCTACACTATTATTTCAAGGATAGCGTGTCTAAAAGTATATTATATTATATTATATTATATTATATTATATTATATTATATTATATTATTAGGATCTATCATTATATTAAAATTGTTACAAAATAAAATGATAGAAATGAAAAGTTTATGTGATAGGTTAGCAATAAGCTAGTGTTAGCAAGCAGTTGTTGACTTTAAAAGGCCCATAGGAAAATAAATATATCTTCGCTGTCCTGAGAAAAACATGTAAACATCTGCTGTTTAAATTGTTTGATAATTTCATGATGAATAGCCAATATACTGACCAAAATAACTAAAACAATCTGGTTCCATTGACTTCCATAAAAAGTTTAGGACATTTTTGGCTTCTTCTGTAAAGTTGCCATTTTGAAGACTTGTTTTTCTTTGGACAGCGACAATAGCACCTTTCATACACAGTGGCACCTCAAAATGCTTTACATAAATAAAGATATAAAGACAAAAAAAATGCAAAAAAGCATTTAAAAGGCTTTAAAACACCAAAGAAAATCAGTTAAAAAGAAACAAGAAACATAAAAATTCGAGGGCCAAGAGAATAGTCATGGTACAGTAGTACAGGACTTTGTATCATGGTGTGTGATCAGTCCTCTCTACACTTGAATGTGTATAAAACAAACGATATGGCTGTTGATTTTGGGAATTTTATCAAAGTTTTGTTGGATCTGTTTTAACTTTTTGTACGGTGGCTTGTTACGGTAACCTTAGCATGGTTAATAGGAACAGACGCAATGGCCTGGTTAAGGTAGCAGGTAAAATGATTGCTGTCCATCAGAACCAGCTCAGTGACATATATAAAAACAGGCCTTGAGAAAGCCAAAGCTATTTTGTCTTACCCAGAGCATCCCTTGTTATCTGGGTTTGTATACCTCCCGTCAGGCTGGAGGTTTAGAGCATCGGCTGGTAGAACTAAACGTAGTAAAGTGTTCTTTGTTTCCACAGCCATCAGCTTGCTGAACTCAAGTAAATAAGCATCTGTACATTAACTATGTGAATGTTGTGTGTATTGCCCTGTCATTTATGCTGCAAATCAAATTTCCCCTAAGTAAAAAATGTTGTCAGACTGTGGAGAAGTTGTAGAACTAAGCTATACTGTTTGAGCTGAAAGCCATTTATCTGCAGCACAGTAACTAAACACTGCTTAGTCTTTACCTTAGGAAGGACTAACTCACTACTTCCTAACCATCTAAGAGCTCTGCTCGGCTCATAAGGCCGTACTAGATCACATAGATATGCTGGTCCTGTGCTATTAGACATGTATAGAGCAGTAACAGGAGATTGAAGTCTGTAAATCCTGTAACATACTGGTATCTAGTGTAAGGATTTAAGAGTGGGGCTGATGAGTTCTCTTCTTTTGCTCCTAGTGAGAACTCTGGTAGCTGCATTCTGAATCAGCTGAAGCTGTTTGATTGTCTTTTTGAAAGTCCAGGCAAGCATTACAGTAATCAAACCTGCTGGAGATAAAGGCAGGGATGAGTTTCTCCAGGTCTGGTTTAGACAGAAGATCTCTGAACCTTGTTGATGTTTTTAAGGTAATAAAGAGAACACATTTGCATGTGAGTGAATATATGTGCTGGAAGTTCATTAAACAAATGAAAGCAGAGTGTCTGAATACTTGTTTGTGCGGAGCTGGAATAAGTCAGTAGTAGACGTCGCTATACCCCGACATGCTCCGTGAATGTGGTTCTCGCTGCACTAGCTTGCCACTGTGTTGTTAATTGGCCTGAGGACTGACATTTTCCCCCTTTTTGTTCCTGCGGTTCGCTAACGGCTTGCAGCTACTCACCCGCTCTCCAGTGTGGGAATTGCTCAGGGACGCTCGGCCTCATTCATTAAAAGCTGCACTCCACGTCCTCCATGTCTCAGGGCCTCCACACAGCTCATCCTCTCCACACTGAGGGGGTTCCTCAAGTGTTCCTCTAATTAGTTCCAGCATTGGTTGCTGTTGTTTTGCACTAAAAGGGTTCACCGCTGAGCGGCTGTAGTGAATGTATCTTACATTCCTGTGTTATCTGCATGGCGTAAATTAATGGGGCCCCAATTCGATAATAAGCTTCAGTGGAAAAAAAAAAAAAACTTGTTTACTGGCTGTTGCTGTCTCAACCAAGCTGGTTCTAGGGAGCGGTCAGGATAACAGAATCTACATGTGATACTATGTGTAACGTTATGATGCTCGATGCCGAGTAATACTGTGGTCAGAAATGAAGAGCCCTAAGGGTCAGGGTGTTAAGCCTAGAGCTGGACCACACAGTAGCTACACGGTGATCTCATTCAACATGTTCTGATGGGAAGAAGAGGAGATACAATACAGCAGGACATTATCCACACTGAGTTTAGAGCAGACAGACTACAGCCCATGATAACTACTTCTAGTATAAGATCACATGTTGTTAGCTGTGATATGTTTTTGAGGAAAACCCTTAGTATTGATCTAAAACCTCTGCATTCTAGATTATACATTTATATCACAGCTCTTAATTGGTAACCCTTTGTACCCCCATAACACTCAGACTATAGACAAGATACACTGTCAATGTAGCGCTTACTTTTTTTTTAATTAACAGTGGATAGTAATGAAAATGGTAGATAATTGGATTATCACACTGTAGTATTAAACCTTTTATAATTGTTTGACTCTAGTTGCTGCTGTAATAAGTAAATAATACAAAGTTTATATGTTTTGCTGACACCTCTGACTTTGCTGACTCCTCTAAAAAAACACACTGTAATGCACAATTACTGTTTATTTACTGAATTTAATGTACTGGAGAAAATAAAAGAACTGGATCTGTAGCGGAGATGTTCTTGCCTGAGGCTGTGTTCTTGGTGTTTTTAGCACCGACATGCAACCTACTGATAAACAATAACAGAACTTTAAATGTGGCCTGTGCAAAAAGTTATGGTTAATTTTATATTCTCTGTTTTAGTTTCAAATATGTGACACAGGGAGTAAAATATATTAAAATGTTTGTATTAGACTGTTATCACAGCAAAGCTACAATGAAAAATATAATAAATAAATATGGAAATAAACAAGGTTTTAAAGTCAATGATCCAGGGACCGCATGGGCGTGGCTAATGAGCAGTTTGATTGACAACTCTCTGTCCAACACTCCTAGCCTGTTCCATCACTCAAATGGGACTTGTATTGTTATCCAGACTTTATGTGATGCTAACTGGTTGAAAACAGTCATGGACAAAAAGATGGATGTATGAACAGTGTTGGATAAATGAATGAATGAATGACAGCAGCTTGATATCTTTTGGTTATGCGGTTTAGCTTTAGCTTGCTACGTTTCTCTGACTCAGAAACTGGGGGTCAGGGGAATGCTTACAAAAGCGATACCCAAGATTAGCATTACTAAGTTTACTTGGAGAGATAAGAACTATACACCAGTTCGATACACCAAAAAATCACCTTCACCTTCGGGAAGTTCCAGATGCTTCACTAACTGTGAACAACCAGGTTTCAGTTAGTTGTTAGGCATGTACTCATTTGCTTTAGTGTTAGCTTAGCCATAAGGGACGCTAGCAGAAATTAGCATTACCACAGCAGTGGGTTCTGACATCATGTTTGGCTCAAACTGAAGCCCTAGAGCTTTAATAGTCAAGAGCTTTAATAGTCACTGCTGTCTAAGGAGTACAATTAAAATGCTAGAGGGTCCCATAGCCATGGCTCATCCATGCCATGAGCTCCAGAGCAGTTGCCCCTCTTGCACTAGCAGTACATGCACCACAGATGCAGCACTTGCTTGACCTTGTTTAGCAGTCGGTGCCACACAGATACACACACACACACACAAAGAGCCTGAGGAAAAAGACACACTGTGGTGAGTAATGTTGACTCTCCTGCTCTCTGTCTCTGTGGCTCAGGCAGATCAGCGTGACTGACCGATCGTTTTTGTCGGCGCTAAGGTCAGCCTGCGGAACTGCAGGATCAAGCACAGTATCAGGCCACAACATCGCTGCCCCAGCTACACAGATCCAAAACCCGTATCCAAGATGAACAGAGGAATAAAATAACAGGGCATTCAAGTTTTTATTTGTTTTTATTATTTATTGAACCTCTTTGATGCACTTACATTAAAACACATACAAATTCAGAAGAACTGTGACTTTATCAGAAAAAGGGAAAAAAGCTGTGTCAATTCTACTTTACTATTTTGTTCACACAACCACAGCTGGTGTTTTCAAACAACAAAAAAAGTAATAATGTTAGTAATAATCTTAAAACCCAGAAGAAGTCATAAAGTACAAGGACGAGAAGCTAACAGCAAAACGAATTTAGACAAATTGTTATTCATAGGTGTCATTTTGTGCCATTAAAGCAGGCGATGAGCTGGAATAGAAGACCACAGTTCTCATTCATTGTCCGGCGAGTCAGCCTGATAAAACCCACCGACAGCAATGAATGTGAATTGGGACCCTGAAATTGGACCTTTCGCTGTACTGGTCATTTCGAAGGTTCTAGAGACTTTCATCGGACCATCTTGGCCAGTACGGCATCTAATCAGTGAGGTGCGTAACACATTTGTGGTGTGTGAGCTCGAGAGGTAGGGTACACTCAACACTCGATGGTTTCTCTCGCTCCAAAACTCACCGACAGCGTTGAATGTTCACTGTCACTCGCTAACTTCATAACTTGCAAAAAAAATTAAAAAATCCACATAAAAATCGCTTTCACAAAGTTCCTAATCATAGTTAGATTCTAAAGTACCAGGTGAAATCATGTTAATGATTGTTAAATGTGTAAAAATAACTAGTGCTAGCAAAGCTATGCATATAAGCTACATTAGCAGGATGCTAATCTGAGCATTAGGATAAAAATGTATATATATTTAATGTATAGAGAATCAACAATTTGATGTATATGTATGTATGATGTATATGTATCATTAGATCTAACACATCCAAGATATACAACAGTGATTATCTAACAGTTACTAGCTAGTTAATGAATTAGCGTTAACATGTCTATAAATAATAGTGCCACAGAACTGCATGCACTTAGCAAAGTACACCAATGACATACTGGATCCTCATTACTCCTAATAATTATTTAACAACTGATAATTAACTGATAGATGCTCGTTATAGATTATCATTAGTGTTAGAAAAATGCATGTCAATAAGTACTACTTCAGCGTGTGCTGGCAATGTTGCTAAATGTGCTAATCTCTGTCATACATGGATACATTTTTACATGCAACGTTTTTACCTGACTAACACTTTACAGAGACATATGTACATCTGTACTACTGCTGTAAACCAACATTTATTAAACAGCTATGAACTAAAGTTGGGGACACCAATACTAAGGTCCGCTCAGCTACAGCTAGCAATGTCACAAAGCACAGTCAGGTTTTATATTAGCACAATGCTAATCGGTACATGTTTTCACATTGTGGGCTAGGCAACTTTACAGAGGACAAAAATCTTTTTTACTTTTAATGTAAGTCGATGAAACCAGAATTTTGTAACCAAGGTATTCTGGAGCATTTCTATTGGTCCATTAAATACTGAAGTTTTCACACAATGTAAATGGCAGCTGTCGTGTTCAAATGATGTAGAAAAATGAAAAAAGACAAAAGTATAGATATTTTCTATGGACAGCGATGATATACATACAGTGTTTTAGAGTTAGTACATAAAGATTCTTGATTACACAATGTTGAGTATATATATTCTTACCAATACAAATACAAATCAATATTGGACAGAATTTCTGCAATTCTTTTGGTCCATTTATCATAAAATTTACACAAAATATCAAGGTAGCAGGTACTTTAAAGGTTTTGAGATATAAGAGATATAAGAAGATGTTTGCTCCGACAGCAGTGGTAGGCCATACTGAGTCCAATGCATTAGAGTTTATACATATTAGTCAATTGTATTTGCAGGATTCTAATCTTTATGTGTTTATTCATGTATGTTTATGTGCACACGCCATCTTTACAACACAGTTACACTATTGTTAACACCTTTTAGATATCATCACTGTCTGAAGAAAAACAAGAATCTCCAAAATGGCAACTTTACAAGACAGGACAAAAACTGTGTTCACTTTTAATGTAAGTCAGTGGAATTCTGTTGGAAGATATTTTATAGCTGTTCGTTTGGTCTATTAACCATAAAATTTCACACTATGTAAACAGCAGTCCATGTATCAAATCAATGCCGAAAAATTGAAATGGGCAAAAATGGAGATATAATCATGACAGTATTCATCACTATATCAAAGCTGCACAACATTAAATATCCTTCAGATCAAATTTGACAGGATTAGGGCTGTGGTTACCAAAATCTGGCTCCATATTCTGGTCTTGACCAGGACTTGCATTGGGATACATAGGTATGATGCTAATCTTTCCCACATATGCGTGTGTTCATATGAACATGCAAGGCTTTTCATACATAACACAAACGAGATTAGTAACACAAAACCTTACTGGACCTTACGTTGAGGCCATTCGACTCAAGCTGGTAATTAAGGTTAGTATGACCACAAAGTGTGACCATTAGAGTGCTGCCCTTTACACTGTGGACACAGAGGCAGTCTTTTACTCACTGTGTGTCGGTTGCGGTGGACGAGGCCATATGTAGAAGTGGCCAGAGCGCTGAGGCCAAGCATGAGAAATATAGCATAAGCACTGTGGGGTCTATTATCTGATTGTGGGGGAGGGGAGGCCGGGGTGAGCGGGAAAGGAAAGGGGGCACTCAGCTAGCTGCAGAGAAAGAGAAAAATGGAAGGGGGGATGAGGGAAGGAGGGAGCGGAGGTGGAGAGTATATGTGTGTGTGTGTGTGTGTGTTTCTGGGCAAAAGAGGTTGGGGTGGAGGGGTGTTGATCGATTCCAGGCTCCACATTTCCAGACAGTCTGAATGGCAAAGGTCAAAGGGTCTCATTTCCTATGAAAGAGGGGCTGTCTGGTAGCGAAGCTCGTCCGTTTGTCTGTCTGCAGGTCAGATGCATTTGAAACACATATGCAAACAGAGTTAAAAACACAGTTAAAGTGCAACCCTATGCCTGGTATCACGTCATCTTCCATCTCAAGGTGCAGATTTTCACACACATCCATTCATTTAGCATATCGGATCATTTAGAATATCCAATATCTGCAAACCGTAGGAGGAGCCAAACTTGTAGAAAGTGCCTGGTGAACCTGCAAGGACTCAATGGCTCTTTAATAATAACAATGAGAAACTATGATGTCTGCTGTGCTGTATACTTTTATTATAATCCACACTGTTTTCTCTACTGTATAACAATCCTGGAGCTCTGTTTTATAGTAATCTATAATAATTATGTCCTATCCTGTGTTAAGCTGTAGATTATGTCTTATTAAGTTCTTTTAGGAATCTTCTAGAACTTTCTGCAGCACTGCTCCAGATCATTTTCATTCCTCTTCATGAGAAACATCATTGCCTTTGATCACCAAAGCTCGCAGCCCAAAGCAGGACGAGCAACGCGTCTCCTAATTTTTCACCCCGGAGTCGAAAGGATTCAGCCACGCTAGCACGCGGCTGTCCGGCGGTTGCATATGAGGCTTAAAAAGAACGGGGGGAAGGGTCTTGGAGGAGGAATAAGAAGAATAAGGGCCCTCCCGCCCTCCCCCACCTGGGACTTGAACTCATGACCCTACGGGTGAACGAGTTCAGGGCAAGCATGGCCGTTTCTGAGCACGCCTGCTCTTGCAGGGCTCGTTTGTGGCTTTTTGTTCGACTAAAACGTCATCATATTTCATATTTCTAGGCGTGATTTTAAGTTTTCACGCCCCTACTCAAACTGCACGTGCTATAGACAACACACTGCAACGCACAACTACTGGGTATTTGCTGAATGTAACATATTAGGCAGTACATCAAAAGCAGCCTGTTGGAAAACACATTTTATATTTATGTTTGTCAACATAAAAATCAACAACACATTCGTCAATGGACTGGAGGGGTCTGAACTTTTACACAGGCCTGTATGTGCACATCATTAGACATGCAGTTCGCAACACATGCACACGTCTGGATGGGCAAATACCTTAGATGGGAGTTGATTTTTCCATAATTTCATTTCTATGTACACACATATGCATGCATTCGGGATTGTGGCCAGTTTTCACGCTGGGCCTCGTTCATTAATATCTTCCCAAGTTTGTTCCTAAATTTGTTCTTGAGAAAGTTAACTGCAGACTTGGGTTCTTAGGTTTTCTTTGTTGAACAAAAGGTCAAAAAAATAAAAAATAAATATTCTGAATGTCAGAATCTTGGTGAAGCATGGGTTTGAACCGTTGCTGAATGAGGCCCAGTGTTCTCAACACTAGGCAAACAAACATGTTCAGAAACCATTAAACCTCCATACTAGTAAGTCACTAGGCATCTTATTGCGGTAAGAAGTTGTAGATGTACTGTAGAGATATATATCGTATGGTACATACCGTTTCGTTTTCTTGTTGTTGAATGAAAGAGTGAAGTCCGATAAGCCCCTGAGAAACTGAGGGCCTCTGCAAGTTTAGTATTTACTCCACCTTCTAATGAGCGCAGGAGCCACCACTGCTAGTTTAGCTCTAGGCTGAGGGACAGTTATTGATGGAGACTCCTGTGGAAATGTGGACAGTGACACCCACCCCCGCCGACAACCCCCCACCGTCTGGGTGACGGGGTCTACGTCTACCTGCCCCAGACTGGATCAATACTTTAATCCGATTGCTATTCACTTCCACAGACACCGGAACAGCCTCAGCTTTGTGCATACACTTGCATTGGCATGGCCCCGGCAGTAACCAGTCCTCTGACATGCACACACAACAACGTGAGAAAGTGCAGCTGGCGGAAAAACGAGGAACGTCCGAACGTGTGCATGAGCACACGCGGGATGATCCCGGGCTCATGCATGCACGCCGCCGTGGATAACATCACATTAGCCTCTTCCTGCAGTGATGTCCGAACACATAAGCAACACTTGTCACAGATGTCACGTCAGATCTGTGTCGGGTCCAGAAGGAGCCGGGGCTGTTTGGCGTGACAGCACTGCCGGATCATGCGAGGCTTTGTGTTGGGAATATGTGAGGCGTGATGTGTGGAGAGTGTGGAACTATGAACGGATATGTTGATTTATAGAGCAGAAGGAAAAAGAAATGAAAGGAAAAATGCACTTACCCCAGCCGGTGTGTGGAGGATCAGATGTATACACCCAGTCTCACCCTGTCCCTCTCGCTCTCTCTCTCTCTCTCTCTATATATATATATATGTTGCACTCTATCATTCCTGCATTCCTTCATCTCGGCAGCGTGTCCCTCCCTCGTTCTCCCTCCTTCTCTCCCTCTTTTCTTTCTTTTCTTCTATTTTAAAACTCCCTTACCCTCTGCGACCCTCACTTTTCCCCTCCCCTCTCTCTCCCTCTCTTTCCTCTCTCTCTTTCCTCTCTCTCTCTCTCTCTTTCTCTCTCTGTGTCCGGATCCTTTTTTTTTTTGACCTCTCTCTGTTCTCTGTCTCCATTCGGGGCGTCCTCGCGCTGTAAACTTGAGCCGCAGACTGTCTGGTGTTTCCGTGCGAGGTTGAGAGAGAGGGAGAGAGAGAAAGAGAGGGGGAGAGAGAGAGAGAGAGAGAGAGAGAAGGAGAGAGAAAGAGAGGGAAGTGCAAACCAGGACACGCAGCCTGTGTCAGTTTGAATGAAAATTCTGAACGCTCTGCTTCTTCCTGCTCTCTCTCTCTCTCTCTCTCTCTCTCTGTTGCCTTTTCTCTCCCCATCTCCCTCCTTTCTCTCTCTCCCTCTCTTGCTGTTTCTCTCCCATTCTCAATCCTTTCTCTCTCTCTCTCTCACTTACTCTCCCCTCCCTTTCACTGGCTCTTTCTTTTTCTAGCCTCTCTCTCTCTCTCTCTCTCTCTCTCTCTCTCTCTCTCTCTCTCTCTCACACACACACACACACTCACTCCCTCTGTCTCTCACCCGCTCTTTCTCTCTCTTGCTTTTTCTCCCTCTCCCTTCTCTTCCAGTCTTGCTCGTCCTTTCTTGTTCTCTCCCTGCTCGCTCACTCGCTCTCTCGCCTCTCTTCATCGCTCTTTCCCCCTCCTCTTTCTCTCTCTCTCTCTTCTCCTGCTCATCCTCTCTAGTTCCTTCCCTCCCCCTTTTTCGACACCCTCTTCCCCACCCTACTCTCTCTCTCTCTCTTTCTCTCTCGCTCACGCTCTCTCTCTCTCTCTGTCTCTTGCTCTTTCTCTCGCTCACTCTCTCTCTCTCTCGCGCTTTGCCTTCTCTTCCATCGTCAAACATTTTCACACACCAGACAGACATTTATATTTAAACCTCTTTCCCTGTTTCTCTCTCTCTCTCTCTCTCTCTCTCTCTCTCTCTCTCTCTGCTCGGTTGGTAGACACACACACGCTTTCCTCCCACTGTGTGCCAGACATTTAACCCTTTCCCTTCTGACAGACACAACCCTAAATCTGTTAAAGCACCATTAGTATGTAACCGCTTTGACACTGGAAACAGTTCACTTCTCTTACGCTTAAACTTACAACTGATTCTGGAACAGTAGATGTCATTAGTATAATATCAGTTCTAGCTCATTTTTGGGGTAAATTAAAAATCAGGTTATTATCACATAAAAATATAAAAGTGATATGAGGTTTATATCATCTATATTTTACTACTTTGTAAATATTTGCATATTTAGGGCTTTAATACACAATACATGCCAAATAATCTTATCAAATTCATCTCATGATGAACTTAATCATTACCCTAATCTAAAAATAACATACACAACATTTATCAACATATATGTTTCTTCGTTCTGTCTTTAATTACACACTCAAGAGTCACATGACAATTGAATCAGCCTAGAGCACAAATATAAACCACTGAATCAGCCTGAAACACAACAGTAAAGGACTGAATCAGCCTGAAACACAACAGTAAATGACTAAATCAGCCTGAAACACAACAGTAAAGGACTGAATCAGCCTGAAACACAACAGTAAAGGACTGAATCAGCCTGAAACACAACAGTAAAGGACTGAATCAGCCTGAAACACAACAGTAAATGACTAAATCAGCCTGAAATACAGGGATAAATAACTAAACCAGCCTACAACACAACAACAAATGAAAAATCAGCCTGAAATGACTAAATCAGCCTAAAATACAATAAAAAATTACTAAATCAGGCTAAAATACAGACATAGATCACTAATTCAGCCTAAAACACATCAATAAATGACTAAATCAGCCTGAAATACAACAATAAATTACAAAATCAGCCTGAAATACAACAATAGATACAATAGATGACTAAATCAGCCTGAAATACAACAATAACTGGCTAAATCAGCCTGAAATACAATAAAAAATGACTAAATTAGCCTGAAATACAGTAATAAATAACTAAACCAGCATACGACACCACAACAAATGACAAAATCAGGCAGAAATACAACAATAAATTAAATCAGCCTGAAATACAATGAAAAATACAAAATCAGCCTGAAATACAGTAAAATATCACTAAATCAGACTAAAACACAAATATAAACCACTAAATCAGTCTGAAATACAGAGGTAAATAACCAAATTAGCCTAAAGCACAATAATAAATCACCTTTAAACTTAACAATAAATTATTAAATCACCCTAAAACACAACAATAAATCCCTATATCAGCCCCAAACACACAAGATTAAATCACTAAATCAGCTCAAAGCATAAAGAAAAATCAGTAAATCTGCTCAAAACACAAAGATAGATGACTAAGTCATGTGAACACAGAATAAAGCAGGTGTACTAGTGAATATTCAGCATTAAATGATATTAAAATAGTTCAAATGCCTCAAACTAATCCTCAAAACTTTATTAATTTTTTGTGTTTGACTAATGGTATCTTTATCTTCTTTCCCTCCTTCGTTATATATTGATGAGATGCACTGTGTACTGCAGGTCAGACCACCCCCCACCTCGCCCCACTTTATCCCCAGTGACCCCTGACCCCTCCACCCTGCAGTGTCTGGACTACGCTGACCGTTCATTAGGCTGCATCTTTGCCGCAGTCACACAAACACACACACACGCACACACATGTACACACACACATCCACACACTGCAGTCCCACATCCATCTGACTCCGGCCACTCAGACGCGCTTGACAGCGGCGGCCGATAGTCGATAGACAGCGTGGTGGGGGAGGGGCTTTTTGTTGATGGAGGGGAAGATGGAAGGATGCATGGAGGACAAAGATCATTAAAGAAAAAACAGAAACGAAGGTGGGAGCAGCAGATGGCTTCGCCTTTAAGAATAGCGGCTTTTATTTGGATCGACTTGTTAGCGGAGACCTAGAGAAAGTTAAAGGGCCTGTTCACTACATTTACCCTGAATTTGACATTTCTCCTGAGAAGACTTGTGATTTATCCCACCTGTGATGTTATGTGGTTTAATGCATTATAACTGATATTTACGTTTTGCATCCTCCGCATGACCCTTAGAATAAAACAGGGTGTTCTTGTGACTGTTCCTTTAAGGGTGATATAAATGAATAAGGTCTGTTCTGATTGGCTGCCCTGTATTGTGCTTTGTTTAATGAGTAATCTGGGCTGAAACAATCCTTGTAACTTCAACATTAGTAGGTGGGGTTAAACTGCTGTACTGTAATTTTTTATTATTACACTTGATTTCCAAACATAACAGTGTAAACATGTGTCCAATGTGCAAAATATAACTGTATAAACATGTATTGATTGGCGTAAACATTTGTTCACTATTTAAATTATATTATTATAACTTTGTAAACGTGTTCACTGTTCAGACTATAACTGTATAAACATGTGTTCACTGTTTAGATCATAACTGTATAAACATGTGTTCAGTATTTAAATTATATTATTATAACTTTATAGATTTTCAGATTATAACTTTGTAAACGTGTTCACTGTTCAGATTATAACTGTGTAAATGTGTGTTCACGAATCAGATTATAACTGTGTAAATGTGTGCTCATGGTTCAGATTATAACTGTGTAAACATACAGTACGTTCACTCTATAGATTATAACTGCATAAACATGTGTTCACTGTTCAGATTATAGCTGTATAAACATGTGTTCACTGCTTAGATTATAACTGTGTAAACGTGTTCACTGTTCAGACTATAACTGTATAAACATGTGTTCACTGTTTAGATCATAACTGTATAAACATGTGTTCAGTATTTAAATTATATTATTATAACTTTATAGATTTTCAGATTATAACTTTGTAAACGTGTTCACTGTTCAGATTATAACTGTGTAAATGTGTGTTCACGAATCAGATTATAACTGTGTAAATGTGTGTTCACGAATCAGATTATAACTGTGTAAATGTGTGTTCACGAATCAGATTATAACTGTGTAAATGTGTGTTCACGAATCAGATTATAACTGTGTAAATGTGTGCTCATGGTTCAAATTATAACTGTGTAAACATACAGTATGTTCATTCTATAGATTATAACTGCATAAACATGTGTTCACTGTTCAGATTATAGCTGTGTAAATGTGTGTTCACTGCTTAGATTATAACTGTAAATGTGTGTTCACTGTTCAGATTATAGCTGTATAAACATGTGTTCACTGCTTAGATTATAACTGTGTAAATGTGTTCACTGTTCAGATTATAACTGTATAAACAAATGTTCACTGTTCAGATTATAACTGTGTAAATGTGTGTTCACTGTTTAGATTATAGCTGTGTAAATGTGTGTTCACTGTTCAGATTATAACTGTATAAACAAATGTTCACTGTTCAGATTATAACTGTGTAAATGTGTGTTCACTGTTCAGATTATAACTGTGTAAACATGTGTTCACTGTTAAGATTATAACTGCATAAACATGTGTTCACTGTTCAGATTATAACTGCATAAACATGTGTTCACTGTTCAGATTATAGCTGTGTAAATGTGTGTTCACTGTTCAGATTATAGCTGTATAAACATGTGTTCACTGCTTAGATTATAACTGTGTAAATGTGTGTTCACTGTTCAGATTATAACTATATAAACAAATGTTCACTGTTCAGATTATAACTGTGTAAATGTGTGTTCACTGTTCAGATTATAACTGTGTAAATGTGTGTTCACTGTTCAGATTATAACTGTGTAAACATGTGTTCACTGTTCAGATTATAGCTGTGTAAATGTGTGTTCACTGTTCAGATTATAACTGTGTAAATGTGTGTTCACTGTTCAGATTATAGCTGTGTAAATGTCTGTTCACTGTTCAGATTATAGCTGTAAATGTGTGTTCTCTGTTCAGATTATAACTGTAAATGTGTGTTCACTGTTCAGATTATAACTGTAAATGTGTGTTCACTGTTCAGATTATAACTGTATAAACATGTGTTCACTGTTCAGATTATAACTGTAAACATGTGTTCACTGTTCAGATTATAACTGTAAATGTGTGTTCACTGTTTAGATTATAGCTGTGTAAATGTGTGTTCACTATTCAGATTATAACTGTATAAACGTGTTCACTGTTTAGATTATAACTGTAAATGTGTGTTCACTGTTCATATTATAACTGTAAATGTGTGTTCACTGTTTAGATTATAACTGTGTAAATGTGTGTTCACTGTTCAGATTATAACTGTATAAACGTGTTCACTGTTTAGATTATAACTGTGTAAATGTGTGTTCTCTGTTCAGATTATAACTGTAAATGTGTGTTCACTGTTTAGATTATAACTGTGTAAACATGTGTTCACTGTTCAGATTATAACTGTATAAACATGTGTTCACTGTTCAGATTATAAATGTGTAAATGTGTGTTCACTGTTCAGATTATAACTGTGTAAACATGTGTTCTCTGTTCAGATTAAAACTGTGTAAATGTGTGTTCTCTGTTCAGATTATAGCTGTGTAAATGTGTGTTCACTGTTCAGATTATAACTGTGTAAATGTGTGTTCACTGTTCAGATTATAACTCTGTAAATGTGTGTTCACTGTTCAGATTATGACTCTGTAAATGTGTGTTCACTGTTCAGATTATAACTGTGTAAATGTGTGTTCACTGTTCAGATTATAACTCTGTAAATGTGTGTTCACTGTTCAGATTATAACTGTAAATGTGTTCACTGTTCAGATTATAGCTGTGTAAATGTGTGTTCACTGTTCAGATTATAACTGTGTAAATGTGTGTTCACTGTTCAGATTATAGCTGTGTAAATGTGTGTTCACTGTTCAGATTATAGCTGTGTAAATGTGTGTTCACTGTTCAGATTATAACTGTGTAAATGTGTGTTCACTGTTCAGATTATAACTGTGTAAATGTGTGTTCACTGTTCAGATTATAGCTGTGTAAATGTGTGTTCACTGTTCAGATTATAGCTGTGTAAATGTGTGTTCACTGTTCAGATTATAACTCTGTAAATGTGTGTTCACTGTTCAGATTATAACTCTGTAAATGTGTGTTCACTGTTCAGATTATAACTCTGTAAATGTGTGTTCACTGTTCAGATTATAACTGTAAATGTGTTCACTGTTCAGATTATAGCTGTGTAAATGTGTGTTCACTGTTCAGATTATAACTGTGTAAATGTGTGTTCACTGTTCAGATTATAACTGTGTAAATGTGTGTTCACTGTTCAGATTATAACTGTAAATGTGTGTTCACTGTTCAGATTATAGCTGTGTAAATGTGTGTTCACTGTTCAGATTATAACTGTGTAAATGTGTGTTCACTGTTCAGATTATAGCTGTGTAAATGTGTGTTCACTGTTCAGATTATAGCTGTGTAAATGTGTGTTCACTGTTCAGATTATAACTGTGTAAATGTGTGTTCACTCTTCAGATTATAACTGTAAATGTGTGTTCACTGTTCAGATTATAACTGTGTAAATGTGTGTTCACTGTTCAGATTATAACTGTAAATGTGTGTTCACTGTTCAGATTATAACTGTGTAAATGTGTGTTCACTGTTCAGATTATAGCTGTGTAAATGTGTGTTCACTGTTCAGATTATAGCTGTGTAAATGTGTGTTCACTGTTCAGATTATAACTCTGTAAATGTGTGTTCACTGTTCAGATTATAACTCTGTAAATGTGTGTTCACTGTTCAGATTATAACTCTGTAAATGTGTGTTCACTGTTCAGATTATAACTGTAAATGTGTTCACTGTTCAGATTATAGCTGTGGAAATGTGTGTTCACTGTTCAGATTATAACTGTGTAAATGTGTGTTCACTGTTCAGATTATAACTGTGTAAATGTGTGTTCACTGTTCAGATTATAACTGTAAATGTGTGTTCACTGTTCAGATTATAGCTGTGTAAATGTGTGTTCACTGTTCAGATTATAACTGTGTAAATGTGTGTTCACTGTTCAGATTATAGCTGTGTAAATGTGTGTTCACTGTTCAGATTATAGCTGTGTAAATGTGTGTTCACTGTTCAGATTATAACTGTGTAAATGTGTGTTCACTCTTCAGATTATAACTGTAAATGTGTGTTCACTGTTCAGATTATAACTGTGTAAATGTGTGTTCACTGTTCAGATTATAACTGTGTAAATGTGTGTTCACTGTTCAGATTATAACTGTAAATGTGTGTTCACTGTTCAGATTATAACTGTAAATGTGTGTTCACTGTTCAGATTATAGCTGTGTAAATGTGTGTTCACTGTTCAGATTATAGCTGTGTAAATGTGTGTTCACTGTTCAGATTATAACTGTATAAACATGTGTTCACTCTTCAGATTATAACTGTAAATGTGTGTTCACTGTTCAGATTATAGCTGTGTAAATGTGTGTTCACTGTTCAGATTATAACTGTAAATGTGTGTTCACTGTTCAGATTATAACTGTGTAAATGTGTGTTCACTGTTCAGATTATAACTGTAAATGTGTGTTCACTGTTCAGATTATAACTGTATAAACATGTGTTCACTGTTCAGATTATAACTGTGTAAATGTGTGTTCACTGTTCAGATTATAACTGTAAATGTGTGTTCACTGTTCAGATTATAACTGTGTAAATATGTGTTCACTGTTCAGATTATAACTGTAAATGTGTGTTCACTGTTCAGATTATAACTGTAAATGTGTTCACTGTTCAGATTATAGCTGTGTAAATGTGTGTTCACTGTTCAGATTATAGCTCTGTAAATGTTTGTTCACTGTTCAGATTATAACTGTGTAAATGTGTGTTCACTGTTCAGATTATAACTGTGTAAATGTGTGTTCACTGTTCAGATTATAGCTGTGTAAATGTGTTCACTGTTCAGATTATAAACGTGTAAATGTGTGTTCACTGTTCAGATTATAGCTGTGTAAATGTGTGTTCACTGTTCAGATTATAACTGTGTAAATGTGTGTTCACTGTTCAGATTATAGCTGTGTAAATGTGTGTTCACTGTTCAGATTATAGCTGTGTAAATGTGTGTTCACTGTTCAGATTATAGCTGTGTAAATGTGTTCACTGTTCAGATTATAAATGTGTAAATGTGTGTTCACTGTTCAGATTATAGCTGTGTAAATGTGTGTTCACTGTTCAGATTATAACTGTGTAAATGTGTGTTCACTGTTCAGATTATAACTATGTAAATGTGTGTTCACTGTTCAGATTATAACTGTGTAAATGTGTGTTCACTGTTCAGATTATAGCTGTGTAAATGTGTTCACTGTTCAGATTATAAATGTGTAAATGTGTGTTCACTGTTCAGATTATAGCTGTGTAAATGTGTGTTCACTGTTCAGATTATAACTGTGTAAATGTGTGTTCACTGTTCAGATTATAGCTGTGTAAATGTGTGTTCACTGTTCAGATTATAACTGTGTAAATGTGTGTTCACTGTTCAGATTATAACTGTGTAAATGTGTGTTCACTGTTTAGATTATAACTGTGTAAATGTGTGTTCACTGTTCAGATTATAACTGTGTAAATGTGTGTTCACTGTTCAGATTATAACTGTAAATGTGTGTTCACTGTTCAGATTATAGCTGTGTAAATGTGTGTTAACTGTTCAGATTATAGCTGTGTAAATGTGTGTTCACTGTTCAGATTATAACTGTAAATGTGTGTTCACTGTTCAGATTATAACTGTAAATGTATGTTCACTGTTCAGATTATAACTGTGTAAATGTGTGTTCACTGTTCAGATTATAACTGTGTAAATGTCTGTTCACTGTTCAGATTATAGCTGTAAATGTGTGTTCACTGTTCAGATTATAGCTGTGTAAATGTCTGTTCACTGTTCAGATTATAGCTGTAAATGTGTGTTCACTGTTCAGATTATAACTGTAAATGTGTGTTCACTGTTCAGATTATAACTGTGTAAATGTGTGTTCACTGTTCAGATTATAACTGTATAAACATGTGTTCACTGTTCAGATTATAACTGTATAAACATGTGTTCACTGTTCAGATTATAACTGTAAATGTGTGTTCATTGTTCAGATTATAGCTGTGTAAATGTGTGTTTACTGTTCAGATTATAACTGTATAAACATGTGTTCACTGTACAGATTATAACTGTATAAACATGTGTTCACTGTTCAGATTATAACTGTGTAAATGTGTGTTCACTGTTCAGAATATAGCTGTGTAAATGTGTGTTCACTGTTCAGATTATAACTGTGTAAATGTGTGTTCACTGTTCAGATTATAACTATGTAAATGTGTGTTCACTGTTCAGATTATAGCTGAGTAAATGTGTGTTCACTGTTCAGATTATAGCTGTGTAAATGTGTGTTTACTGTTCAGATTATAACTGTGTAAATGTGTGTTCACTGTTCAGATTATAGCTGTGTAAATGTGTGTTCACTGTTCAGATTATAACTGTAAATGTGTTCACTGTTCAGATTATAGCTGTGTAAATGTGTGTTCACTGTTCAGATTATAACTGTGTAAACATGTGTTCACTGTTCAGATTATAACTGTAAATGTGTGTCCACTGTTCAGATTATAACTGTGTAAATGTGTGTTCACTGTTCAGATTATAACTGTATAAACATGTGTTCACTGTTCAGATTATAACTGTGTAAATGTGTGTTCATTGTTCAGATTATAACTGTATAAACATGTGTTCACTGTTCAGATTATAATTGTGTAAATGTGTGTTCACTGTTCAGATTATAACTGTGTAAATATGTATTCACTGTTCAGATTATAACTGTAAATGTGTGTTCACTGTTCAGATTATAACTGTAAATGTGTGTTCACTGTTCAGATTATAACTGTGTAAATATGTGTTCACTGTTCAGATTATAACTGTGTAAATGTGTGTTCACTGTTCAGATTATAGCTGTGTAAATGTGTGTTCACTGTTCAGATTATAACTGTAAATGTGTGTTCACTGTTCAGATTATAACTGTATAAACATGTGTTCACTGTTCAGATTATAACTGTGTAAATGTGTATTCACTGTTCAGATTATAACTGTAAATGTGTGTTCACTGTTCAGATTATAACTGTAAATGTGTGTTCACTGTTCAGATTATAACTGTGTAAATGTGTGTTCACTGTTCAGATTATAGCTGTGTAAATGTGTGTTCACTGTTCAGATTATAACTGTAAATGTGTGTTCACTGTTCAGATTATAACTGTAAATGTGTGTTCACTGTTCAGATTATAACTGTATAAACATGTGGTCACTATTTAAATTATATTATTATAACTTTATAGATTTTCAGATTAGAACTTTGTAAACGTGTTCACTGTTCAGATTATAACTGTGTAAATGTGTGTTCACTGTTCAGATTATAACTGTAAATGTGTGTTCACTGTTCAGATTATAGCTGTGTAAATGTGTGTTCACTGTTCAGATTATAACTGTGTAAATGTGTGTTCACTGTTCAGATTATAGCTGTGTAAATGTGTGTTCACTGTTCAGATTATAACTGTAAATGTGTTCGCTGTTCAGATTATAACTGTGTAAATGTGTGTTCACTGTTCAGATTATAGCTGTGTAAATGTGTGTTCACTGTTCAGATTATAGCTGTGTAAATGTGTGTTCACTGTTCAGATTATAACTGTAAATGTGTTCGCTGTTCAGATTATAACTGTGTAAATGTGTGTTCACTGTTCAGATTATAGCTGTGTAAATGTGTGTTCACTGTTCAGATTATAGCTGTGTAAATGTGTGTTCTCTGTTCAGATTATAGCTGTGTAAATGTGTGTTCACTGTTCAGATTATAACTGTAAATGTGTGTTCACTGTTCAGATTATAACTGTGTAAATGTGTGTTCATTGTTCAGATTATAACTGTATAAACATGTGTTCACTGTTCAGATTATAACTGTGTAAATGTGTGTTCACTGTTCAGATTATAGCTGTGTAAATGTGTGTTCACTGTTCAGATTATAGCTGTGTAAATGTATGTTCACTGTTCAGATTATAACTGTAAATGTGTGTTCACTGTTCAGATTATAACTGTGTAAATGTGTGTTCATTGTTCAGATTATAACTGTATAAACATGTGTTCACTGTTCAGATTATAATTGTGTAAATGTGTGTTCACTGTTCAGATTATAACTGTGTAAATATGTATTCACTGTTCAGATTATAACTGTAAATGTGTGTTCACTGTTCAGATTATAACTGTGTAAATATGTGTTCACTGTTCAGATTATAACTGTGTAAATGTGTGTTCACTGTTCAGATTATAGCTGTGTAAATGTGTGTTCACTGTTCAGATTATAACTGTAAATGTGTGTTCACTGTTCAGATTATAACTGTATAAACATGTGTTCACTGTTCAGATTATAACTCTGTAAATGTGTGTTCACTGTTCAGATTATAACTGTAAATGTGTGTTCACTGTTCAGATTATAACTGTAAATGTGTGTTCACTGTTCAGATTATAACTGTGTAAATGTGTGTTCACTGTTCAGATTATAGCTGTGTAAATGTGTGTTCACTGTTCAGATTATAACTGTAAATGTGTGTTCACTGTTCAGATTATAACTGTAAATGTGTGTTCACTGTTCAGATTATAACTGTATAAACATGTGGTCACTATTTAAATTATATTATTATAACTTTATAGATTTTCAGATTATAACTTTGTAAACGTGTTCACTGTTCAGATTATAACTGTGTAAATGTGTGTTCACTGTTCAGATTATAACTGTAAATGTGTGTTCACTGTTCAGATTATAGCTGTGTAAATGTGTGTTCACTGTTCAGATTATAACTGTGTAAATGTGTGTTCTCTGTTCAGATTATAACTGTGTAAATGTGTGTTCACTGTTCAGATTATAACTGTGTAAATGTGAGTTCACTGTTCAGATTATAGCTGTGTAAATGTATGTTTACTGTTCAGATTATAGCTGTGTAAATGTATGTTCACTGTTCAGATTATAACTGTGTAAATGTGTGTTCACTGTTCAGATTATAACTGTGTAAATGTGTGTTCACTGTTCAGATTATAACTGTGTAAATGTGTGTTCACTGTTCAGATTATAGCTGTGTAAATGTGTGTTCACTGTTCAGATTATAACTGTAAATGTGTTCGCTGTTCAGATTATAACTGTGTAAATGTGTGTTCACTGTTCAGATTATAACTGTGTAAATGTGTGTTCACTGTTCAGATTATAGCTGTGTAAATGTGTGTTCTCTGTTCAGATTATAGCTGTGTAAATGTGTGTTCACTGTTCAGATTATAACTGTGTAAATGTGTGTTCACTGTTCAGATTATAGCTGTGTAAATGTGTGTTCACTGTTCAGATTATAGCTGTGTAAATGTGTGTTCACTGTTCAGATTATAACTGTGTAAATGTGTGTTCTCTGTTCAGATTATAACTGTGTAAATGTGTGTTCACTGTTCAGATTATAACTGTGTAAATGTGTGTTCACTGTTCAGATTATAGCTGTGTAAATGTATGTTTACTGTTCAGATTATAGCTGTGTAAATGTATGTTCACTGTTCAGATTATAACTGTGTAAATGTGTGTTCACTGTTCAGATTATAACTGTGTAAATGTGTGTTCACTGTTCAGATTATAACTGTGTAAATGTGTGTTCACTGTTCAGATTATAACTGTGTAAATGTGTGTTCACTGTTCAGATTATAACTGTGTAAATGTGTGTTCACTGTTCAGATTATAGCTGTGTAAATGTGTGTTCACTGTTCAGATTATAACTGTGTAAATGTGTGTTCACTGTTCAGATTATAGCTCTAAATGTGTGTTCACTGTTCAGATTATAACTGTATAAACATGTGTTCACTGTTCAGATTATAGCTGTGTAAATGTGTGTTCACTGTTCAGATTATAACTGTGTAAATGTGTGTTCACTGTTCAGATTATAACTGTGTAAATATGTGTTCACTGTTCAGATTATAGCTCTAAATGTGTGTTCACTGTTCAGCCTGCAGCAACATTGTTATTCAAATCTATATGTCTTTTCTAGAAAGATGTTAATCGCAGGCGGTTCTCAGCATTAAAATTAAAATTTTAAACTGTGTAATTATCATAGCGTCCTGTTCCTAGCGGCAGGATCCCTGCGGACCCTCTGATGGGCAGGCCGAGTGCTCCAGTGCATTACCAGGACGGATGCATCAGATACGAGAGCAACATCCTCTGAACTGCGGAAAAAAATCTTTAGTGATTGGATAACAAGCTGTGTGATCGGACTGAGCGGCCATTCCAGCGTACAGCAGAGTGACTTGATTGCAGCCAGCGGAGAGAAGAGGAGTAACTGGATAAGGCTGTAATAATTTGGCTGTAATGCGTTCTTTGACTGGAGGGAGGAGCGACTCTCTCATCAAGCGACACACGATAGGTCAGAAAGACAGTTTGGAAGTGTGCATTAATGACATCACCCGGTTGACCTTTGACCCCATTACAGCCAGCGGAGTAAGGTTACGGGGGAGATAAGGGAAGACCCTTAAGGCTGAGCTGCACCCAGACAGAGCGCCCCTCGGAGGGTAGAACCCCAGAGACGCTGTCTGTCTGGGTCAAACACAATGACAAAGTCATCAATAGCGGTGTAGAAATGCATTGATCGCAAAGTACTGATTCAACAGCACTGATTTCAGGAGGGTTTGAATCGGTTATAATCAATCAAAATAACATTTAATAAAGTACGCACTCATTTTTAGTCCAGAAAAAAGACTATTTGTTCCAGTGTATATATCCAAATACTGTTTTATTATCTGTATTCTACAACCAAGTACATAATCCCTCCATCTATATTTATATATTCAGTATTTGTTTAAGAAAATCATTAAAAAATGAATTTAAATGTTCAATTTTATGATCATTTCCTAAATAATCTAAATCAAATCTGCCAGGCTTTCAGTTTTGGGCCATAACAATACCAGAAAGTAATCCATGTTAACCGCCCTGTGGCAATCTAGTAGCATATTGACGCCAAGCTGAGAGCAATTTCTATGAACACTTTTGACTATTCTAGATTAAAGGAGCAAAATGTAAAATTTTCAGTTTAAAACTTTCCAAAATAAACTAAAATTATCAACAGATTATGAAGAAATAACGTGTATGATGTTGTAGAGCTATCTACTGACGTTAGCATGCTTATCAGTTATATCCACAGCATGTCCTGTCTTGTATTATCACTTTGTACCTCAAGGGGCAACAGTGAGTCACAGAAAGCATTGAGCTGTGCACAGGTAGATGAAGGTAGTGGTACAGTTTATCTGTACACAGGTAGGTGAAGGTAGTGTTACAGTTTACCTGTACACAGGTAGGTGATGGTAGTGTTACAGTTTACCTGTACACAGGTAGGTGAAGGTAGTGTTACAGTTTACCTGTACACAGGTAGGTGAAGGTAGTGTTACAGTTTATCTGTACACAGGTAGGTGAAGGTAGTGTTACAGTTTACCTGTACACAGGTAGGTGATGGTAGTGTTACAGTTTACCTGTACACAGGTAGGTGAAGGTAGTGTTACAGTTTACCTGTACACAGGTAGGTGAAGATAGTGTTACAGTTTACCTGTACACAGGTAGGTGAAGGTAGTGTTACAGTTTACCTGTACACAGGTAGGTGAAAGTAGTGTTACAGTTTATCTGTACATAGGTAGGTGAAGGTAGTGTCACAGTTTACCTGTACATAGGTAGGTGAAGGTAGTGTTACAGTTTATCTGTACACAGGTAGGTGAAGGTAGTGTTACAGTTTATCTGTACACAGGTAGGTGAAGGTAGTGTTAGACAGTTTACCTGTACACAGGTAGGTGAAGGTAGTGTTACAGTTTACCTGAACACAGGTAGGTGAAGGTAGTGTTACAGTTTATCTGTACACAGGTAGGTGAAGGTAGTGTTACAGTTTACCTGTACACAGGTAGGTGAAGGTAGTGTTACAGTTTACCTGAACACAGGTAGGTGAAGGTAGTGTTAGACAGTTTACCTGTACACAGGTAGGTGAAGGTAGTGTTACAGTTTACCTGTACACAGGTAGGTGAAGGTAGTGTTACAGTTTATCTGTACACAGGTAGGTGAAGGTAGTGTTACAGTTTACCTGTACACAGGTAGGTGAAGGTAGTGTTACAGTTTACCTGTACACAGGTAGGTGAAGGTAGTGTTACAGTTTATCTGTACACAGGTAGGTGAAGGTAGTGTTACAGTTTACCTGTACACAGGTAGGTGAAGGTAGTGTTACAGTTTATCTGTACACAGGTAGGTGAAGGTAGTGTTAGACAGTTTATCTGTACACAGGTAGGTGAAGGTAGTGTTACAGTTTACCTGTGCACAGGTAGGTGAAGGTAGTGTTACAGTTTACCTGTGCACAGGTAGGTGAAGGTAGTGTTACAGTTTACCTGTACACAGGTAGGTGAAGGTAGTGTCACAGTATACCTGTACACAGGTAGGTGAAGGTAGTGTTAGACAGTTTACCTGTGCACAGGTAGGTGAAGGTAGTTTTACAGTTTACCTGAACACAGGTAGGTGATGGTAGTGTTACAGTTTACCTGTACACAGGTAGGTGAAGGTAGTGTTAGACAGTTTACCTGTACACAGGTAGGTGAAGGTAGTGTTACAGTTTACCTGTACACAGGTAGGTGAAGGTAGTGTTAAACAGTTTATCTGTACACAGGTAGGTGAAGGTAGTGTTACAGTTTACCTGTACACAGGTAGGTGAAGGTAGTGTTACAGTTTACCTGTACACAGGTAGGTGAAGGTAGTGTTACAGTTTATCTGTACACAGGTAGGTGAAGGTAGTGTTACAGTTTACCTGTACACAGGTAGGTGAAGGTAGTGTTACAGTTTATCTGTACACAGGTAGGTGAAGGTAGTGTTAGACAGTTTATCTGTACACAGGTAGGTGAAGGTAGTGTTACAGTTTACCTGTACACAGGTAGGTGAAGGTAGTGTTACAGTTTATCTGTACACAGGTAGGTGAAGGTAGTGTTACAGTTTACCTGTGCACAGGTAGGTGAAGGTAGTGTTACAGTTTACCTGTGCACAGGTAGGTGAAGGTAGTGTTACAGTTTACCTGTACATAGGTAGGTGAAGGTAGTGTTAAACAGTTTATCTGTACACAGGTAGGTGAAGGTAGTGTTACAGTTTACCTGTACACAGGTAGGTGAAGGTAGTGTTACAGTTTACCTGTACACAGGTAGGTGAAGGTAGTGTTACAGTTTACCTGTACACAGGTAGGTGAAGGTAGTGTTACAGTTTATCTGTACACAGGTAGGTGAAGGTAGTGTTACAGTTTACCTGTACACAGGTAGGTGAAGGTAGTGTTACAGTTTATCTGTACACAGGTAGGTGAAGGTAGTGTTAGACAGTTTATCTGTACACAGGTAGGTGAAGGTAGTGTTACAGTTTACCTGTGCACAGGTAGGTGAAGGTAGTGTTACAGTTTACCTGTGGTGTACTCAAGCACGGAGAGAACATACACACTCCACACAAAACCACCCGGACCGGGAATCCAACCCAGATCATCTTACTGTGAGGAGACAGTGCTGACCACTACACCACCATACTGACCACTACACCACCATACTGACCACTATACCACCATACTGACCACTACACCACCATACTAAACACTACACCACCGTACTAACCACTACACCACCATACTGACCACTACACCACCATACTGACCACTATACCACCATACTAAACACTACACCACCGTACTAACCACTACACCACCATACTAACCACTACACCACCATACTGACCACTACACCACCATACTAACCATTACACCACCGTACTAACCACTATACCACCGTACTGACCACTACACCACCGTACTAACCACTACACCACCATACTAACCACTACACCACCGTACTAACAACTACACCCCCATACTAACCACTACACCACCGTACTAACAACTACACCACCGTACTAACCACTACACCACCATAATAACCACTACACCACCATACTAACCATTACACCACCGTACTAACCATTACACCACCGTACTAACCACTACACCACCGTACTAACCACTACACCACCATAATAACCACTACACCACCATACTAACCACTACACCACCGTACTAACCACTATACCACCATACTAACCACTACACCACCATACTAACCACTATACCACCGTACTGACCACTACACCACCGTACTGACCACTACACCACCGTACTGACCACTACACCACCGTACTGACCACTACACCACCGTACTAACCACTACACCACCATAATACCCACTACACCACCATACTAACCACTACACCACCATACTGACCACTACACCACCATACTAACCACCATACCACCGTACTGACCACTACACCACCGTACTAACCACTATACCACGTACTGACCACTACTCCACCATACTAACCATTACACCACCGTACTTACCACTACACCGCCATACTAATCACTACACCACCGTACTGACCACTACACCACCGTACTAACCACTACACCACCGTACTAACCACTACACCACCTTACTAACCACTACACCACCATACTGACCACTACACCACCATACTAACCACTACACCACCATACTAACCACTACACCACCATACTGACCACTACACCACCATACTAACCACTACACCACCATACTAACCACTACACCACCGTACTAACCACTACACCACCTTACTAACCACTACACCACCATACTAACTACTACACCACCGTACTAACCACTACACCACCATACTAACACTACACCACCGTACTGACCACTACACCACCATACTAACCACTACACCACCGTACTAACCACTACACCACCGTACTAACCACTACACCACCATACTAACTACTACACCACCATACTAACCACTATACCACCGTACTGACCACTACACCACCGTACTGACCACTACACCACCGTACTGACCACTACACCACCATACTAACCACTACACCACCATACTAACCACTACACCACCGTACTAACCACTACACCACCATACTAACCACTACACCACCGTACTAACCACTACACCACCATACTGACCACTACACCACCATACTAACTACTACACCACCATACTAACCACTACACCACCATACTAACCACTACACCACCGTACTGACCACTACTCCACCGTACTGACCACTACACCACCATACTGACCACTACACCACCTTACTAACCACTACACCACCATACTGACCACTACACCACCGTACTGACCACTACACCACCATACTGACCACTACACCACCATACTAACTACTACACCACCCTTGTGCATTAAAGGGTTAAAGATGATTTACACTAAAAAACTAAAACCAATTATTGTGTATCGCTGCTTTAAAGGCGACAGCCTCTGGTGACACTTTTATTTTTAATGGAAGGAAAAATAAACACATAAAATACAACCCAAGTCTTCAGGATCACAGGCGGCGTGAACATAGGATGAATGTAGGCTATGGGCCCTTTAAAGCACCACTCCAGCAATATGTGCTCCCACTTTACTGCAGGATCAGGATGAACGATGGCTCTCAGCAGATCGGATACTGATCAAAATCGAGAGCACTGGCCTGCAGAGCCGTGGGATCAATAGCAGCTGTCTCAGTGTAGGGTGTGTGAGCACGCGGGGCCGGTGGTGGACTGTGGAGAGATTCATTTGCAGCGAGAGGATTTCTCCTGAAAATGAAACAGGAGGTCATTCAAAGGGAATCTGATTAAAGCCGTGATTAACCCGTGTCCGTGTGAAGAGGAAGAAAGTAACAGCAATCGTTCTTCAGGACTACAAGGAAAATAGCTCGGCGGACGAGGCCGCACCGACGCCTGCCTCAGCGCCGGACCCCGTCAATTTATCTTCTGTTTGCATTGAGCTTCTGGTGTAATTTGGCCTCAGCAGTGATTAGTTGTCAGTTTGTGTGATGAGACTGTGTGTTCGAGGTTCCTCGCACTGCTCTTTCTTTCAGCCGACTGGAAAAAGCACATGCAGCTGCAGGCATTACTTAAAAACATCTTACAGGCATTAATTAAATAGCTCACCTTCTTTTATAACCTTGTTTTAATGGCTAATTAGTTTATCCGTTCTTCATAACAAACTATCAAGCTGCTTACAGTTCAATCATATTTCATTGCTCGCCTCCTTAAAGAAACAATTGCTCGAGAACTCTTTAAAGGGGAAGCTCAGAGATGTTTCAAAATTTCCGCACAACTAAATGGCTAAGATGTAAAAAAAGCCATTCAGAGCGGCCTGACGCGGAACGCTTCACTGCAGTGAAACATACTGACCCAGATATCTCTGCAGTGGTGGTGATTCAGAGAACCAGCACCCTGTATATGCATATGTGATATGAATATGCATTACAGATCTCTTAAAACAATGTCTCAGGCATCGTATTCACAACTTTTTGATATAGTATTCATGTACATTTGCAACACATCTTTATTTCCTTGTTAAAAGTGTCATTGCACACGACTAAAAAATAAAAGACTGGTTGAAATAATGTTAATGTAATGTAAAGGTGATAACATTTCACACTGTATCCACATTTTTCAAGACTTTTTCAAAACCGCCCTCAAAAAGAGTCCTTGATTGAGGTTTTAGAGGCATTAAATGCTTCAGACGTCTGCTTACTCTCAACACCACTAGAACGGAGGACTAGAATTTTGAGACAATTTCAAAGCCATACTGGGATGTGTTTGCGAGTGAAACACAGTATTTAGGCCATGTTACAGTGAACTGTAAAGTTTTTTTATAGTTACAGTTGCTACACAAAGACACCTGGATCACCATGACAACCAGTATTTTTTAATACATTGATGTTTCTTACAGCTGAACATAACAGGACTGTTAAAGCAACGTTATGCAAACGTAAAACAACATTTACATTTACATTTACAGCATTTAGCAGACGCTCCTATCCAGAGCCACTTAAATAAGTGCTTAGTGTTCAGTTAGAGTATGAATCTCTATCTAGTACAAACAGGTTTAAGTCCAAACTACTCTTATACTCAAACACTGCCATAAACACAGGGCCAGTGCTGATACCTAGAAAGAAGATAACAAAATATAAGATTAGACAGAGAGCAATACCTAGCAAGACTGGAACACCTACAGAGAAGAGAATAGATACACTACATACAGTATAAGTGCAGTACTTAGCCAGACTTCCTAGAAGATCAAGTGCAGTTATGGTTTATACCAATACTTCAGTAGATTAGTGTTTATAAGTGCTTCACAAAGAGATGGTGGTCTTCAGTCTAAGTTTGAAGACCGCGAGAGAGTTTGCTGTTCAGACAGCCAGTGGAAGTTCGTTCCACCATCTGGGTTCCAGGACAGAGAAGCGTCTTGTTGCGTGTCTTCCATGAATCTTGAGTGATGGCGGGTCAAGCCGAGCCGTACTTGAAGCGTGAAGGGTTCGAGATGTGGTTCGACTTTTGACCAATGCCATAAGGTCAGGAGGAGCTGGTCCATTCTTGGCTTTGTAGGCATCAGAACTTTAAACTGAATGCGAGCAGCTACAGGAAGCCAGTGAAGGGAGCGCAGCAGTGGAGTGAGATGAGTGAACTTGGGGAGACTGAAGACGAGCCGTGCTGCTGCATTCTGGATCAGTTGTAAGGGCCTGATGTTCTGCAGAGGAAGAGCAGCCAGGAGCGAGTTGCAGTAGTCGAGCCTTGAAATGACAATAGACTGGACGAGCACCTGGGAGGCCTCCTGAGAGAGAAAGGGTCGGATGCGTCTGATCCTTTCTCTCTCAACAGCTTCAGAACATGCACACTCCACACAGAATGGCCCAGACGGGGAATCCACCCCGGATCAGCTTGCTGTGAGGCGACAGTGCTGACCAGTGCTAACCAAAATGTATTGGAATTCTCCTTTAGCATCCGCATGAATTGAAATCTATACTGGGATGTGTTTGCGAGTGAAACACAGTACTGGGGAAGTTCTCAGAGCCAGTTGTGCATGTACTGTCACGTGCTGGTGCATGGTGATGTCACAAAAATGATAAGATGTTTAAGAGGTGGAGCAAACTCATTACATTTTGTAAGATAAGTAGTGAGTATTTTAAATGATTTTATATCAGGAACTGTGCCAAAAGGATTCTTTTTGATTTCAGGTTTTAAAGCAACACTGTAGGATTTGGGGATTTGGCGGCCTCTCTGGTGGAATCATGGAATTGCATGGCAAGTGCAGCAGAGCATTTTGTGCGCTTGGTTGGATTTTAGAACCCCACAAACAGTCTGACTTTTTTTAAAACATGCTCAATAACAATTCAATTAAAACTAAAGATGTTAGTAAATCATCTACTACTGTTATCATATCTCCATCAGTTTAATGCTGATTTTGCTTTTGAGACCTGAACACTGAGCTGGGTCTTCTTTTTGGGCCGGACAATAACGCTGAGAGCAGACTACACAATATCTTTCATGATGTTCAAAGATAAGTCAATCACAGTGCCCTAAAATCTCAGCTGGGAGAGTGACAACACCACACGTTTGAAGCTGACCAATCACGTTCACGTCCTTACGTTAACAGATTGTCAGGGAGGACTGTCTAAAACCGTCCATCATGGCTACAGTGTGTGATGCTGTTGGTTTTGTGTGTAGAATAAATAATAGTTGAGCCGTCCCTGGGTCCAGTATGGACAGTATGAACCGCCTGTCCTTCAAAGAGAACTTGAGGTAATGAATGCTTTAACATGAGACCATTTATACCTTCATAGAAGTGGTTTAAACTGCGGTTCTATTGAGTTACTATTAGTTTGTAGCTGCTGTGATTAGAACTTAGCATTTCCACACTTAGCCTTTAGCATTTTACTAACATGCTTGTTGTTAAATTCTGAGCAGAGTGATCTGAAGCTTGTTGTTCCACCTGACAGCTGTAACTGCAGCATCACTTTTTCTCTTGCCCATGTTTATATATGTGCACCAGAGGGCGCTCTGTCCTACAGTTGGTCAGCGTCGAAGTACACGTCCTAAGAGACATGAAAAAATACTGAACATACTACTGTTTCAAATGTGTGTAGTCTGATCTCGGCTTAATGCAGAAAGATGGACAGTGTGGTCCGAAAACCTCCTGGACTACACGCAGCAGCACATGGTCACCAGAATTTAGTGTTTTTTACTCTCCATACTAAGCAATTATACTTCTGTCAGTTTTAACAAAAGCATTTTAAAGAACTACTAATGAAAAAGCTCTTTAGGGAGCCAGAGTTTGTTCATCTATGGCAGCGGTCACTAATAGGCGGATCGCGGTCCGGGTCCGGACCCAGACGTTGTCCAATGCAGGCCCAAACTGATAAACTAGACAGATCGATAGATAGTAGAGCTGTGTATCGGCAAGAACCTGGTGATACAATACGTATGGTGATACAGTCACAATCCAATATATCACGATATACTGATTTTTCAAATCCTACTATTAAAACACACCACTATATGAACAGGTTTATCAATGCTTACAATAGCACTGCGCCCTTGTGCTGCTTGTTAATGTTGGAGTGGAGCTGAAAATGGATTTACAACACTGCCATCTAGTGGTCAGAGGTTTAAACACAACACACAATGATTCACTGTCTGCCAGGAATCTGTGTATCGATACTGTGTTTTTGAGAATTGATACAGTATCACTAAACATATCACGATACTCAATATTTTCTATATTTTCTTACACCGCTAACAGATAAATCGATAGATAGATACTGTATTGACCCCAGAGGGAAATTCAAGGAATTATAGAAAAGGATTTAATTCATTCAGTGTTTATTTTAAACGTGAGCTTTTCTTGTCTTTACGGTATACGGGCGGCGCAGTAACCTCACAGACCAATCATGTGTGTTGTATAATCACCAAAGGCCCCTCAGCCAATCAGATCTGTGCAGATTCGGGAGTGCAATGCGCACACAGGCGAGGTACGAAGTGAGAAGCAGCAGTCAGACAATAAAGCGAGTCAGAGCCAGGCTAATTCAGACGCTTCTTTCCACAAAGAACATTAAAAACAAATACGATCACCAACGATCACCTTCATATGTGTGTGGGAGAACAACTCGGATACCATTTCAGCCCAGATTTAAAAACAACCAAGAGCTCACTCCTCTCACTGAACAAGAGAGTGTGCGAGAGAGTGAAGATGTGAAAGAGTTAACGAGTTGACGAATGTTTTATTTACTTTTTGTATAAACAACCACTTTGATACACTTAATTCATTCAGTTCAGCATTTAAACAGTAAATATTGTTAAAATATACTGAACAGTACTTGTAATTTATTTGTTTTTCAGTTGCTGATGACATAAAATGCTTATTGAGACGCTAATCTACTTCTGTATAGAGGACACAGCACTGAAATTATTAAAATGATGATCCAGACCTTTTAACTGGACCGTACTGAATTCTAATTAAAACCCCCTGCTCTATGGCATCGCTATGACGCCAGTGCTTTAATTTTTTTAAGTCTATGTTGGTTAATTATGAAAATAACCACTGAACTGCTGGATGACCAGTATAATTAATAGTGACATGTCTGTGTAATTAAAGCCAACAGGAATGAGTCCAGCCTCCATTCAGCCTCACAATTTATAGCAGTGCACGGATTCAAAACAAACATCATTTCATGTTATTTTTCATATTTCACCACATACTACTGACTTTCTTTGTTCTAAAAATGTTAATAACTGAATATACAGCGGGCAGTCAGCGTCCAGCGATGTGCTCTGCCTCTCAGGCTGAAGCACACAAATTAATCTGATCACATGTGACATGCCTCCAGTCCAGTGTCAGCTCGTGTCCTTTATCATACCACATCAAACCGTGTGCTCCTGCCTTCTCTCAGGCATTTCTCTCTCTCTCTTCCGCTGCAGTCGCTCCCTCTTTCCGTACACTGTCTACAGTAACCGGCGTCTCCTCTTCCACCTCCACCACCAGAGCCTTCCACGAGTCCTTGTGCAGCTGCTCGTTCCTCTCCGTCTCCTGCGCTGAAGGGGGCGCCGTGGCTGCTAAAGCTGGAGGCAGGTGCTTGAACTCCTCCTCATTGATGTCATAATCCTTCATCTTATGGTCCAGCAACCACCAGCGGCCAGCGAAGCCCACGTCCAGCACGCGCTTGGGCAGCTCGGCCCAGGGCACTGAGAGGGCGGAGCACTGCGCCTCATACAGGCTGCAGCCGGGGTCGAAGTCCACCACGTAGGTCAGGGAGACCACGCCCAGACTGAGGTGACGCAGCCGGCCTTCGTTTCGGAGCCTCACCAGGTTCTGCACGTGCCCGTCCGACGTCCCGCTCCGGATCCATGGAGACAGAAGCGCCAGCCTATTGGAGGTCTCTAGGAGGTCCGTCTGGAAGGACGTGTCGTCAGGGTTTGATCGGTAACAGATGTATGTTCCCCCCAACAGGGTCATATAAACCGAGGCTTTAACTGGACGGTCCCGCGCGCCCACGAACGCCTCCCGGCACGCCTCCTTATAGTCACCCAACAGGCTGCGACACCACACGCCTGAAAAATAAATAAATAAATAAATAAATAAATAAATAAATAAATGTTTTTAGTGTCAAAGAAATCTAAAAAAAATCTTAAAATTATAAATAATAATAAATAAATAATTTAAAAAACCCCACATGAATTTAAGAAAATAAATACCGGTACAAAACAGAAATGCATTAAACAGATAAGTAAAAAATAAAAGAGAGACAAAATTAATAATTTGACAGCTATTAATGAGATTAAGGCTAAAATTTTGCCGGTCCAAAAAATACCCCCAACAACTAAAAACATAAATTATAATTATACATAAATACAAAAAATATGATGTTATACATAGACTATTGCACGCACTAACAAATTATGGCTAAATGCAATAAAAATGATGACTACAAAATCAAATGAAAAATAAATGCAATTCGTAATTTGACGTTTTAGCAAAATGAAGGTAAGTAAAAATGTTATTAATAATAATAAAGAAATATAACAAATAATAATGCTGATAAAATGTGAATTATACAGAAAAAAAGGTTTAAAATACCCACAACTGTAATAAATTAAAATTCAAAATTGTATTAAAAATTAATTCTTTTTTTAAAAAACTATCGTCAAAGGCTGTGACCGCATGCGAATCAGTTTAATTTCTCAAATAAGACGTATTTGACTGGTCGGTGGGAGCCAGAACTCGTAATGCAATTTAATGTACATATTTTATACAGTGTAATTTTATGGATTTTCTTTTTAATATTCTATTTCTCACTGTTAAAATCAAACTTACAAAATCAGCAAGGTATCAAATATTTGTTTCCTTCACTAGAAATATAAAATATATATATATATATATATTTTTAGACATTTATAGCCCTTCAAGCTGCAAAAATAAAAAGTGCTCACTTAAATTGTAAAATTTTACTAAAAGTCAATTTAAATAATTTAGTTTTATTGACTAATTGTCGAATTTGACAAAAAAAGTGTAATTTATAATTCTACTAAGATTAAAATAATACAAGTTAGCTGTTAAAGTAACTCAGATTGGTTAGAAATATGTACAAATGAAATGCTCTGTTCTGAGTTGGTTTATAGAGGTGGTTTAAAGAATAGATTATGCACAAATTTTAAAAATGAGTGGACTTCCCCTTTTGAATTACACAAGCTGGGTCCCAGTATGGGTTACGTTTCAAGAATAACCCAAATGATAAAGAAGATCAGATGTTGCAAAAACATCTACATAATAAAATGGTTACGATGTAAACCAAGTCAGTCGGAGTGGTTTGGTGTGAAATGCTCTGTTATGGAAAACTGTTCAGAACTGTTTACTGTGGTGGTGAATGGAACCAGACGTCCAGCCTCTAAGAGCTCCCTCTCGAAAAAGTATTACATAAAGTAAATGTGTTTTAATCCACTCTCTGCTGGAGAGATACATGCAGGACACTGTGAGGCAAAGCAGTTACAAAAGAAAACTTTTTTTCTTTTTTTTTCAGATTTATGACTATTTTACCATCTTTAACATACACACAAACGTTAACATTAGTGTTTGTGTTAAAAATATGGTGATCCTTGCAGGGGGCTACTTTTTTCTACCCTTGTTTGTTACCTAAATGTCCTGAATGTGTGTATTTATAAAAAGAGTCTCTAAATGTTTTTAAACGCGAAATGTTTAAAATGTAAGTTTTTCAAATATGAAATCGAGGTCAGCATGAATGAGAATAGTAGATAATAGTAGGCTGGTTCAAATCTCTTCGTCTATTATTCATTATTATCTCATTTTTGGGTTATGAATTAATTCCCCAAACTTCTTTAAAATTAACCATTTTACGTCAACCCACTCACTTATACATGAATTTTGTAAACCAGGTGGATTTCCCCTTTACATTAAACTATTGAGTGTTTACTGTAGTGAGCTTACAAGATGCTGGTGCTTGACGGGAACCATTACTGAGTGTAAATCTGAGGAAAGATGTGGCTGAAGTTAGCTTTCTCTTCTAATTCTGATCAGACACTAAAATGTAACAGCTGCACCATTTAAGGTGGAACCATTTAAGGTAGAACGGGGAAATGCGAATAAGAAGCTAAACTGATGGCGAGTCTGAGTGGTTGACACCGACGATGAGGTCACCAGGGAAAGCAGAGACACTGGCCTGTTAACCCTTTAATGCACAACCTATGATTTTATTTTCTCTGCAATAAATTAATTTCATCATTCAAACTTCCACAAACTCCTCAATTTACTTATTTTTATATATGATGGTGTATATATATATATATATATATATATATATATATATATATATATATATATATATATATATATATTTTTTTTTTTTTTTTGTGTCACTACTCTCCTAACACACAACATGGGTCAGAATTAACCCTTGTGTGTTCATGACGGAGTTTAATAGGAACTGTTGACATTTGTAAACATTTGGAGTCAGGAACATATTTACAAACATAGTTTTTGTTCATGAAGTAAATAAATAAGACTTAAAATAATGATCATAAACAAGAGGGACCAGGTATTGAGTGCAAACCTGAAGTAAGGCGTGGCTGGATGTAAATGCTGTACCATTTAAGGTGGAACCGCTGCACCATTTAAGGTGGAACAGCTGCACCATTTAAGGGAGAACCGCTGCACCATTTAAGGTGGAACCGCTGCACCATTTAAGGTGGAACCGCTGCACCATTTAAGGTGGAACCGCTGCACCATTTAAGGGGGAACTGCAGCACCATTTAAGGTGGAACTGCTGCACCATTTAAGATGGAACTGCTGCACCATTTAAGATGGAACTGCTGCACCATTTAAGGTGGAACTGCTGCACCATTTAAGATGGAACTGCTGCACCATTTAAGGTGGAACTGCTGCACCATTTAAGATGGAACTGCTGCACCATTTAAGGTGGAACTGCTGCACCATTTAAGGTGGAACCCCTGCACCATTTAAGGGGGAACTGCAGCACCATTTAAGGTGGAACTGCTGCACCATTTAAGGTGGAACTGCTGCACCATTTAAGGTGGAACTGCTGCACCATTTAAGGGAGAACTGCTGCACCATTTAAGGGGGAACTGCAGCACCATTTAAGGTGGAACTGCTGCACCATTTAAGATGGAACTGCTGCACCATTTAAGGTGGAACTGCTGCACCATTTAAGATGGAACTGCTGCACCATTTAAGATGGAACTAATGCACCATTTAAGGTGGAACTAATGCACCATTTAAGGTGGAACTGCTGCACCATTTAAGGGAGAACTGCTGCGCCATTTAAGGTGGAACTGCTGCATCATTTAAGGGAGAACTGCTGCACCATTTAAGGGAGAACTGCTGCGCCATTTAAGGGAGAACTGCTGCACCATTTAAGGGAGAACTGCTGCGCCATTTAAGGTGGAACTGCTGCGCCATTTAAGCAAACAGCTGAGCTTTTCCAGTAAACTGATAAGATTCTGAGTTTTACAGTAACCCAAAACAAGATGTTTAATGAACATTAAATACAGAAATAAACTGACTTTAACAGATCTACCTAAAAGATACTCAGCAATACATTAAATAACACAGGAGTCAAGTTTGATCCAGGTTGTGCATTAGAAGCTCAGCTTGTGCATCAGAGTTAAGACGCTGCTGAACAGATTAGTAAAGAAACTGGACGTCAGACTGAGGAGGTTATCTTATAAACGGGATTAGAAACACTCACCCACTCGACTGCTTTTCAGTCTCTCCCACCGGGTGTCCTTACTCGGAGCCGCGGCCGCCGTGGAGCACAGTCTCCTCAGCACACACGAGGCAGCCATGTTAGCGTCTAATCTCCGGAGGACGAACACAGTTCAGCCGGTCACGACTTCAGTTCAACCGGAACAGAACCCGGAGCAGCGGCCGAGTTTCCGAACAGCCGCTCCGTAAATCACGTGGAACCGAGAAACCGGAGAGCCGGGATGGCGGAGACGGCGGCACAGCGGAGTGTTATTAGTCCGATGGGTACACAACAGTTCGTTTATTAGTTCCACTATGATATTACACCTATTTCATGTCTAGTGTATGAATCTGTTTTTGCTAAAAAAAAATCCCAATATTTACACGAATTCATGTCCACAGTAATGTTTGTGACTTCCTTTTTATGGATGTCAAAAGAGTCAAAGCATAAATAAATACATAAATTAATAAATAAATAAAACATCATAAGCTTCAGACACGGGTACATTTTTATTTCTGTATAATTCTTCTTCTCCATCTTCTTCGTACTGTTATATAATACAAAGAACACAGACTACCCAATTTTAAACACTATCATTACATATCCTAGAATTGAACACATGCATTTCAATAAGAAGGTGATGATTTTAATAGATTTGCTCTGCGTAGAGCAAGAAATAATTATATAAAAACGTTTAAAAACGTATTAGCTAAGTTAAAAAAAAAGTTAATCTCTTGTGTGCTGTGCAAGCTGAACACAGATTTGTAGAAAATTACACATCCGGTTCTACATAAAACGCTCACATCAGCACAGCGAATGAGGCTGTACGCAATGCATCATGGGTCTTGTAGTTTTACAGGCGTCCGCTCAGAACCAACCGCGACGACATGTCTCACTTTTAGAACTACAACACGGTAAACGATCGAAACTGTTTAAAAATTCCTTCATACCGGCACATCTCACAGCTCTGCTCATAGTTTTATTACTACCAATAATTTAACTTAGCTACTTAGATAAAACATAGTTTTATTTAAATTGGAGAATATAATTCGTATAGTTTAAATCATATGTGAGAACGTTTTATTATTTAATTTAAAAGACAACATGCCATTTTATTCTATTTACTGTTTAAGTACAGCCTAAAATCATGTAAAATCATTTTTTAAGTAAACTGCGCATATTTCTGTTGATTTATTTATTTGTTGTTCCGGCTTGGGTCCGGTCACGTGATCATATTTTGACACACGCGCAGGATCTCTCTTTCCCGATGGATGACGTGGAGTACAACTCGATAAACTTAACATTGAACGCGATGGTGAAGTATTAAATCGCTGTTTGGCGAGTTTAGGAGTTTAAACAAGCGCTAGATCTTTTAGAAATAGCGGCTGTAACAGTGTCTGTTGTCTCAGACGGTGCTGTTTGTGGCTAACGGGCTAGCTGGCTCGCTCAGGCAACTGCTGTATGTATGTTGGGCACATAGGAGGACTGACTAACGGCTGCTGAGGTAAAATCAGTTCTTAATGTATAATATATGTTGTTTATGTACCAGATATAAGTCAGTATATATAGGAATAGTAGCTAATAGGAAGCCAACTTAAGCCTCTTGGTCAACAATTCGTTTTTATCTTATTTGTGGGTTATTAATTAAACCTGCTCAAGGTTAGAAACAGCTCCGTTTACACCTTCAGCAAACAAAACGTGGAGCTGAATATGTTCAAATACCTGAGGAAGGGGAATTCCACCGATTTTCCATAATTCTGTATAATTAAATCATTAAGATGTAAACAAAGTCACACTGGGTGGTTTGTTGTGAATTATATATTTGATATGAGTCAGAATTGCTCCAAGCAGCAGTGATAGGAACCAAAAGTCTGAAGAGTTAAAAGGACATTTCCACCGCTTTTTAAAATCTTCATCATAATTAGGTTGCTGAGACGCACACAAAGTATTTCAGAGTGGTTTGGCCTGAAGTGCTTCTTTCTAGAGACGCAGACAGTTGTTACCAGTGCAAGTGATAGGAACCAGACATCCACCTCGCTTAAAGTTATTACATTAAGCTGCACAATGTCTGGGACATTGTTTTACGCTACATAAGATTTTGGCCTAAGATGTACTTTCTAAACCCGATAATGGTGGAGGGGTACCTTCAGGGTGTTGCAAGGCAAAATGGTCTAAAAAGAAAACTTATTTTAGGTTTATATCACTGTTTTACTATCTTCATTGTTATATATAAAACTCAGAAGGCACATGTAGTTTCTCTGATGGTTTCCCATCAACACCACTGTAAAAAACCTGAAGTTTCTCTACACTGAACCATTTCACATCAAACCACTCTGAATGACTGATATGCTGATTTTTTTTTTTTTTTTAAAAAGGTGAATCTGCCCTTAATATTGGTAGTCCTACATATAAATCAATTTATGTACAAGAACTGACTTAAGCATGATGTCATAGAACTTGCTGTTTGAGTCCAACGTATGCAACGTATAGTTGCATACGTTGCCTAAACATCTAGGCATCCAGCGAGGATTATATGCACCTATGGATATTTTACTAATTCGTTCCTAAACGTTTTCTATGTTCCTTTCCTTTATCAGTCTTTGCTGTGATCTCCTACCATGGCTAGTCCCGATGATTTAAAGTTTCAAGGTGAGTGAATTCTTTTCACATCAGTGACATGTACACATGCTGACATCCTGGTGTCTTACAGCCTCATTCCATTTGTATGTTTTATAAACCTGTACAGAGTTTGAGGAGGCTGCAGACTTACTGGCCGCCGACCCCGGTGCCTCTACACTCAGCGTCTCCAGCTCCGGTGCTGCTCCGTCCTCAGGGGACATCAGACTGGACCTTTCAGATGACGAGGAGAATCAGCAGGAGAGCTCAGAGGTGCGTTTATCAATATTTTACACCCTTAATAACAGTGAATTACTAGTAAGTATTAGTAAGTAAGTAAATTAAGCATTAATAGGAAATACTCAGTTACTGTTGATTGTTATCTAATTGCTGTGGTTTTGTGTTTTTAATTATAGTTACTTGGAGGTGAAAAACAAACAAGTGGCTTCTGGACGTTTGAGTATTATCAGTCTTTCTTCAACGTTGATACAATGCAGGTATGGAACATGCTCTGTAGAGGGCGTGGCTTAGCAGGATAAGACAGTTGATAGGGTTTAGGTGATAATGTTCTAGGGTTGTAACTAACTCTTGGTTAATGGCATAGGAAACTTCATGACAGTCATAAAATATCATTCATGTTGGTTTTCGTATGTGATTTAGGTGCTGGATAGGATCAAAGGGTCGGTTATGCCTTTGCCAGGCCGGAATTTCGTCAAACATCACATTCGAAATAACCCAGATTTATACGGTAAGGAACATTACTGTGGTATCTGTCATTTCGGTCTGTTCTTATGTATTGATGTACTAATAGATTGATGATATTGTGTTTAATATATTGATATTTTAGCTGATTTTTTTTATAATACAAGAAAAGAGTTACACATTAGAATCTTCTCTCGATGTCCAGGGCCGTTCTGGATATGTGCGACTCTGGTGTTTTCTGTGGCCATCAGCGGGAACCTCTCCACTTTCCTGAGTAAAATGGGTGACCCTCAGTATCACTACAGGCCACAGTTCCACAAAGGTAAAGAAGACAATTTTTGAAAATTATATATATAATTATAATATAAAAATTATATATATATATATATATATATATATATATATATATATATATATATATATATATATATATATATACACACACACACATTTATTTATGTTTATGCATAAACCTTAACACAAAAAATACAAGATATATACATATATATATGTTAGTATTCTAATTGAGAATAAGGTAACTTCTCTTCTACAAAGTACACACCTAATTATGGCATGTCTCTGCTCATTGTACTGCACAATTTTTATTTATTTGCTTTTGAAATATTTGAAAAAACAACAGCAGAACATTTTAAACACTTTTTCAGCAGTTATTGTGCATTAAAATGTGCCAATTGTCTTCTCTGTAGAGGATTTGTTCATATTTTTTCGCTTAGAAAATCAACAGAACAAGCAATTTGACTTTGGGCACCTGCACCTTTGAACACAACATTATCCTTTATTTATAAGTTTTTTTTCTTCCCTGTATCTTCCCATTTTTTATGTAAAGCACAAAAATTGAGCTACATTAGATTTATATTGTATTGTAATTATTAACATGGACTACATTGTGGTTATTAGCATCACTGTACACTTTTTTCCTTGTGTGTCATACATACAGTATTAGAAACTACATAAACAAGTTTATTTAAGATTACTGAACGCCTTGACACTCTTTGAGGAAAGTGTGATGATTCACTTAGAGTCAGTTTTACAGCATCACCAGTTGCATTGCTCCTTGGTTACATTAGTCTTTTAACTGCAGGTTTTGGCTGATTTGGCTACATTTGTGATTTAGAGGGTTTTTATTCCATTAAAGTGGTAATTTTGTTTTCTAACAGTGACCATTGCAGCAGTTGCTGTGTTTCTCTATGCATGGCTGGTCCCGCTGGGCGTGTGGGGCTTCATGACGTGGCGACAGAACGCTGAGAGACAGACCAGTGCCTATTCATTTCTAGAGACAGTGTGTGTCTATGGATACTCTCTGTTCATTTATATTCCTACCTCGGTGAGTACTAGGAACGGATGGAGATATTCAAGTATACAGATTTCCAGATATCTAATCCTTAAATGTTAAGATAAATAATCTAATTAGCCCAAAAAGGCAGCGATAAATTTTACATCAAACAAAAAAGACAACTATAAATCAATAATTGCTTAACCAGCATAAAACACAAAGACGAATCACTAAATCAACCTACTACATACACAAAAAATTTGTAAATTGATCTAAAAAACAAAGGTAAATTGCTAAACAACATGAAACAGTCATATCACTAAATAAACCTAAAACACATATTACTAAATGAGCCTAAAACACATAATAAACACATAAATCAGTATATTGACTTAAAACACAAAGACAAAGTACTAAATTAACGTAAAATACACACATAAATGGGTAGGTTACCCAGAGGTAAATTGGCGAAAAACAAACAAACACTATATTAGACTTAAACGAGGTAAAATCAGTAAATAAAAAATGACTACTTTATTTTTATTGCACAGAAAATCACCAAATCAGATCAAATATAAAGATGAATCAGCACATCAGCCTGAGATGTTGAGATAAATCACTAAATCTATTTTTGTTGTGCTGTAGTGCAGAACATTTTCTGGCTGGAATGTTTAAATACTATTTGGATCTTTTGGAAATCTGGAAAGATTGAAATTTAAATTTGTTTGCTCGACTCTCTGTTTCTGTTTAGATATTATGGGCCATTCCCTATGGGTGGATTCAGTGGCTCTTGATTCTAGTCGCCATGGTGATCTCCGGCTCGGTGTTGGTCATCACCTTCTGGCCGGTAGTCCGCGACGACACCAAGACAACGGCCTTTGTCACCATGGCGATCATAGTGGCGCTCCATGCACTGCTGGCCATCGGCTGCAAGGTAACTTTATGAGAACGAGCAAGCGTTTTATCTTAAAGCGGTGGTTCAACCAACGAACCATCAGGTTTACAAACATTTCAGTGTCAGGTGCTTTACACTGGAGCTGCGAGGCTAATGTAGCTAACAAGTTATTATTATTTTATTAATAAGTTATCTTATGAAGCTGTCGAGAAGCCATTAAGAATATGAATGCCATTTTTGTGCATCCCTGTAGTAAACAAAAACATTTTGCTACCACTTGATAGTAAGTCCTCCCTTTTGTTAATAATTTATGAATGGCTATGAATTAGTTTATTAATGGTTATTGGTTTATAAGACTTTAAAGACTTAGAAATCATTAATACGCAGTTATAACACATGAATATAAATGGCAACAGTGACATGTCGCTTGCCAAATAGTGATCCCAGCATTAGTTTAATGTCCTGTTCAGAGTACTGGACATTTTGTAGTGTAGTCCGAATTCTCAGTGGACAGTGCCCTATATAGTCATTATGTTGTTACCCACAATGCACCATAAAATCAGTGGACCATTGATTTCACAACCAATGATCACTACTCACTGGCTAATGTACCACAGTGCATAGTCATTTCTTTGGAACCCTAATCTTTCTACACGCCTTCCTCTCTGTCTGAGGACTAAAAGCTCCAACGGGGTGACTCGTATGACAGACATCTTGACCAACAGAAGTAAGAATATGAAAAATAGCGTTACAGAATGTAAACAGAACCACAAGCTGGTGTAAATAAACTTGTGCTCAAGAAATAATAAGGCTTAATGATGCTTCACTCAGTAGTTTTGTTGATTGAATGAAAACATGGAAGTAACTACAGAATCAAATGTTTGACAGTAAATTTATAGTCATGATAAAATAAAAAAAAATTAGATCTTGGAAAATAACGTTACAGTGATGTAATCTGATGACGCCTGCAGCCAATAACATTAGAATCAGCCACATAGCTAGCAAATAAACAAACATCTTCTACTGGTTTCTTAAGCCACACAGTGTCTCAGTAAATGCGTTTACTTTACATTTATTTGTCTCAACCCAACAAACACATTTACATTTTGCTTGTTATGTCTTGATATGATTGTAAAGTGTATTATAGCTGTCATTCTAAATAACTGCGATCATCTCTTACACCCGTCTAACTGTAATAGACGGGTGTAAGAAAATATTGAATATGGGGATATTATGTTTAGTGATACTGTATCAATTCTCAAAAACACAGTATCAATACACGGATTCCTGGCAGACAGTGCATCATTGTGTGTTGTGTTTAAACCTCTGACCACTAGATGGCAGTGTTGTAATCCATTTTCAGCTCCACTCCAACATTAACAAGCAGCACAAGGGCGCAATGCTATTGTAAGCATTGATAAACCTGTTCATATAGTGGTGTGTTTTAATAGTAGGATTTGGAAAATCACAGTATATCACTTTGCTTGCAATATATATATTGTAATATATCACAATATATTAAAACGTGACCACTGTATCACAATACGTATTGTATCGCCAGATTCTTGCCAATACACAGCCCTAATTTTGCGATTAAAAACTCAAATTCAAACGATGAGACTGAGGGGGATAAAATAGACGTGCCAAAAAAAAGCATACCAGTTTATGCTATTCAAATTAACAATATTTATTTGGCTATTTGATTAAAACATTTTAGTTATTGATAATATATGAATCTAAAATAATACAAGATGTGTACATTTATTTTTATCAACACTCGTTATTTTTTTATCAAGGAATGTTTTAACACTCCTACAGAAAACACTTCAAATCAAGGTTTATTTGTCACATACACAGTCATACACAGTACAACTAGCAGTGAAATGCTTTGACAGCTGCCCGCTGACATGAAACCGTAAGATAATATAAAGATAGAATATCTGAAAAGATAAAATCAACATAATATAGATATAAACATAGATATGTTTATATAACTTTGGCGATCAATCTTCTTCTTTGGGCTTATTCTCTTCTACAGGGGTCGTCACTGCGAGTCAGTTCGCATACTAGTTTTGGCAAAGTGTTTTACGTCGGATGTTCTTCCTGACACAACCCTCGCCACACACCCAGGCTTAGGACAACACACACTTATGCACACACACACACACACACACACACACACACCTACGGGCAATTTAAGTGAGTGATCAACCTAACACGCATGTGTTTGGACTGTGGGTGGAAACTGGAGTACCACTCAGGCACGGGGAGAACATGCACGCTCCACACAGAATGGCCCGGACCAGGAATCCAACCTGGACTGTCTTTCTGTGAGGAGACAGTGCTGACCAAGTGCCGCCCTATAACTTTGACGATCAATGACAACAATAAAATAACAAATGTCTTATTAATAATTTAAATGCTTTCTGTCAACCGTATACTCATTTTTAACACTTTTGTTTTTTGTCTGATTGACTTCAATTATCAGTACTTACAGGAAATTGGGATGATTTTATAACACGTGTTTTCTTTTCCTCTCTTTACAGATGTATTTCTTCCAAACGGCAGTACAAACAGTAGCACCGCTCTCTCCAACAACTCCTGCTATGCTCAACCATACGACGCTGATAAACAAAAATCAGTGACCACCAGTGAACGGAGGGAACAGGAGGGAAAATGAATGACTAGAAGAATACAAACTGACTGAATAGTGAAAATCGCACCTTTTGCTTAGTAAGCTACTGGCCCAGCAGCTCAGACACGTGTGAAGGTGGATGTAAGTTTGGGGCAGATGTAACGGTTGTGCGTCAGATGGTCAGGAGTGTTCATATCGTCGCTGTCCAAACGCCTCATAAAACGTTCTCAGCGTGTAATTTAACGTAACGAGATTTAATTCCATGCCGTTTTCGTCCCGACTGTTTCTGTTGGTTCCAGCATGAAATGTTCACACAATGTTGGTGTTTCCAAACCTTAATGGAAAAACAATGAAGTTACATTCTTGTCTGGCAGCGATGAAACATGCAGTACTGTGCAAAAGTCTGAGACCACCTTCTGTCATTTGGGTTCATTTGGAGTCAGTACTGAAAATTAATGGTCGTTAATTTCCAAGATCTTCTTGTAAGCTTTAGGAAAAGGAAAGAAAACCCTCAACAACTACATATAATATCAGGTTTTTCAGTGTGTTCGATCTTTAGTTCAGCATCCTTTCCTTTCAGGAGATTCACTGTGGGTTCCTCATAGAGAGTTCAGTCTTAGAAGCTAGTTTAGCACTTCCAGATAATCTTAAACACAGTCAGTAGTGTTGAGGTTCTGAACTCTGGGGTGGTCGGTCCACTGTTCTGAGAACAGCAGCAGCTTCTTTGTTTGATGTGTCTGTATCTCCTTTTCTCGGTGAGGAGCTCTTCTTGAACAGCTACACATCCTTTCAGACCCCATAGCACTGAGGTGTCTTCTCACAGTGGAAGGATGGACAGAAACACCTGTGGATGTTCTCAGATCTGAAGACGGAGCTTGATGTTTTGCCTGTTTATCTGATGGAGACAGTTTTGCTGGTCGATCAGGTCTTCCAGGTGGTTGCTAGGAGCCACATCATCTCCTGAGCTCCTGTTTTGAAGACTTTATTTACCACCATTTCAGTTTCGACCTTCTTCCTGTTGCTAATGATGATTAAATATCTCTTTCGAAAAAAAAAACAGCATCTCCTGAATGAATAACTTTGGATTGGAAATAAATGGAGGTGGTCTCTCAGACTTGCACAGTACTGTGTGATGTGTTTATGAAGGTTGCATTGGATCAGCGCTCTTGGGATCTTCAAATGAATCAATAATATGTTAGAGTTGTTGGAGCTCCTGAGGGTTTTCTGGTCGTGCACTGGTTTCTTCCCCAACGATTGTTGCTATTTCTGGTGCAAGATGTGGGATTAGATTTAGATTAGCCATTCCAGGAGCACTCCTTCAGCCCCACCTGGACCAGGTGTCTTGCATCTCTGTGTTTCTTCTCCTCTCGTGCTTCTGAAGCAGCTTATTTATTTGCATTTTTTTTTCTTTTGTGATCTTTTTGTTTGTGTTTCATGTTGAGGGTCATTCCAGTTGTGTATGGTTGTAAATGGATTGGAATTGTATTTAATGGGCTTACAGAGAATTCCCAACTGTGATAGTACAACTAAGAGGGGACAATTTTGCTTCTGTACCATCTGATGTACAGCAGCCCTGCTTGTGGGGGCAGATAAAGATAATAAATCATTTGTTTCTTCTTTGTATGACTCGTATCTGGATCAGAGAATGACCAGACTGAGAAGAAATCAGAGACTTCTCTTTCTCTTTCACTTCTTCAAAGAAATCCACAGGGATGTTTCTTCACTCCTACAACGTTCAGTGGTTGTATTTGCTTCCAGTGTTAATCTGCCACTGACAGTGTGGCTCCAGTGTGTTTTTTTAAACTAGTCTTAAAGGAGCGATATGTAAGATGACGCAATCTGTTGAAATCGTTCTCCCTGCAGTCGCTCCTTCCCCCGTTTCCTTATCAGTCTGGAAGAAGTGCTATGAGTTCATCATCATTCTGCTTATTTTTTATTTATTTATTTTTCCACTGAGAGTAGAAGTGCCTTATCTTCTGAGACTGAGGGCAGATTTGACATCACAGTGACTCGCTACTGACTCTTCAGGTCTAAAGTGGTATTACAAGACAGAACGGGCCCTGGCTAGTGGGTGAGCATGCTACGTTTAGCAGATATCGCTGTTGAATAATGAGCTGAAGTGTGATGATGAACTCATGAACAGCATTTCTTCCAGACTGATTAGTAAACGAGGGAAGGAGCGACTGCATGGAGTGTGATTTCAACAGATTTCATCATCTTACATATTGCTTCTTTAAGAATAGTTTAAAAAACAACCATAAAAAATGGGAGCTACACTGTCAGTACCAGATTAACAATCAGAAGATATTGGCGTACAGTTTCTTCCCATTCTGTTGATAATTTTAGTTACTTTTGAAACTAAAAATCTTATCTTGCTCCTTTAATGTGGTTTAGCGTATATCTAATCCCATCATAAATATCTCCTGAAAAAAATACCTTGTACTTAATAACTGTACTTAGTCATGTGAATAGACTACCTACCTAGTGTTTCACAGTCATGTGAATAGACTCTCTCTGACGCCCCCTAGCGTTTCACAGTCATGTGAATAAAAAAAACGTCTCAGTCGCCCCGTAGCGTTTTAGTCATGTAAATAAAATAGATAGTCTCTGGCGCCCCCTAGCATTTCACAGTCATGTGAATACAATAGACTCTTTCTGGCGCCCCCTAGTGTTTCATAATAATGTGAATAGAACAGACACTCTTTATAGCGTTTCACAGTCATGTTAATAGACTCTCTCTGGCGCCCCCTAGTGTTCCACAGTCATGTGAATAGAATAGACTATCTGGCACCCCCTATTGTTTCACAGTCATATGAATAGAATAGACTCTATCTGGTGCCCCCTAGTGTTTTAGTCATGTAAATAGAATTGACTCTTTCTGGCACCCCCTAGTGTTTCACAATGATGTGAAAAGAATGGACTCTCTTTCACAGTCATGTGAATAGACTCTCTCTGGCACCCCCTAGTGTTTCACAGTCATGTGAACAGAATAGATCGTCTCTGGCACCCTCTAATGTGTTACAGCCATGTAAATACAATGGACTCTATCTTGTATCCCCTTATGTTTCACAGTCCTATAAATAGAATAGATTCCATCTGGTGCCCCTAGTTTTTAGTCATGTGAATGTAATCGATTCTCTCTGGTGCCCCCTAGTGTTAACAGTCATGTGAATAGAATAGACTCTCTACCTAGTGTTTCACAGTCATGTGAATAGACTCTCTCTGGCGCCCCCTAGCGTTTCACAGTCATATGAATAGAATAGAGACTCTCTGGCACCCACTAGCATTTCACAGTCATGGGAATAGAATTGACTCTATCTGGTGCCCCCTAGTGTTTCACAGTCATGTGAACAGAATAGATCGTCTCTGGTGCCCTCTAGTGTTACAGCCATGTATTTACAATGGACTCTATTTTGTACCCCCTTGTGTTTCACAGTCATATGAACAGAATAGATTCTATCTGGTGCCCCCTAGTATTTTAGTCATGTGAATAGAATAGACTCTATCTGGTGCCCCCTAGTATTTTAGTCATGTGAATATAATCGATTCTCTCTGGCGCCCCCTAGCATTTCACAGTCATATGAATAGAATAGAGACTCTCTGGCACCCACTAGCATTTCACAGTCATGGGAATAGAATTGACTCTATCTGGTGCCCCCTAGTGTTTCACAGTCATGTGGACAGAATAGATCGTCTCTGGCACCCCCTAGTGTTTCACAGTCATGTGAATAGAATTGACTATCTCTGGCGCCCTCTAGTGTTACAGCCATGTAAATACAATGGACTCTATCTTGTATCCCCTTAGGTTTCACAGTCATATAAATATAATAGACTCTATCTGGTGCCCCCTAGTGTTTGTCATGTGAATAGAATAGACTCCATCTTGTGCCCCTAGTGTTTTAGTCAGGTGAATATAATCAATTCTCTCTGGTGCCCCCTAGTGTTAACAGTCATGTGAAAAGAATAGACTCTCTCTGGCACCCCCTAGCATTTCACAGTCATGTGAATAAAATTGACTCTCTCTGGCGCCCCCTAGCATTTCACAAACCAGTGTTTCACAGGAATGTGAATAGAATAGGCCTCCTGAATAGACCTCTGAAGTTGTGTTGTTCTGTAGTTGGTGTCTACTCCTGTGTACATTTCTCATCAAAGTGTCATTGTAGTTGTTTAGCTGTCTAAATATAAATCATGCTGCACCCACGCCTGCTGGATAAGACAGTGTAGTCCAGCAAAACCAGCACATGTGTTTTAGAGGATAAACAAGCTCAGACAAGCAATATGTATTGTTCAGGTTCTTTGCCACTAATGTCATAAATGAGAGGATCAGGCAATATTTAGAGGTGAAGTGTCTGCACAGCTAAACACAACATGTTTGGAATGTTTTTGTTTACCACAGCACCAATTTTAAAAACATTTATCTTTGCCATAGAGAAAACCAAATATACATTCCAGTATATTCCAAATATAAGTATGATACTCAATACAGAGCTCTATACCAGAACTAGAGATGCTGTAGTGTATACGTATAGGCAGCTCCCTATATTAAACTTTAGGAAGAATATTGTAATCGTCTAAATCTCATTATCAGGGGGGCAAGCCTGTACAGTACACCACTTCTAATTCATCAAAACGTATGACTGCTAAACACTAGTAGGTGCTTAATAAGAGGCAATGAGTAGAGATATTAACTAAAAATTCAATGTTTAACCATTTAACCACTGAGAAATTAACCAAACTATGGCAGTATGATTACGAAATTGTCATAGCATTACTGCTACTGTGTGCTGATTGGTGGGCATTGACTGAAGTGGTCGCCTAATCATTGGTCACCATACAGAACAGAGGGAAACAGTTTCAGATATTTGGTTATAAGGGTTTGGCAGAGTTTGGCCTCACACATGAAAAGAGCTGACTGTAAACCAAAAACACAATGCATTATGGGTATCCCCTTTTCACTAGGATACACTGGTTGTACACCACCTCCTGCAGTGCATTGTTGGGTTGATTGGTTTGTTATTGGAGTTTTTGGACACCACTACAAATTGGTTTAAGCCCAAAATAGTATATATACAGTATATAATACTAAAAAGTTGATAGTTTCAACAACCGTGTGCAACGTCACACCAATCTGGTCAACAAACTTTGGCTGAGATCTTGTACTGAAGATAGAAGAATTGAATCACTCCTTTAAATCTTCTTCACCGCATCCCTAAGACTTGTAGTGGGATTAAAGTCAGGACTGTGGCGGCCAGTTCACCTGTGAAAATGATTCTTCCATTTCCCTGAACCACTTTTTCACAACATGAGTACAATGGCTTTCTCCATTGTCATACAGGTGTACGCCCATGCCAACAGGTAACCTGGTCACTCAGGTAGTCAGCTGACATCATTTAATTACTACATCACTGTGCTGAGCCTTGACCTGACCAACTTAGGCCCCCTAGAATAAAACATCATCTCCTAGCATTTTACAGTCATGTGAATAGACTCTCTCTGGCGCCCCCTACTGTTTCACAGTCATGTGAATAGAATTGACCATCTCTGTCAGCTCCTAGTATTTCAGTCATGTGAATAGAAGAGACTCTCTCTGGCGTGAGTGCAATGGCTCTCTGCATCCGGGTGTACGTCCATGCCATCAGGTAACCTGGTCACTCAGGTGGTCAGTTGACATTAATTAAATACCACACAACCGTGCTGAGCCTTGACATGACCAACTTACATCATAACACTTTCTCCAGAGGCCTGTATAGTGGACACTATGCACGGTGGGTGCTTGCTTTGCTCTGGAATTGGATCAGTCTGGAATCATCACGAGAAGCTACACGAGAAGCTACTCACTGCAGCAGGTGAAGTTAAAACAACTGCTGCACCGGAAACATGAAATCACTGCAGTAATCACCCAAACCAGAGGCCTTTGAAGTATTTGCTTAAATCCAAACAGCCTTGTTTTGGCTAGGCTGTGTATATAGTATGTCGTCTTACGTAAAGATTATTTCATCCCATGTTGGACCTTCTGACCACATGGTTGGAATAAAAGTCAGCTGAACATACAATCTGTCACCGATTATTTTCTCACAATATTATGCTCTTGCTGTTAAGGTGACACACAACAAATGCCCCAACATGTAAGCGTGATAAACATTCCTTTGACGTGATTTGGTGTGAAAGGCTTTGCTGTAGAGGAACCGTTCACAGCAGTAGAGATAGGAACCAGATATCAGACCTCTAAACCTCCCTCACAGCAAACTATTATATAGAATGGTAATGAATATCATCCCTGTACAATGAAAACAAGTATATCTATACTGCAACTTTACTGGAGAAAACAAAAACATGCTTTACTCTTAATGTAAGTCAATGGAACCAGAATGTTTTCCAAGCTATTTTGGAGCATTGCTATTGGTCCATTTATCAAGAATGTGAACAGCAGCTGTTGAGTTGAAACGTTGTAGACTGGCTGATGTTTCATGATAGTTTTGCGACAAGATTTAAATTTTTTTTTAAAAACCTGTTCTTGGTGGAGAGACATATACAGGGCATTATACAGCAGAACATGTTCCATATAGGACTTATTTAGATTTATATATCAGTATCATTACATATACAATAAACAAAGTCATGTGGGTTCACTGTAGGTTTTGGTGTTTATATAAAATGTCCATATCTACATAGTAGACGTTGCTGTTCTGGTTCGTATCACCAGCACTGTGAAGAAAATCCGAGTCTCTAAATTTCTCTACTATCAGTTATTAGTAATCATTTAACCACTCTGAATGGCTTTGTTTACAACTGGATTACGCAGAACTTTAGAAAATTCAGAATTCCCCCTTTAATATACTGACAAGGGGCTTCCACAGGCAATACACAGACTGACCCCTTATGAAATACCTTTGATTAGATGATGTCACAGGGTACCAAAATGATCACCACAGTTGTCCTTATCAAAGGCCACACTAGCGTCACATGAGTTCCTTCGAACACCAGTATGTGACATATGAGCCTTATGGTCCTCCAACTGCACTGTTTGGTAAAGCCTGTGTGCAAGTGGGCTGAGCTCCAATCGGCCACCTGAAGTCTTGTTGCTGACCTCTAGTGGGCAAAATCACTGACTCTCATTTGGGGGGGATACAAAACAAACAAAAACCAGTTTCTACAAGCTGATGCTGGAACTGTGCTGAGATGCTCCTAACAGTTTTCAGCCAACATCACAAAATTATTTAGCAAATTATCAACGTGCATCTCCAAAAGTGTTACAGAAGAAGCCAAAAACCTTCTTTACTGGTAATGCAAGTCAGTGGAACCAAATTTTGGAGCATTACTAATGGTCCATTCATGCATGAAAACTGATGTAGAAACATAGAAGTCAATAAAAAAGGAGATGCAGGCTTTTCTTTGATCAGTGACGAAAGACTAACAACAAACCTAAGATCAAAACAGGAGTCTTTAACGTCCGGGATCGCTTAAGCTTTCACTGAACGGCCTGCTCTGCTGAATTAGTCTTACTGAACCGAGCAAGCAATGATTCTGAGCTGGTCAGCAGAAGATTTACAGATCAAATGAAATCTTCTCGAAATATGCTGACTGGCCAAAAATAGCTCTCTATATTTAAAGCCAGTCTGAATGGATGAAGGTAAAGTAGTTGAAATTTTGAGATTCAGGATGTTTTAAAAAGTCCATATCCTGTGTTTCCCTCTAGTTTTCATGATTAAGTCTCATATCAGATTTTGCAGTAAGAACTGACACATACACTGACACATGTAAATAAGTTCTGTTCTGAAAACTGCAGCACTAGTGGGTGGGGCCAATCTGCTACAAGACATATACCCAACAGCCACATCATTAAAACCACCTTCTCGTATCTACACACACTGCCCACAGTATCAGCTTCACTGGCTTGATAGGAGCTACACCTACAGACTGTAGTTCATCTGATTCTCTAATCTTCAATGATCAGGACCACCACAGAGGAGGTACTATTAAGGAGGTGGACCATTCTCAGCAATGCAGTGACACTGACATGAGTGGATCAGACACAGCAGTGGTGCTGGACTGAGAAGCATCCACCAACCCAAACCCTCCAGCCTGTGGGCGGCGCCCTGTGTCCACAAACTGAGTAGCACAAGGTAAAAGGTTGAGGTAGGATGAAGTATACAGAGAAACTATAGTCTGTACGTGTAGAACAACAAAGTGCTGCTGTACAGTAAAGGGAACTGGTATAGAAACACATGGCATTTTTATGACATCACAAAAACAATGAATTCAAAACACGCTACAGCTTAGTTTGCATATACAGACTAAAATCTAAGCTGAAACGTTAATGTTTATACACGTCACCAAATAACCCAACGGTGTTTTTCTATGATATGGGCCCTTTAATATGTTTAAGTTAATGACAGACACATTAAAGGGGTTTTCTGATTTTTCTACATCTCTGTATAATTCAGAAGCTGAGATGTAAACAAAGTCATTCAGAGGTTTGAGGTGAAAAGCTTCATTTCTTTACAGTGGTGTAACGTTGCCTCACAACACCCTGCACGTATCCCTCCGCCCTGGATTGGATTCAAATACACTTCTAGCCAAAACTAATGTAAAAGTGTCTAAGGCATCATGCAGTGTACTCTTTTTTCAGACATCTGGTTCCCACCAGCACCACTGAGAAGCAGACCTTTCTGACTGACTGTTCACACCATATCTATTTAATTATGTGACTGTAGGAGTCATAGGCACTTATTAAGGGTTATTAAGATTTTCTCTTGAAGAAAGACCACCTTTCATTTTATTTGCTACTGTTTCTTGTTTAAACTGGCACTGGCAACTGGTTCTCTTGCATCAGTCATTGACTGTACCATGAAACAGGACAGCGATGAGATCTGCAGGAGGAAGACGGTAGCAGTGCGGAAAATAACACATCTGCTAACATTTAGAGTTTCTTTTCTTCTCCAACACTGATTCAGCACCTCAGCATCTCACCATCTCTATAGCTATTATAGAAACACTCTCTCAACACACTGCCCTTCTACCTCAACCGCTATGTACAGCTGCTTATCGTAAACCATTTCCACACGTCTCCCTGAACTTAATGGAACGGAAAACCCACCAAATCAAAACTCACTCATAACAGACGTCTATGACGCATTTAGAATATTTTATCTTGACTGTAGGAACGCAGCCAAGAAGTATTTCCAGTTACTTTCAGTTTTCACAGCAGGATCCTGGGACAAGAATTCTGGTAACCAATTACCACAAACTCATTCCTCTAGAAAACTAGTTCCAGCTCTGAAAGAATCAATCACACACCTCTGACTAAAGGGTTAACTGAAGAGTTCTGAAAGAAAGTGAACAACAGAATGCAGCAACTGCCCACTGACATCTGTTATACCAGAGTTGAAAGGTTTTCAGGGTTTCAGGGAAATATACAGTAGTTTTGGTTGATGAGAAACTTTCTTTACAGTAGTGTTGATGGGAACCAGAGGTCACCAAGTCTACAACACAGATATAACCAAAACACTTACTATCAAATATAACCAGTGAACCTACACAAGTCCTCTGAACTTTATATCTAATGAGAATTAAGTTTTCAAGCGGGACTATTTTTCACCACACCCTATATGTACCTCTCCACTATCAGATTTAATAAAACAGTTTAAGCCAAAACCTTTAATGAGGCACTTAAGGAGAATTCCACCAGTTTCTTTCATTACTATGTAATCAAGCGGCACCATCCACTCAGATTTAGAATACAGACATTTGAGATTTTGGCCTAAAACACAGCCAATGGAGGAGAAATACATGGAAGGCGAAATAATCCCAAAAATAAACCCATTTCTTTCAGACTTCTCATATTTAGCTATAATAAACATCACATATAAAAACTCACTGGTGGTTTTGAGAGTAAACCAAATGTCTATATTTGGGTTGTAGACATTGTGACGCCTGGTTCCCATTAACATCAATGTAAAGAACAATCTGCTTCAGAAATCTGGTATTTCACATCAAACTACTTGTAACGACTTTATTTACATCAATGAATTAGCAGCTGAATTTCCCTTTAAACTCTTCAGACGTCTGGTTCCCATCACCACCAGTGTGAACCACTCACTCTCTCTAAACTGGAGCATTTCACATCTCTTAACCAGTTAATGATGCAGAAATTATAAGAATATGTTGGAACCCACCTTTTAGACTATCCATACCAATCCCTGCTTTCCCACCTTTGTTTAAAACTCTCCACCTTTCTCCACCTTACCCTCGCAAAACGAGAAACAGTAACCCCTGGTGACGGGCTTTTTTCTCCAAAAGAAAGGGGGTAACAACTGAAACGTGAGGGCGCAGTTACACTTTAATCCGTATGTGTGAAACTGCACGCTGGTTAAACAAAACAAAACAAAAAAATGTAAACATCAGCAAATGCATTGGCCTACATCAGTCTGGTATGAACCTCTGGACCAGGAGGTCATGTGGAACTACTGTCAGAAGAAGCCAGACTTTTATAGGGATGTCTCCACCAACATTTAATTTGCACCTTTTTTTTGTGTCTGTTGCTTTTCTTGTGAAAGGAAAAAAAGGCCAAAAAAACAAAACAAAAAAACAAAACGAGGTTAATTCTACAAACTAGCAGGCTTTTTTTTACCTCAATGAAAAGTTTCTAAATCAAATCAAAACCGAAAATGTGTGAAGGGAAGCGACGCATACACTTTCAGAGTCTTTTGTCTGGACTATTGCATCCCCGGCGCGGGAAGGCAGGAGGGCAAAGGTCAAAAAAAAAAAAATCAAAGCTAGTTAAGAGAGGGTTGATCGGCGACTCAATCCTCGGGTTACCTAGACAAAAGTCTCACAACACAGAGGTCAACAATGGTTCGGGGTTTCTTTCTGGGGTTTTTTGGGGGGAGATGTAAACTAGGACACAGATCCAATGGCTGTCCTGCTGCAGAGGCTGGCGAGGGCGTGTCCGCGAATCCCATCTTCCTATGCTAACGTGCTAACATGCGATTTCATCCCTCCGGCGTGGACTGTCCATCCGAAGCTTTCCTCTGTCCGCTGGACTCCGGAACAGCCAAATCCTTAGAAAGACTAAACAGGTGGTAGACAAAATCCAAAAGGAGACAGGGCTTGCGTTGTCGGTGCAATAGCGACAGGACCAAGCTGGTCTTGCGAAGCTCTGGGTTGGGCTCGGTTGGGTAGGGAGGGGGGGACAAGGGCCGCTGAACGATCCAAGAAAAACAAACCAAAAAACAAACCAAAAAAAAAAATATAACACCTAGCCACACGTTGCAAACAGACTGATGTGCGCAAATGGAATGAACTACAAACATGGACCTATCTACCTACACTAGGTTCTCTACAGGCAGGTTCGACGGTCGAAAGGTGCTATGATGAGCTGTAGTTGTGTCCGTGTTCCTGGGAGCCATGAGAAGTCATGGAGGCCGAGAGCAGATTTCATGCTGAGAGTGGGTAAAATGTGTGCGCAGTCTGACATGATTAAGGAGAAAGAGTGAGTGAGAGAGAGAAAGAAAGAGAGAAAGAGACAGCGGGACAGTTCTGACACAGATCTCAGGTCAGCGGTCCGTCACGAGTGCCTAGTGTGAAATTATGATGTTATTATTTTTATCATCATCATCATTTTTAAAAACTGTCCTGTAGTCAGCATTCAGTCCAACTAGAGTCTTTGTCCACTGGATTTCAAAGCTCATGTCAGTTTGTGCTATTTCAGTACATTGACAATCAAGTGCTGCCCCCCTGTGGCTGGTCCTGGAACAGCTGACAGTGGCACACCTCTGACTGACTTGAGTGAGAGAGTGAAAACGCTGGCGTCGTAGGATGGGGGGGACGGATACGTGAGAATAAAAACCAGAGAGAGAGAGAAAGAGAGAGGGAGAGAGAGAATATATATATATACGAATATATAATATACATATAAAGACGAGAGAGAGAGGTGATGGCCAGAGACTGCAGCACTGGATTTGGTTTTTCTGATTTTGGCTGTGGTCAGTTTAGGAGGCTGGACATGCAGAGGGCCCGAGACACTGGGGTTGGGGGCCTAACTCCCATAATGCATGGTGTTGCTGGGGATGGCCATGGGGGAGGCCATGGAGATGGCGGGGCCGCCCATGGTGAACTGGTTGGTGACGGGGTAGTGACTGCTGCTGCTGGAACCCTGCTGACCAGTCGTAGCTCCTGGTAAGACAGAAAGGACAGAGGACAGGTTAGATGTAGAATTTTACTTATTTCAGCCCAAATTATTTTATTTTTACTACAGTTAAGTAGTCACTATAGTGGGCAGTCAGTTAAGAAACACTCAGCGTTAGAGAATGTCACAACACCGTAAACAAACTCAAATTTAAAAAGGAGCATAGCTTTAGCCCATATATCTCCAAAATAACTTCACAGGAGAGGATAAAAACTTTCTTTACTTTTAATGTAAGTCAATGGAAGCAGAACTTGTTTTCTATTGGACCACTCGAGACAGATACACATATAGACCAGAGAGAAGGTAACGAGGTGAATAAAAAGAGAGGATAGTCAAAATCCAAATAATGGAGCCAGGAGACAATAAAATCTTTGATTACAGTTATTGTGTATGTCTACATTAATAATGTTAACACACACATACACTACCGCTCAAAAGTTTGGGATTACAGTGAAATGTTCTTGTTTTCAATGGAGTATCTTCTTCCTTAACACAACAATGGACTGACGGGTCTCTAAAGAAATTTGTTTCTTTCTGGTCATTTTGAGTCGGTAAGCAAGCCATCAACTGCTGATCTTCAGATACTAAACTAACCTAGAATGTTGTTCTCCCTTTTATACTCACTTATTAGTAGAATGTTTTTCAGCTGTGATCACAATTGAGCAAGAGTGTCCTAACAACCAATTAGTCCAATAACATCCTTAACTTGTGGCGGCCGTACCAGGAGATTTAGACAGAGGACTGAGAATTGCTGATAATAGACTATATGCAAAATAAGCCTCTATACAAAAATAGACTTATACAAACATTTTTATTCTTTAAAAATCATCTGATACACTTACATTAATTGTAAAATGGACAATATTGTTTGTGAATTGCATGAAATTCTAAAGTGATCCTAAACTTTTGAGCGGTAGTGTATATATCACAATGCATCTTAAGCACCTCGTGGACTTGGCTTGTAAATTACTCATGTGTGGCAGACTAAAAATTTACCACTAGGGGGTGCCAATGGCACGTTAGTGATGTTTTGTGCTTAGCATCATTTGTAATTTATTTTAATAGTGGCCTGTTTGTAGGTTTAACCTGTCTTACAGGATGCTAACATGGTTCTTTTTGACTGTAAACTGACTCTCATATTTATTTATTTTGAGAATATTGTTAGTTAGCTACACCACCCTTTAGGCTGTGTGTGTTTTATTAATTCGCCCTTATTGGCTGGTCATTCACATACAGGGGAACTGCTATGTTGTGCGGTTTCTGTATGAGCGTTGTAGACTGATGGAAGTGCCCTCGCTAAGACAAAGAGTATCCGCAAAATCATTTACATGAAAGCAAATGCAGGCAGATATATATTATGGGAAGTCAATACGAGCTGGAGGCTAGATGGTCTCACGTGAGTTGTGTAGTATGTCATGGGAGGAAAAGCACTGGACAATGTAATGTTTGTCGATGATGACATGATAAACAATCATGATTTCATTACATCCTTCTTCCTCACATTCAGCACTGTTTAATTCAGTACCTTCAACCTTTCTTTTAATTATGTCCAACTTAGGAACTGCACATGGTTGGAGGGCATTAATACAATGTGGCAGCTAAAAAATGTATTTTTTAATTTTTTTCTATTATATAAACAAGCAAGACTCTCAACGCCTCCATTCATAAACCAAACTGAAGTCCACTCACTCTGTTATGTACAACTGCAGGAATTTGCATACATGAGAACGATGACGACACATTAGCAGTTAGCATTTGCATAGAAGGATCGAACACACGTGAGGCCCTGTGTAAAAACCCTGTCTCTCTAGCAGTGCCTGGTACCCTGTACATATTAAAGACCTCAAAGCTTGATATACTGAAATAATAATAATGAAGGTTTAAGTCCGCCTGAATTTTCCATACTCGGAGTGGTATTTATAATTTGAATCCTAAAACTACACGACACAAATCATACTATATATAACGTATCGATCCTCATTTCCACAAAAGCCAGATATAAATGAATGAAAGTAGAAAGAGAGAATAAAGCGAGGGGGAAAACTGAAGTAGGTAAAATATCTTAAATCTCAGTATAAATTGTAAACCAGACCTGAGCCTGACACACATTCAGTACCTCCTCTACAACATTTTCAAAACATTTTCCATCTGCACTGAAACACAGGTACTGGTGATACAAAGCATGTGCACACCTGACCCAGGTAGGTTTAGATGCTATTACCAACAAGTGGTTAGCTGTGGTACATGTCAGCAACGGTAGCCCCACTCCGTTCCCTACTTCTGCACTAGTTTTGTATTACTTTGTATTTGTATTATTGTTTCTTTTTTTTTTTACCACTCGGTCCATGATGGCTTTTTTCATTCGACAGTCACTATTCAGTGTTTTATGCTGGATGATTAGCGCAGTGGCTTTCCACTTGTGGGAAAAAGCCCCCCAGAGCCCAGCAGAGAATGGTGTCTTACGGCAAAATACAAAATACAGACAACTGTAAGATAAGTATGAACATTTTTTGGTCAATAAAACATCTCTAGGTCTTAGATAGTAGTTTATCGTTTTAGTGATAGAATGGAATTAATGTATATAGGATAAACGTAGAATGTAGAACCATTTTCCATTGGCCAATGGGATTGGATCTCTGCATTTAAATCAACCATGCAGTGAAACACTAATACAAACACTAGCGAACACACGTTTTGGTCCGCAGTGGTGGGCAGCCCTATCCACAGCGCCTAGGGAGCAGTTGGGTGATAGGTGTCTTGTTCAAGGGCACTTCGGTTGTGTCCTTTCAGTTCAGGGCATCGAACCAGCGACCTTGGGTTCTGTAGCCTCTAACTCTTGACAGCCCCCAATAAACATTAATCATGGGCTTGACATGCTGCATTGATGTACAGCCAAATTAAATTTAGAGCTTCTATTTGTTGTATATTAATACTCTGCATTTTAAACAACCATTTAGATGCAAACGCTGGATAAACCCAGCGAGCTCTGGACGCTTTTAAGGTCGAGTGTGTTAAAGCTAATCGCACAACAGTGGAAATTTTCAAATCAGTTTAGCTTTGGAGAGCATTTTCAAAAAGATGTCACTTCAGTGACTGAAATTTCTTAATGAAGTGGTTTTGAAAGGTAACAGTGTGGACAGTGAGAGGCAGAGAGGACTCTGACTTACCCTGGACAATTCCTGTGCTCATAATTGAGCCCATTCTGGAGTGAGTATGGTTCACAATCCCCGTGTTCACTAGGAAAAACACAAAAAACGCTAAAAGCCTCCATTTCAACTTCAAATGCATGTAAAAATAAATTAAATGTATCCTAAATTAATAATATCACGCATTAAACATATGATAAAAATTACATACTACAGAAGTAGCATAATATAAATCACAAAATACATTTGTTACAGCCTGAAGTGCAAATAAACTTCTGTGAATGGCACTTTAATAAATATATAGGGCTGCACAACATTGTTTTGTATATTGTGGTATCATTCTTAACAGTCCTGATATCAAAAAGAACAAGGCTCTAACTAATTACAGCAATTTGGTAAGCAACCTGACCGGCTTCACGTGAGTTTCTGGGTGTTTTGATGAATTACGGTTCTCGGTAAGTGTTTTAGTCAAATATAATGTAGGCCAGTGTTTAACCAGCCGCATTACTGGTTTGAGCAATATAAATGTAAGCTGGGCAATATAGCAATCACCATCATTGTGATGAATTATGTCACGATATTGTTCCCTTTGTGGATATCGGAAGCACTTAGTCTTAATAATTAGTCTTGTTTAGTAGGATTTAGTCCGTCGCAGTATGTAAAGTACTGAATACGAACCTTTGAATTTATATATATATATATATTTCTTTTAATGCAGCACTACTTTGTCTGTTCTAATCAGTCAAGTATTGTGATATTACAGTTTTGCTATATCGTCCAGCTCTAATTATAAGTATCGAATTTTAACGTCTTCATTGTAGTGAATATAACAATACCTTCAATAATATTTCTGACTAAAGCCACACCCATTTTTGTCTTGGCATTCAAAAGAATGTACCCAAGCTAGTACTGGCTGGGAATAGGGTTTTAAATGAAGATATTGGCTTTAGTATCTATATGTGAAAATTGAACATAACACATAGCTCAATATAACACAGTCCATATTGTGCAGTCCTAAGTGTCTACGCATCTCTGTGTACATGTGGTGCATGTGAGTGCGTATCCGTACGTGCATGCGTGTCTGTACCAAGGGGGATGAGGTTGTTGTGGGAAACTGTAGAGCCACTGCCGCCGATGACAGTGCTGAGGTCATAGGCTGCTGGCATCCCTAAGGAGAGAGTGAAGAGAGAGAGAAAGAGGAAAAAACACAGCTGATAAAAAAAAAAACCTAAGAGAATCTCAACACAGATCAGGCCCAAGTGAGTCACTAAGGAACGCTGGGAAGTCAAGTCACTTGGTGGGTGTCGTCTACTGCTTAACTCATCATACAGTTAAGGAATCTAATACGAAGGGTGTAAGAAAGTATTAAATTATCGAATATTGGGATATTATGTTTAGTGATACTGTATCGACTCTCAAAAACACTATCAATACACAGATTTCTGGCAGAAAGTGAATCATTGTGTGTTGTGTTTAAACCTCTGATCACTAGATGGCAGTGTTGTAACCTATTTTCAGCTCCACTCCAACATTAAAAAGCAGCACAAGGGCGCAGTGCTATCGTAAACATTGACAAACCTGTTTATATAGTGGTGTGTTTTAATAGTAGGATTTAAAAGAAAACACAGTATATCACTTTGCTTGCAGTATTGCAATATATTGTGATATATTGAATCGTGACCGCTGTATCCTGACACATATTGTATCGCCAGGTTCTTGCAAATACACGGCCCTATCTAAAACTGAGCTTGATTATTTTACACAAAGTACAAATACAAAGTAAACACTTCCAAATTTAGTGTAATGACAACAATGTAGTCTGGGCAGCGCAGACCTGCCAACCTTGAAACACTGGAACATTACTTTGCACCCCATAGAGGACAACACTGGCATGAAGCCATGCAAAAGTTGCCACTGTGTCAGCATTGCCGGAAAAAACGTAACGCTGGGTCTTTCTGGAATTCAAGAATGAGACGTTTGGCGCTCATGCCTCGCGAAACAGTGACAAAAACCCCACTAACCAAAAATACTAACTAACAAACCATATCAGTTCAGTGGCAGGTGATCACCCTAGATGGCAAACAATTCTTAATGCAGCATTACGCTCACTGCTACAGTCACCGGACAGCTGCCAGTTGTGGAATTAGCCAGTCGGAGGGCAGAAGAAACAGGACGATAACTTTCATGTTGTTGTTGATTTGCTGGCTCTCAAAATAATTGATTACGCGTTTGTTATCACTGCTTACATTCTGGGAAAATCTCCTTTAGGCTACATGCTGTTGTGAGGACTGCACATGCACAATTTAACTCAGCAGTCGATTTGCACAGCTAAGAGTGACAACACGCAGAAGCACACTTTGCATACTATAGTTGCTTTACAATAAGCACACAGGCTGTCAGCTCTGGCCGTGGCAATGTTTGTAAATATCTGAGATCATTTTATTTCCCCCAGGGGAGAGAGGGAGGGGTGTGTATCATCATGGTACATACCAAACTATATATTACATATAAAAACATTAATAGTATATATAATATTATACTCTATGTTAATATGTTTTACCCTATTACCTATCCTAAACCCTCCACACATCCTGAATGAAGGTCTGCATGTATGTTAGCAGCAGGTAAGATGTGCATCATCGGTGGTACAAAATTAGAAACCAGCGATGTGTGATATCTCAGTACAGTATATTGGTATTCAGTGGTGAAGAGGTAGGTAGGGGTGTGTGTGTGTACCTGACACAGCCATGCCTTGGCTCATGCTATAAGCCCCCCCAGAGTTCCACATATTCTCAGAGGGGGAGGTGTAGTGTGAGCCTGGTGGGGGATTAGGGGTGGTGCCTGTGTACCTGCAGAAACAAGAGACAAAAGTATTAGACAGGACTCCTATGTTCATGAACCTGCCTGTCAGTCCCAAACTGGGTGTGTTCAACAGTCCTCCTAAACAAGTTTACAAGAAGAGCAGCTGAAAATGTCACACAAGGTCTTATCAGGTTTATGTCTAATCAAAGGTTCTGGTACAGTGAAAAAATGGCTTTACATCATACTAAGCATACACTCTTTTTTTGCAGAATGATTATATGAGCATAAATCGTCACTTTCAAAAAAACAAACAAACAAGTAATAATAACACAAAAAAACTAAACAAAAACAACCAAGCATCTCCAAAAATTCTACTTTACAGTAAAGGCCAAAACTTCTTTAACTTTTAATGCAAGCCAATGTAACCAAGACATTTTCCATGCTATTTTGGAACATTTCTATTGGTCCATTCATCATGAAATGTTTACACAATGCTAAATGAGCAGCTGAGGTGTTCAAGTGATGAAGAAAAATAAAAACAGAGATGTTTTATTTTTTGGACAGTGATATGTACTGTTTACAAATGAACTGGCTGATAAAGCTCGACCTCAAGCAAGCTACTACTTGACGTGGTGATTTTCTGACTTTACGAGGTGCGTCTTAATGAACCATTAGTACCAACTCACCTGAAAAACGGGTTCTTCAGATCCAGCAGGTTGCTGGACTTGGAGCCTGTCTGATCCACTTGAGCAACGATGCTAATGTCATAGCTTTGCCTGCACAAAACACACGATGCCAATATTAGAGGTGCTGAAATGATAGTCAGGTGAAAAAATACTGAACTACTGCAAATATTGCAAATCAATGAATCGCATCAATTGACTTTCACATGGACGCTTATTAAAAGACACTTTCAAGAATGAAGGCTCTGTTCTGTGGAACCAGGGACGCGCCATAACATCGGAATCGTGTCAGGCTGTGTGTGTGTGGGGGGGAAAAAAAGCCCACCTTTTGTTAGCGATAAGGATAGCAGTGCCTGACATCGTGTCTCCGGCTTTGGCAAAGAGTGGCGACTGCAGCAGACAGCGAACCTGATACCAATGAGTGAGGGGCTCTGTAGGGGCCGTGGAGAGCCACACTGTCATCCTAGAGAGAGAGAGAGGCAGAAAGAGAGAGAGAGAAAAAAACGAGAGACAGAGAGGCAGACAGAGAGGCAGAGAGAGACAGAGAGGCAGACAGAGAGAGAGAGAGAGAGACAGAGAGGCAGACAGAGAGAGAGAGAGAGAGAGAGAGACAGAGACAGACAGAGAATAAAGAATGAGTTCTGAATTGTCAGACAGCAGACAAAAATGTATGCTCATCGATATAAAGTATAGACCAAACGATTAATCTATTATTAGTCAATTAATCAAATAATTCATGGTAATTAAAATAACATTGATATATTGCAACCATTTAATAAGGCGCTACAAATATGATCAACACCAGCCACCAGTAACTCATGTCATTAAATACAACATAGTATAATAATACCTTTTATTCTGCCGTGCTATCATAATTTGTTAAAAAGGGCTTTTATTTTGACGTGCTGCTCAACTTTTTAAAGAAAAACCTAAAATATTTCACTTTTTGCAAACAAACACACAAGTTTACACGTGATCATCGTTATAAGCTGCACTCTGTTCCATAAAAACACTACTAATTAAAGAGCGTCACATCTTGGAATAACACTCTTCTATTTTCAAACGACTGTGTCTAAGAAACAATACAGACAGTGGATCAGTGACATCTGGCAGAGTTTAATACACTGAGCACCTGTCTGTACGCATCTACTGAATCTATTCTCCAAAAACTCTGACTGGACTAAGCGCTGTTGCAGGCCCTTCGTCCACTTAACCAATCAGCACTCTCTGTGACTGGATATCACTGAGAAAGCTTTCTCAAGGTCTCTGTTTTATAACTGTGTCCCCCAATGACTCAAGTGGTTCATTTCACAGAAATACAATGTTCTGAGTGCACTTACACAGATCCCATGAACGCTACGTCAAACCAGAAGGCCAAGCCGTGCACCAGCCCTGAGTGCATCATGTGAAACTTGAATGGAATCTCTATCCTGAGAGAGTGAGACAGAAATGAAAACAGTAATAAACCAAGAGCTCCAGGTCAGTCAATAACAAGTGCATGGTTGCTTAGAATAAACAGTTTATGTGCCAAGTCAGACATAAACACTCATGAGTAGTTAAAAAGTGACAGCAGTCCAGTGGCTCTGATCCTCTGACAGAGGGAAATAACAGCTGCAGACGTCTTTAGTTTAATAACTATGCAAACACACACAATGTACAAAAGCTGTAATCTTTTCCTTCAGAGCTGCTTGTTAAAATAAATGAGATAAAGCACACATACACATAAAAGGGGACATTTGTAATGAGGCTGCTTATCTACTAGAAATTACAAATGGAAATGCACTCGTCACCCATAAGCTTCCTTACAGCGAACGCTGGCAATTATGGTTGCACGTTGTTGTTTGTGTTTTGCTTTCTGCCAGATCTCCTCAGCATTAATTAGCCCACCGTTTTCAAAATATAACACTGTTCCAAGTCGCGATTTAGGCTTGTATACAGCTTTTTGATTTGGTGCATGGGTTCCTGACAACAACCGATTTTTCTGGAATTTTTCTCCCATAGAGAATGAATAGGATGGACAAGTACAAACCAATCTACCAAACTTCTGCTCGACCGACAGACACGGTTTCACACACACTGGCTAAGGGCAGACCCCCGACCACGACTGCAGTGTCGGTTTGACCCACACTCGTCTGTTTTTTATTTTTTTTCACCAGTTCATGAGGATGAATTTTTTGCCGAAGACTAGCAACATCAAGAATATTCTTTTGTTTTCTGTTGTTGTATTAGTGTTTGATGTGTCTCCTAATAGGCAGAGTAATGGTGTTGGGTGGATATGAGTGGTTAGGGCACGAGATATAGAGGTGAGAGATAACTTCTTGTCAGAACTGGTTATATAATTATCAGCAGTGTTTTGGGTACAATGCGCACATATTGGTGAGTTCCCATTTTATACACTGTGTGTGTGGTGTAGTAAGTTAGTGCTGCTTCATCTTCTAACAAACTAATCCCTCAAAATCATATCCTATAATATTGTCTGCAAAGGTCTGCAAAAAGAGGTCCGTAATTTGAGTTAGTTTCCATAACACCCACCTACCCATCTACTTTTCCATCACAACACGCACCCAGATATTTAGAGAAGCTGGTAAACGAGAGATGCTCAGATAAGGGGGTGAGGGGCGCATCTGCAATACCAATTATTACACTGATATAGCTACAACCTGAAAGATGTAATCACTCACTTATAAAGGTCCTCCTCTTTAGCTTCTAAAAAGTTGACTGTGTATTTCACAGATTTGGCCATCAGGATTCGGATGTCGAACGTGTCCTGAAAAAAAAAAACATGGAAAAGATCAAACGATTAAACGAAGAAAATGCAAACCCTCAACCTTTCAGTAGAAAACCACCTATGATTAACAGGTTAGGGAGACAGAGGGGAACGTGTAAGGCCTCATGTCAAGCGCTGAGTCACTGAAGACACAGACAGACTCAGCTCTCGCTCAGAGGGACTCCGCACTGTCTGTGCCTGATGGCTGAGGAGTCTCCAGAACGGTGACCCCTGCAGCCAGGCCAGCGCAGCTGCCATTCACTGTTCCAGCAGAGTAACGCTGCCCCAGGCACCGACACACGCCTGCACAGCACTGACTACTGCTGGATCAATACACATCTCTCATTTACCAAAACATAGTAGCTGTGGTTTATGATATGATCTGCAACATCATTTATATGTTTAGGGTAAAATAAGTTTTACCCTGCATATAATTAAAGGGGAACTCCACCGTTTTTTTTTTCTTCAGAATTCAAGAATGTTTCAGCGGCTTAGATATTAACAAAGCCCTTTGATGTGGGTGTGACGTGAAACAGCAAATGTAGTTATTTTTGTTTACTGCCCAAAACCACCAGTGAGCCTGGGTGTGTCGTCCTGATGTTTTACATATTATGCCGATGGTAGTTGGCTAGTTAGTTAGTGTTTAATATTTAACACCATGTCTACCCTATGGGCCGTATTCAATGGCAGGAAAGGTGGCGAGCTGTCCTTTCTTATTTCGTTTTATTGTTGTCGTTTAAGTTGTGTCGGATGTATGTTTACTTATATTAGTTGCTTCAGTTTTGTTAATGACAGGAGTTTTATGAGTGCTGATGCTTTTGTCTTCTTAAAGAGTTTGTTTATGGTTTCTGCTAGAGATGGAAAGATCGATCGGCTATGTATCTGTATCAGCCGATTTTTAAATTAAAATATGCAATCTGTAATCAGCCGATATTTCTCCAGTTTAACCGATCCCGAGAGCCGATCAATGATGCTAGTGTTTTGTTGAAACCCCCTCCAGCCAGCTCCCTGCAATTCCTATCAGAACCACTAGGTGGAAACACATACCATCTTATTTTCGACAGTCTGACTAAAGTGGCGGGATCGCCAGAACAGTTTATGGTGTTCACTGCATGTGACAGTGTGTCACAGACGGTTTGTTACCGTATGTGACACAGACTCATCCAGGGCGTTCTGTAACATTGGTAACATTGTGTTTCGTGGGGGAACCAATACAAAGACATTTAACACTACTAATCTGATACGGCTTTTAAAAGAACACCACACGTCTGAATACAGTGAGTATCAGCAAACAGCAGAGCTAGCACACGCAGCTAGCACAAAACAAACAACCCAGAACACCATACAGACCAGATCTGACTGGTAAGAACAGTACAGCAGCAACAATTTACAACGATTTACATTTAATGATTGCAGTTTTTTTGTTTAAAAATAATCCAGAGTTTGCGTTTAATGACTGCAAGTTTTACTGCATTTATTTAATTAGCTTTTTTGTTTTAAATCAAATGTCTAAATTTAATGATAGCAGTATTGACAATATGTTTTCAGATTTAATTTGTTTATTTACTGCTAATGTACATGTGTGTCAGTCTAGTATGTCCAATACGGCATCTTGTATAGACTGTGTGGTCCCAACGGTTGGTCCTCATTTGTTCCCCCCACCAATAGTGGAATTGGCTTCGTACAATTTATCATTTGGTTGCGTGTTCCAGTCATTCTGCAATTTGTCCTTGATTTAGAAGTTTACTGTTGGTTTACTGTCCGATGGTACAATTGTGGTACAATAACAACAATAACAGTTCATGTGCGCTGGGCATGTACCTCTCCACCCTAAACAGATGTTATTTAAATAACAATAATAATGAACTCGAGACCAAACCTTCTCAAAAAGATCCTAAAACCACGTTGCAGACAATAAGCAGAGTATTCACTTGCTGTGATAACGTTCTGCTGGTAACCAGTAATACCATCTTGTGAAGCAGCCACACAAAATCACTTGCAGCAGCAGCAACCTGGCCTGCAGTTTCCTCCCCAGCACACTTTCTACAGCACAGAACAAGCCTCATGCCCACATGCACTCTCTATTTAAACTCAGCCTCCGCAGCCAGCCATTAAATCACTGACTACATCAAAATTTACACATGAGTGTATAAAGAATATTTATCAGACTGAGAACACAGCAAGCAATTCAAATCTGAAATATGGTCACTAAGCTGTTTTCTAACATGACATGACCGAAGAAGCTGGTTTCATTATTTAAAGTCTGCGTTTAAGTTTAAGCAGATACTGTTTTCCTCTTCTCAGTTCATCACTGATGATACATGGCTGCCAGATTGAGCAGGATTGCCATTTTTGCATTTTAATTTATAAGAAAAACGCTGTTTTACAAGTACAAATAAATTAAAGTAAGCTCAAATGAGTTAAAATGAGAAGAAAAATAGTAATATATTTTTCCTTTGTGCCTTGTTTATTCTTTTAAAACAGCAAAATATTAAAAAACAATATTTAACAACTCTAAATATTCAATAGTTGCTGCTCTAGTCACAGTACTTGGGTACTATAGGACTAGTCTATACATTGTTCATAAACAATATTATGTTTAGTGATACTGTTTCGGTTTTCAAAACACAGTATTGATTATTAATTTACATGCAAAGATTCTTAAAACACTAACAGTGAATCGTTGTGTGTTGTGTTTAAACCTCTGACCACTAGATGGCAGAATTGTAACATAACATCCGCAAACCAGTACATATATTGGTATGTTTTTATACTAGGATTTAAAAATAAAATAAAATAAAAAAATCGCAATATATATCCTTGCTTGCAGTATAACGATACATTAAATTGTGACCCCTGTATCATGATATGTATCATATCGCCAGGTACTTGTCAATACACAGCCCTACTGGTCATTCATTTTAAGCTTGTCTGGTCCTGTTAAACAGAACTTCAGCATAAAAGATGAATGTGAATGACATTAAAGAGCTGTGTGTGAACTACTTAAAGCCTGAACATTATCAGTAGAGGTAACAGTGATGTACTGGGTTTGAGGATGCAAACACATCTCTTCCCACTTACCACAATGGGCTGTCTGAAGTACTCATCCACAGCAGCTCCTCTCAGTGCAGACAGATCCACCCCGTGGAAAGACGGCTGATACCTGAAACACAGTGAAAATTACACACTGTTACAATAAAGAAATGTCAGCTGTCACGAGCTGTCTCTCTCATGTCGCCCTGAAATGAGTGTCATATTAAAAAAAATAAAATACACTGGCATAGTAGAGTACGGTCAGGCCCACATCACAAGAACATCTGGACATTTTTCACCACATACCTTCTACGTAGACATCAGAGAATATTAATCCTCAGTAAATCAATTATACGACACCATTAAACATCCAGCAAAGTTAGAATAAAACAAAAACGAGATATTAACGTAATAAACCATGGCCATAAACCAAAAACCAATCAGAGGAACGTCTGGACCGGGCCGTAATATTCTAATGTGCATGCTTGACAGACATCTGTCCAACACACTCAATACCCTATGACACTGAAGTCCAGCTAACAGGGAGAAAAGAGTGAACAGGGCTCTACATACACCGCTGGCGCTGTAAGACCCCACTGTGCACATGACAAAACATTACTCATGTGAAGACAAATGGGCTAGTATGACAGTTTTCCAGGTTAGCTATCACTAGGTTTCAGCTTTTGCTCCACGGTTCTCCAACACAAACTGTGAGGAAACGCAGGTCTGTTAAAGCTATGTGGGCAGGACCACCCACATGAACCCTGTAATTAGTGAGTGTAATGGTTACATAAGCTTTCCCTAAATTAGGACATGCAAGTCATTTATTGGACAGTAGAACGTTATTAATAAGCTTTGCCTAAATTAGGAACCCACCAATTAACATCAAAAGGAGAGACGTTCAGTAAAGTATATAAGTCACTTGTTGGACACTGGAATCTTATTAGTAGGACATGTAAACTGAGTGCTCATAATAGCAAGCATACCCTAAAACAGAGATCACTAATAGGGGGACCGCGGCCCTGGTCCGGACCCAGGCGTTGTCCAATGCGGACCCAATTAATTTAATTCTGACTTTGTTTTTTAAAGCGGCAGAACTTTTCTTCTCTTTACGGTATACAGGCTTTGCGGCGCAGTAGACTCAGATCAATTGTGAGTGATGTAAGATCACCAAAGGCTCCTTAGCCAATCAGATCGGTGCAGTTTCGGAAGTGAGGTGCGCACACAGCCGAGGTATGAAGCGAGAAGCAGCAGTTGGAGAATAAAGTCAGAGAAAAAATAACGTGCTATAGAACAAAAGTCGCTGATGAAAAGTGACTGTTTAAGCAGGAACGAAGAGACGTATATGTTTATTCTTCTCACAGGCAGCTCCAAACCAACATGTCAATATCTAAAATTGAGATACGTTTTATTAGATTTTTTCTTATAAATAAGCTCTAAGATGCTCCTTTTTTCAAAAGCGTTCTCTTTTTTTAACATAGCTCTTGTTTTTATTTAAGTGAGCAAAAAACATTTATTAGAAGTTTATAAATAATCAATTAAGTTCAGCATTAAACAGTAAATATACTGAAATACACTGAACGGTATGTATGGTGTGTTGGTGTTTCAGTAGCTGATGGTATAAGATACTAATATTAGGCTACTTCACTAAACAGGATACACCACTGAATCAGAACACACGTTAGAAATGATGATGGTCCAGACCGGCCTGAGCAGATCTCCTCTAACTGGACCTTACTGAGCTCTAAACACCCCTAACCTAACAGACTGTGTTTTTTTCTCATTCTTTCTCCACTAGGGGTGTAAAGGTGCTGACTCTGCACTGATTTTTGGAACGCTATAGTTGATTCTCACTAATTCAATATGTATGTAGCATTATTTGCCCAAATTAACATCGACTGCACATTATTTTCAGACATGTATATAACTGTGGTAAATTAGGATTCACACTTCTATTCTCCACTCCAGGTTGCTCACCAAAAGTTGGCCTTGGTGAACTGCTCCATGTAGAGCTGCTCGTCTGTGAAAGGAGCGAGATGGACGTCGCCGATGGTGGGAAACATTTTACCTACGGAGCAGAAACAAATACCAGCAGATGATTGCACTGCATACCGTACTGTATACTCTTTCACTCACATCTCCACTACTTACCATTAGGCTTGAGGAACTTCTTGGCGTGTAGATAGCTCTCCAACATTCTCTCATTGAACAGCATGTAGCCCATTGGCTCAGAGATGATGATGTCCACCTGCTCAGGTAAGGTCACCTCCTCCACCTTTCCTGGGATTACTACCACACGCTCTGTCAGTCTGTTACTGTTCACCAGCACCTATACATACACACATACACACACACGATATTCTTTAATCTTGATGCATGTATGGTTTTATGACAATGATCAAAAACAATATTTTTATGTTTATATGTTAAAGAGATTTGGATAAGAATTGTGTTGATGCTAGGGATGTAACGATGCATCGCAAGTTAATAAATCAATGCAAATATGCCACGCCTGAAATCGATTGGAATGTAAAATAGATCGATAGCCTTCTAATACAGCAGAGGGCACTGGCACCGTCTACCTCGCTCGTTTGACGACAGTACATCACGTTAGTTCAATGTATGGCGTCACGTCTGGGTTTGACAGTTTGGGGGCGGAACATGGGCTATTGGCTGATGGCCCCTGGTTTCGTGACTGACCGCCCACTACGAACAGCCTCTTAAACTACAACAAACATGGTGGACGAAGAGGAGCCGACAGGTAAGTTAGACTAAGTTGTTTAATTTCACTTTAATAATGATTTAATTGTCTTATCACTTCTTATGAGTCTCTATTCACTTTAGTTTACTTCGATAAAAAGCAAAATACAGCTTTTTTTATATAGACAAATAATAATAGGAAATTTTGTGGGTCATAATTTGTGTTCAGTTTAATTTTGTGTAAAAAAAACAATTCAAATTGAGAGAGTAGAGTGTCTCATAACATCCCTAGTTGATGCAGACAAAGATCTTAAATTATCTTATTATAGCATAAGTCGCTAAAAGAATAAAGATTTCAGCAAAAGAGCCAAATGTTCTTCATTTCTAGAATGCAATAAGTATTTAAAACAATAGGTTAGAAATGCCAACATACGGGGATATTTAAAATAATAATCATCATCATAATAATGTCTATATGGCAACACATTTGAAATATTTCAAATAGTCACCCCAGAACAGCTAACAAAAGGTCTTGCCCAGTAGCTCTTATCCGTTTACTGTGTGCTGTGAGGGCGTGTTCTCTACTACCCTGTTTAACTGCTCCAATAAAGTCAGTGACAAGAACCGCAATAGAAACAAACAGCACCATCTCGGTGCATTATGGATCATTATTAGCTTAACAGAGATCTTAATAATAAATAAGGCTATTCTTAATATTACAACAATTAAACTAGAGCCACTGTGCTGGCATAATTCCAAAATATTATTTATCTATTTATTTATTCCTCCCCAAACCCTATTAATACGCAGTGACTGCATTAACGATGCCACCTGGTGTGTAAATGAAGAGTCGTACCTCTGCATGTTGAGCCATGGTGCTCGCCTCCACGGCATAAACTTTACGTGCGCCAGCCTGAGCTGCGAAAAAGGAGAGAATTCCCGAGCCACAGCCTACGTCCAGCACCACCTACAGAGAGACAGAAGGGGGTTAAAACAATTAATATATATATATATATATATATATATATATTAAAAAAAGTGATCTGAAACCACCACATACATAATCTGTAAGATTCAGATGAAATTGTTGTGTTAGAGAGACAATCCTTCCCCAAATACAGCCCAAAATCAGTCCTGGGTATCCAGGTCCATTGTGAAAACATTTATACAAACTATATTATTATACATAGTCAAGTCACATTATGACCACCAGCTAATACCCAGAGCAACTGCTGTGTGCAGCACAGACAGTAGCTAGCTGGATTGGGAGACTCAATAAGGTCCTGGTAGGTGGTCACAGGTATCTGGAGCCATGCTGACTGCAGTGCATCCCACAGCTGCTGGAGGGAGCGTGGAGGAGGACCCATAGAGCCAACACCACCACCCAGGTGGTTCCACAGATGCTTAACTGGGTTCAAGCCTGGGGAATCAGGGGGTCCAGGGTAGTCTTTGTCAGCTTTTCTAAACAATGCGGGACAGTTCTAGCCATGTGACGTGCCAGTGTCTCACTGAGGGATCCCATCCACCCCAGGGAAGACAATCAGTGTGTACGTGATCCGCAAGGATTGATTCATACCCAAGTGGAGGAGTGGGTCCAAAGAATGCCAGGTAAACATTACCCATTAACTCGACGGTGTATATGATGTTAAATGTCCTGTCAGGGTAAAGTAGGTGGGAAGGTGTGGGGGTGGGACACACCCACACTCAAAGGACTGCTATTCTTTTTGCTGAAGTTTAAAAAAATCTCTGGGTTGCCATTGTAAGTTTTGTTAGGTGGAGCAGGAGGCATTGCAAAGGTTCTATGTAATTATATGAGCCATATCAATCTGTGTAGCTCAGTGGATTCAGGATGCTAAGAGAAAATCCTGGAACTTAAAATTAAATACTAATAATCAAAGAAATAATTCATTATATTATATACATACTTTATTACAGATTTAATAGTGAAGACGCCACCAGCGATTTACCTCAAGTTTTTTTTAAAGGTTTTAAATAAAATAAACAAGCAGATATAATTTCAGATACATATAAAATTACAAATTGAGCATCAGAACAATCAGAGGCTTTAGCACTGAAAGAAATCTTAGCACACCTTATGCCCAAACTAAATAATCTTAAGACCGTATGCTAAGCAGTGAAATAATGAAGAACATATGCCTAAAATCAAAAATATGAACAGTGATATGGAACACATTTTTACAACTAGCGAGGGGATACCAGCAGTTAGCTCACAGTCTTTTATTTTAAAAAAAATTATTATTGAGCCTTAATTTCAATAAAATTTGCTACATTGAGTGGATTAACATTATAGACTAGCAGTATGAATTCATTTCACGTCGAACGTCGAACTTGGAGGTGCAAATGTGATATGACTACCATATGACGTACACCTGATTTTAGCAGTATTTAAGCACAATTCCTTTAAATATCTGTTCCTCACTAGTCATAAACAAACATGCAAATTGAGAGCTGTAGTACTTTTGTTTAACTTTCATATGCCAGGACGCTTTCTTTAGGATGCTTTGTTCTGCTGTGCACTGATTCTCCAGAAGTCTATCTTCTTTACAGGAGAACCAAGAAGCTCAGCCAAAATTAGCAGTAAAAAATGGCTTTAGTGTAAGCCTTCACACTGTTTGTTGATAACAGGACCTTCGTTTGAGCATATTTTCATTCTTTCCACACCCCTTATGTGACACTGAGGAGCTGAGGAGCATCTGAATGAGAGAATCAGGTAGATCTGATTAGACCGGCAATAAAACTGCAGGAGAACCAGCAGGAGCTCCACTCACCAACAATCACTTACTGCATACATTTAGGAACAAACCCGGCTGTGTCTTCAACTCACACAAGCGCAGGCTACAAACACCCCACACAAATGTACACTGACGATCACCCTAGTATACTTTGTGCTGTGTTAACAACTTCCATCATATCCTATTTAAAAAAAAAAAAAAATAAATAAATAAAAATATGGAAAAAATACATTGACCCAAAGTGGAGCTCACAAACCTACACCCTTACCTTAGCCCCTCATACAGACAGCCACGAACATGGGAGATTGAACACACTTATTTGATTTAACACAATTATTTGGTGCCTTATTTGAATACCTGAATAAGTATGTAACACTGTGTGCTATGATGCTTGGATATCCACACACTTCTTAAATACCACAGCTCCCTCCACCATGTGTCTAGTAGACCTGGACGCTGCTAGAACATCATTTATTGCTTCAACACTTCTGAGCTGCAGAGTAAGCAGCGGTTATGTTAAGTGTCAGTACCTTGTCTTTGAAGTCGGTGTGGTTCTGCAGAATGGCTCTTTGATAAGTTCCAGTTCGAACGTAATCCTGCATCATGTTCTGCTGCTGAGAGAGGTAGCCATAGAACTGCAGAACCCAGCAACGAAGAAGGAAAAATAGGAAAACTGTTAGTGGTCAGCAGCTTGTATGGTAACACACAATTTCTACTGGTGAACGAGCCAACTGCACGACCATATATGTATGAGCATATTACTCGTTTACTCACAGAGATGGGCATTACAGTCAAGTTTGATATCCACATTTGTTCAAGGCTTTATTAAAAATATATCGAGTAGGTATATCGCGATATATTGAGTTTTTAAGAAATATCGATATATTTTTTATACGCGATATAAGATGAGGCAATCTTGTTTATATCAATATAGTCTGTGTTGCGCTGCAATTACACTTGCAGATCCGTCAGTTCGCCTATCTTTTCTACGAATCTGTCTCAACTTCACACTGCCCCGCCTCTCTCTCTCCGAAAAAAAACACCCCTCCCCCGCCGATTCACCCGTAAATGCAGGCAGCGACAGCATGGAGATGTATAAAGACACGACAGAAGCTATCAAAGAGGATCTGGTTAGTTGAAACAAAAACAATGCCCGTCAAAAGTGCCTGTGTGACATCTAAGACCTGTAGCTTTGACACAGAAGTGCCTTTTTGCCATCACCTTACTAGAAGACAAAATATTGAGATCTATATCGTATATCGCCATTCAGCTTAAAAATATCGAGATATTATTTTCGGTCCATATTGTCCAGCCCTAGGTCAGATACTTCAACATTCTGTAATATAATGTACAGTGATGTGTAAACCTCAGAGAGGTCAGGGGCAAAAAAACCCAGAAACACTTATGCATTAGCGTCAACAGCTAAATATAATGTAATTTTTCATATTTGTTCTGGCTTCACCCGCTGACTTTATTACAACTTGGCTTTTTAGCATTGTGTTCCAGAAACTTGCTTCCAGTTTTTTTATAATCTGCTGAGACAGTTTTTTCATACCTTCAGTTCAGTTTCAGAAGTTGGTTACACCTTCTACCTCTTACAATCCAAGAAATCCCCAACACAATGAATTGATTCCTTTCGTAGGCAAGTGAACTAATCATACCATCACTGCCTAATGAAAAACGTACATGTCCTTTTTTGTCTATTGTGACTATTCTGTGTGGTTTAGGCTAAACCTCTTATATTTTTAAACCTCTTATTATTCTAACACGACAGCCGCCGTTTACATTGTGTGAAAATGTCATGATGAATTAACCAATAAAAATACTTTAGTTGGGAAATAATTCTGGTTCCATTGACTTAAATTTAAAGTAAAGACTGGTGTTGTCCTATTGTGTTCAGTTGCCATTTTGGAAATTAGTTTTTCCTTGGACAGTGATGCACTTGCATGGTCTCGATCTCTACCACACATTGTTAACATGAAACACTGAATCACAACTGATGGCAGAGGCTGTGCCTGCGTGGATCCAGATGAACACACCTGAAAGTACTGAACGGCTGACGACTCCTCCGTCCTCTCGCTGAAGACTGAGTGTTCATTGACGTGCCCGCGGCAGTTCTTCAGAAGGTTATAAAACGAGGAGAAGTCTGCATTTTAACAAAACAGCATCGGGGAGCAGGTTAGAACACAGTACAAACGGTTATTCAGACAGACAAACAGCTTTTAGCAGACTGGCGAGACTACTAAGAACCGGGGACGGGTCTGATTATTTCTAATATAGAACAACTGTTATATACAGATTTCTGTCTGTTGTTGCTGCTGCTGGTCTGCATGGTGTTCTGGGTTATTTGTTTTGTTTGGGTTATTTGTATTTAAGTGCTGTATCAGATTAGTGGTGTTAAATTTCTTGGTTCCCACAAGATACGCTGATTTTACTAATTTTACAGAACATCCTGGATGAGTCTGTGTCACATACGGTAACAAAGTGCCTGGCGGACGATGTTTTCTATCAGCATATGCAGTGAACGCCATAAACTGTTCTCGCGAGGCCGCTGCTTTAGTCAGTCTAATGAAAATGAAACTATGTTTTTCCACCTAGTGGTTCAGATCGGAATTGCAGGGACCTGGACAGAACGGGTTTCATAGAGGACTCCTCTTCCTGGATGAAACGCTAGCTGGAAATACAGAAATTAGGCTAATTTGTTTAATGTCATTGACAGGCTCTCAGGATCGACTAAATTGGATAAATATATTAGAAATTGGCCAATAGCAATACATAGACAATCAATCCTTCCATCTCTAGTTTTAACAACACCACCTCTACACAGAGGTCTCCTACATCTCTTCAAAACTATGTCTGTTAGTCATGTACGGGCTAATATTTCATCTTATCATCATAACATTTGGTAACACTTCGGTAGTGTTATGAACGGCATATGATGTTTTGGCAGTGACAAAATACGTTCAGTTATTTGTTTTAATAAAATAAAATACAATTATCCCATCGCTCAGCTATCAGTGCAACCGTGCACCAATTCCCTCACATTACAGACAAACCTGCTCAATAAGATAAACAAGCATTTCTCTATAAAGGGAACGGGAAATGCATCTTGTTTCTCCAAAAAGTGCTGCAGCTTGGCCTTTATAATGCACGACAGCACGTCAAAATACAAGTCCAGCAGAAGGACATTTCTAATTCTGATGTGCTTCGGCAGGCGGTAGGAAGCTATTTCAGAATTTGACATTTAATAAAGGCCTAAAATAGAATTTTTAGATTTTGAGGATCGCACAATGATACTGACAGCTGGGCTGTGTAGGCCTAAGATAATTTACACCACCACCACGGTTTAATGTGAAATAGTCTAGTCCAGTGTGTCTGATTTGAAAAATCATGTTTTTGGCATGAGCGAAACGAAACATCGCACTGTAAGAGGTAGTGTTTTTTGAAATGTACTGGGAAAGAAAAAAAAATTCACACCCAATCTACAAAGAGCATCTACGAAGTAAGTACACAAGGACAATGAGTATGTATAGAAGGTGGGTGAGCCTAATGAAGTGGTCAGTGAGTATATTTCATCATATTCATTGTTTGTAGAGAGCGTGTGTGGGCCAGGAGGTCGAGCGAGCGTTACCTGTGGGGGAGGCGAACTGCAGGAGCACACTGTTGCAGCCGAGTGTGATGATGAAGGACTGTTTCCCAACACGGCTGCACTCGGTCTCCCGCGACACCGAACACTTAAACACGCTCGAGTCCTCATCTGCAACACAAACACAAGTTAGTCCACGAATAAACAAGAGGCCATTCTACACCACTAGACGTGAGTGATTAGAGTCGTTAAGCACTGGAACAAATATTTGCTCCTAAAACACTCCGGTTTACTTTTGCCATTAGACTAATTTATATATCATCATATTATTATTATTATAAAGTAAATATGAGTCAGCTGTGCTTACATTAAGGATAGACACGCTGTTATAATAAATGGTACAAAGGTCTAATGAATAAAAAAAATAAACTTATTTACACCCATACAGGTCTAGAATAACTTTTGCTTCTTTAGTTTAGCCTGTGAGCTCAATATTCAACCAAATATTCTGTAAATATATCCCAAAAACCTTTCTCTCCAAAGTCACTCAACGTTGGACAGAGTATGTGACTTTACTGACAACTTTTAGCTCCAGCACAAAACAGAAGAAGAAAAACTACGAAAACAAACAGTCTCGGCTGACTGACTGCTTCTAGGTTGAAGTGAAATTGTGTACATTTGATTTCTGCTGAACCAGCCTGTGTGGTTTATATCACTGTGTTCAGTTCAAGCAACAGTGGCTGTCCGAATTACAATCTGCATGCAGGTAATTAACATTAGCTCTGATTAATTAGTCTGCAGTACATAAACCTGCTCCCTGCACCTCAGACATACCTGATTTACCACCCAACCACATTTGTTTTTCTGTTTTATATATATGTATAAAGAATACATCAGTATAAAACAAGCTGACGGTGAATTAACAGCATGTTTCCAGTACCATTTGCTTCTGACTACTGTCTGATTCTCCAACAAGACCACAGAGGTACAATTCCAATCAATTTCCCATCATTTAACTTCAAATTGAACAATGCCACAAGAGAATAAACCATGATGGGTGACTGCAGAAAGCTCCAACGTTCACAGCACTGCTTTAACTGTAGCTGATAGGATAAAACAAGATGCCAATCAAGATCAGCAAAGCATGATTAGCTAACACTACTGCTATTAATAGATTATAACTGCAGTGGCTGCAGAAACTCAGGAAAATTCTGTCTTATGAGTGCATGCATATATATATATATAATTTTATGTAGACGTTTTAACAACATTCACATAGATTAAACCCTTAATTAAGAAAGGAAACATATAGTAAGACAATGGTGCAGTCATTAGATCAACATTACTACATTTAAATGATTATGAAACTGTCCTAACTCTGGAACCTCTCACAGCACTGTATAAACCTTAAGTGCAGCACATCAGAGCCAATACCAGTTTCGTTGTATCAATATTATTCTTAACACTGATCAGTATCAGAGCTGAAACTACATTGGTACAACCTACCAATGATTATCCTTTCTAAATGTAAACCAATAAATAATCTTAGAAATATCTTAGAATCTTAGAAAAACAGAAATATTGTAGCACTAGGCATGGCTACTCTACGTGTTTTAGGTTATTGCTAAACCTCTTAATTTTTCTATTTTTGATTTGTGCTCATCATAAAAACGTAGTGTTATGTACAGCTGGGCAACAGAACAATATATATTGTTATTGCAATAAGTATCATTATATATATATGCTTTTCTGAACATATTCAGTACTTGTAGAACGCTGACCAACTGCAGGCTTCTTTACAACAAAAGCTTAATTAGTTCTGGATTTGTTTGAATGCCGCATGTATAAATACTAAGTCACTGTTTTCAGAGTTTCTAGAGGTATGCTTTTTAATGCAGCACTACTGATTCTTTTGACTGTCTGAAAATAATAAATAAATATTGTAAAATATTCTTATTAGATTGCTGGCATATATCACCCACCTCTAGTCACCTCTATTAAAATGTTATTCCTAACCTACAAGGGAGGTTTAAATAATTTACCACGGAAGTGTGAAAATGACCATTTTTTTAAAATATAAACCAACAAACCAAGACACAGTTCATCAGGGGCATTTAGTGGACCCCCTCAGTGGCAAAACTGTCTAATGTTTCCATGTTTTGTCAGATACTTCAGCAAATTCTGATACTGTCCGTCAACACTGGCCTACAAATCTATATATCTGTCTGGTCATAGTTAAGATAAGGAACAAGACAATCCTGTAAATCCTACAAACGAAAGAAGAAACCAGTGATCTCTTCTCACGAGCATCCACTTCTGCATTTGTCTGAGTATGTGAAAGACAGAATGCAGAGCTCCACAACGCAGTCAGTTTATTCATAGCTCGACAACCACAAAAAAAAACCCAACAGTGAAGCACAGTGTGACATGAAGACACAAGAAACGTCCCGTTCAGCTGGTAGAACTGAGGGTTTGTTATCCCGCACTGAATAAAAGGTTAGAACGTTGCAGTGCACATGCTGGGTCACTGAAAGTACCATAGGCTCATGTTCATATAGGGTCGGTCTTAATTTTACAGCTGTGCTGTATTTCATTTGAACTCTAATGTTATCTAGTCTTCCTCCGTCAAGCTCACTGACAATTTGTGACTAAGATCAGGCGCCACATTTGGAGCTGGTAATAGGACAACGTAATTGGATATCGATGACGAGGGGCGGGCATCAGGATGGTGATGTTTAAAAAGAGATAATCACAGTTTTGGAAAACGCACCAAGTGCTTGAGCAAGTGCCAAAAGTTACACAATCTCAGGAGGAGGTTGGTTAAGAAGCTGCCTGGTAGTTCTCTCTGCTACGCACTGTAATGCCAGCTTTGCCAAAAAACTTGCCCTTCTGCTCATTTCACATTAGGTTTAGGCCGAGTTAATAAAATCGAATAGATGCTGTTGTGCTTCAGAACTTCAGCTTGCTTCATTTTGACTCAATAAATGCAATAAGTGCAATAAAACAAAACAGCCAAAGTCTTATTACCTATATCTAATATTATCAATAACCAAGAAATGATCTTAGCCACTTTATACCCAGGGCTGGACGATTTGTGAGAAGATTTTTTCCCATAAATTTTTTTCATTAGTCCATATCGATATATATTGATACATTTTACTATTCATTTTCTATCAGAAGATAGAACATCACACAACTATACTTCAAATAAATCACACACACACACACACACACACACACACACACACACACATATATATATATACATATATACATACATACATACATACATACACACACACACACACACGTGTCACAAATACGGCCATGCCATACTGAAAGCATGGATATATCTGGAGCGCAAGCTACAGCTACAGCTACAGCCATCGCTCACGTGCATCTAAAGTTGTGGGAGTGTTTAACACACAAACACATAGGGGTGTAAGAAAATCATTGTGTGTTGTGTTTAAACCTCTGATCACTAGATGGCAGTGTTGTAATCTAGATTCAGCTCCACTCCAACATTACCAGGCAGCACAAGGGTGCAGTGCTATTGTAAGCATTGACAAACCTGTTCATATAGTGGTGTGTTTTAATAGTAGGATTTGAAAAATCGCAGTATATCACTTTGAATCATATTGAATCGTGACCGCTGTATTACGATACGTATTGTATCGCCAGGTTCTTGTCAATACACAGCCCTACAAACACAACAGTGTGGTGCTTTTTCAGTACTGATGATCACAACAGTACTTGAAGCTCAAACATAAAACACAATAAATCCTATATCATTTACCTGTGATTTAAAGGTAAGAATAACGTTATTGTGATTAATATACTTTTCTGAGAATGTTGTGGACCATACTAAAGAAGAACACTGCTCAACTGCACTTTAACAAATAGAGCACAAATACAGGTAAAACACACTGTGTTCTATGATGTGATAAGTATTTTTATATGAGATTGTGGCTATACTGCCTCCATCATGATGAATATTGTGCATAATACACAATTAAAAGCTGCAATTAAATTACTCTGGACTCCAAGAGATGCTGTCCCTGATGCAAGGTTTGTACCTTTTAGCCATTTTCAAATTCCAGGACTCTCCAGTACCTCTACGTACTAACGGCACATGCATCCTTCTTAATGTTGACTTTGTTTTAGCAATAATAATAGAACATTAATACTTTTAACATGCATAATTGTCAGATTCATCCACTCGGGGATGAGGTTATACCACAACCCAGCAGGTACACATTTCCACTAAAGAGGCCTCCAAGTGTGGAGAGAGCTGTGCTTTTTATTTTAGTATCTCTCAGGGACAATTCAGTACTGGATTTTGGCCCTTTATTTTTTATGACTATCCAGGTTTTCCAGGACTCTACAAACCCTGTGACAGCTGCTGGCCACTGATTGATGGTTATGTTCCTTGCTGGAATGCTGATGGCAACAGTGTCACTTACTACTTGTCATATCCAGGAGTGTAATGGTACATTTAAAGTTTCAAAACATGCCTCACTACTGAGCTCAAGACTTCGCATGGCACCTTGATTTACGGTCATATACTACAGTGCTGAAAATGTGTTTGGCTCAGAGAAAGAAAAACACTCTCAAACCGAACATTATCACCACACCAGCCTTAGAAAAAAAAACCTACACACACAAAAAAAAATACCAAAAAAGAAGTCAATGAGTGCTAGTGCAACCACAGCATTGGCCACAATTTTTCAAAATCTCTATATAATTACACAACAAAACCAATTTCTACATGGTTACATAACCTTTCCATATTTTTTTATGAAAATTAACATTTATTTGACGTTAAATCAAATGTATGTTGGTTAGAGTGGACTGCTGTTAAAGAAACTCAAAGTGGTGTTGATGGGAACCAGACGTCTGAAGAGCTTAATGTCTCAGCAAGTTCCCCTTAAAGAAAGTTATCATATGAAACGGCTAGAAATATGCTGCCTTTATGCTGATACATTGGTTGATTATAGTGATAGTGTTTAGATTTCTTTTTTTAAATGGGTTAAAATGTTTATTAATCCATCTATTTTAATCTATTCATCTTGAGGGGGTGTGTGCACAAGACACGGTTGGGCAAAACCCATTTTTCAACATTTTATTATACCATCATAAAAACTTCACACAGTCACTGGTAGCTTTGAATAGTAAGTAAAACAGCTGTGCGTGTTGTAGACATGGTAACTCCTGTTTCCAATCATCAGCACTGTAAAGAAAGAGTCTGTATGTTTCTCTACAATGAACCACTTTACATCAAACCACTGAATAAATCAACCACTTACATCACCAGAACATCAGAGGCTGTTCTTTTACACGTTCAAATCAAAGCAGTTACTTGCATTATTATAAGTTCATAGTGAATTAAACGTAGCTTGGCTCGTACTATAACACTATTAAATATAAAAAGCTGCCCTACAGCAACAAAACTCCAGGCTCTGTTTGCAGAACTGCAGGCCAGCATGACGGACGACCACAAGTGACTCTGAGCAACTAGCAAGAGAAGCCCATAAGGAATCAGCAAACCATATTATGGTACAACATGGAATTTTATTAACAATTAGTTAATAAACTACTTAATAATAACCATTAAGCTGCACTGGTTCTCGTATTTGGATCCTACTTAACAATAACACATTATCCAGTGGTTGAGATGTAACATCACTTGTGGCCTGATGCAAAACTCTTCCTTATATGTTGGGATGGGAACCAGGGGACATGATGTCTACAACAGATAGTCATGCTATTTACCACCCAAAACCACCAGCGAACTTGTTTCTGGCCCACATTACAGAATAATCAGTCCAGGTTTGAGACCAATTTACTTCTCCTGACAATCACAACAGCTCTCCCAACATATAATGTATATGAGTCTATATAATCCATTCTTTACTCCTTCAATCTACTCCCAGTCCACTCAAGCCAGCAGCAACTGTGAAGGGGAAATATTAAACATGCTCCAACATTTCCAACACAGGACCCTGCAGCGTGAGGTGGACACTGATTGTCTGGTATGAAATGTGTTGCTGACATGCCTTAAGGACTGTGAACCAATGAGAGCCGAGCTAAATAGAACTGTTTGTCTAGAAGAAGATGAAAGCATGGCAGAACTAAAGACTACTACTGAGAAGGAGGATGAACTTGGTGAGCTGTGGCAACAGCAGGGTTTCAGTATGTTTTGATCTAAAGTTACGTTAGTTTGCGACAAAGCCCTGTGATACAGCAACTAAACTCACACAAGGTTCTAAGCATCAAAACTACTGGCCTGGACTCTTGCTTGTGTGCTTAATCTGAAAGTATATAATGTTTCATTTAGGGCCTACAACAAGGGAAGCTTTGGTGACTAATAATTGAAACTGAAAAATGTGATTATGTGCAGCATCTCATGTTTTATCACTGGTTAGGACATACATATTGTCTTACGTAGTGCAGGTCAGGCATTGCGGGTATCTTTTACAAATTTTCTTTAAATGACGTCAAAGCAGCTGTAAATCCAAAAGTTAAAGAAACTTTTCTTTGGGGACCATATCACCTTACAGCACCTCTCCAGCATTAATATAACTTAAAATATATGTCTGAGCCCAAAACCTTATTTCAAAACTATTCACAGCGATAACTTACCGCATGGGAGCTTTCTAAGATTCTTTAGACATCTGGTAACCATCACCACCAGCAATTTTCAGCGGACCTAAGCACTTTACATAGAAGCACTATGACTGTCTTCACGTCTTAACTATGCACTTGCGCAGAAATTTGGAAACTTCAGTGGAGCTCCCCTTCAGTACTGGGATGGCTAATCCTTTCTTTTTGGGATGTCTGAGGAGATCTGAAACTTCTGATCACAGCTGTGACGTTCACAGAGCTGGATAAAGTGTATTCCTACACTGTACAAGTGGGTAAGCGCTCCTGGAGCCGCTCCTCCATTCTTTCCCTCCGAGCGGGGAGCCGAGCCTGGAACAAAAGCCGAGCCTGCTGAATGAACAGGCGGGCAAGTAGCGAGAGGGGAGGCGGGGGGGATCCTGCTATTGTCTCGCAGCGAACAAAGATGAACGTCTAGGCGGCTGTGGACAAGAAAAACAGTACGCGGACTAAAAGCACTGCATGCTAAACTGCTTGAGTGAACGCGGGGTGAATATTCAGGGCACATTTCTGTCACAAGGACCGGCGCGGAGCAGCGACGTGCGCCATCCGAGCTCAGATAAACACAACACAGTCGCGCTGGTGGGCTTGCCTGGAGAACTTTTACTGTTAAAGCACCTTAAAAAGCGGAACTACCCAACAGTTTAGGGGTTACCGTGAAACTCAGGCTCGGAAAAGCTGAACCGCTTGCTCTCTTAAGTTAGCGAATAAGACGAATTCTGCTGCACCATTTAAGGTGGAACGGCGAATTCGAGTAAGACGCTAACTTCAGCCGCGTCCTTCCTCAGGTTCACCCTCAGTAACAGCTCCCGACAGTTCGTAGGGGCAACTTTAGGACACTCGTTGATTCAAAACAAACTCGGACACTACCTAACTAGACATAAAGAGCGAGCAGCTAACTTTACGACTAAGGCGCCAAGCAGCATCAATAAGCTACTACGCTAGCCAGCGTGCTAACTCACCCTCCGCACGCTTCATTGTCCGAGACGCGAACTTGAGCACAAGTGATATTATTTTGGGGGCTCACGTTTAAAATAAGACACGGCCACATAATCTCTCGCCCGAGAAAACTTCTGCCACTTTTCTAGACGTGGTAGCGAGGCAGCTAACCAGCTAGCCAGGAGCTATAAGCAGCTTATTTGCCATCCAGGTACACAGTAAATGAATCGAGAGATGCTAAGCCACACTTCCAACGTGGTGAAGTAAACAGCGCCGTGTCTGGGAACGTTACACGCACCAAAGCCACCATAAGTGCCACAGATGTCAGTAAAATCTACATTAAAAAGCAGACACTTACGTTTTAACTCCCCCAACGAGACGCAGATGTGTAACCTAACGGTTAAATTCTGCGCTCGCGCGAGCCTAGTTAACATTAGCTTAGCCGGCGGCTAACGCTAAGCGTGCCGGACACAAAGAATGGGGGGAAAAACACACCGCCGAGCGGTCACTCACTGTTCGAGAGGTTCAGGAGGGCCGCGTCCTGCGTGGTCTTCACTTCCAGCCGCAGAGGCTGCTGCTCGGAGTGTCGCTGGATGTCTCCGTTCGCGTCCCCAATCGAGAGGAGCCGCACGCCGGGGAACACGGACACCGCCATCTTCGAGCTCGCGGGGGAAGAGAGCAGCAGCAGCAGCAGCGAACACGCAACCGCTCCGATCCGATCACCCGCGGACTCGGCGGGGAAACAAGGCCGGGCTCGCTAGCGCCCCCGTCCGGCCAAACCGCGCAGCTTACAGCTGAGTCCTCCGCTGAAGCGAGGAGCCAAAAATACACATTTCTGTACATCGTCAGAGACTAGCATTTATTTGTTTAGCTTTCAGTCAAGTCGGTCATTAATAGGCACATAAGGGCACAAGTGTCTATACTGAGACCACTAATTACTATACTGGGGCCACAGTTTACTATATAGAGGCCAAAAGTTACTATACTGAGACCACTAATTACTAAACTGGGACCACAGTTTACTATATCGAGGCCAAAAGTTACTATACTGACAGCACTAATTACTATACTGGGGCCACAGTTTACTATATAAAGGCCAAAAGTTACTATACTGAGACCACTAATTACTATACTGGGGCCACAGTTTACTATATCGAGGCCAAAAGTTACTATACTGACAGCATTAATTACAATACTGGGACCACAGTTTACTATATCGAGGCCAAAAGTTACTATACTGAGACCACTAATTACTATACTGGGACCACAGTTTACTATATAGAGGCCAAAAGTTACTATACTGAGACCACTAATTACTATACTGGGACCACAGTTTACTATATCGAGGCCAAAAGTTACTATACTGAGACCACTAATTACTATACTGGGGCCACAGTTTACTATATGGAGGCAAAAAGTTACTATACTGAGACCACTAATTACTATACTGGGGCCACAGTTTACTATATAAAGGCCAAAAGTTACTATACTGAGACCACTAATTACTATACTGGGGCCACAGTTTACTATATCGAGGCCAAAAGTTACTATACTGAGACCACTAATTACTAAACTGGGACCACAGTTTACTATATCGAGGCCAAAAGTTACTATACTGGGACCACAGTTTACTATATCGAGGCCAAAAGTTACTATACTGAGACCACTAATTACTATACTGGGGCCACAGTTTACTATATGGAGGCAAAAAGTTACTATACTGAGACCTCCAATTACTATACTGGGCCACAGTTTACTATATAGAGGCCACATACTGAGACCTCCAATTACTATACTGGGGCCACAGTTTACTATATCGAGGCCAAAAGTTACTATACTGAGACCTCCAATTACTATACTGGGGCCACAGTTTACTATATCGAGGCCAAAAGTTACTATACTGAGACCTCCAATTACTATACTGGGGCCACAGTTTACTATATAGAGGCCAAAGTTTACTATATAAAGCCCACACCTTACTATACTGAGACCACTTATTTCTACGCTAAAGCCACAATCTACTATACTGAGATCCCAATTAACTATATCATGGCTAATTACTGTGCAGAGGGCCCAATTTACTATATCAAGACCACAATTTACTATATTGTGGTCACTAATTACTATACTGGGGCCAGCTTACTATTTCGAGGCCAAAAGTTACTATATTGAGACCACTTATTTCTACGCTGAGGCCCCAATTTACTATGTAAAGGCTAATTACTATATTGGGCCACTAATTACTATACTGGGGCCACAGTTTACTATATAGAGGCCTTAAGTTACTATATTGAGACCTCTCATTTCTACACTGAGACCACAGTCTAATATATCAAGGACGCCAGTTACTATACTGAGGTCATAAAGTACTGCATCAAGGCCACATGTTCATATAGAGAGGCAACACGTTACTATACAAAGGGCACAATTTACTATATTGACACTACAGATTACTATATTGAGACCACATGTTACAATACTAGCGATGGACTGGCGACCTGTTCATTGTGTACCCCACCTTTGCCCAATGATGCTGGGATTGGCTCCTATACTGAAGCCACACTATAGGCCACAATTTACTATACTGATACCACAAATTACTATATTGAGACCAGAATCTACTAAATAGAGGCCATGTTATTATTCTAAGACCCCAATTTACTATATTGAGACCACGTGTTTCTATACTGAGGCCACAATTTACTATACCAAGACCACAATGTTGGGGCCATAATCTACTTTACTACAGTGAGGCCATAAATGATCATATTAAATGATCATATTAAAACTCATATAGGCCACTAATTACTATAGCAAGGCCACGGTTTAATATATTGAGACGATACATTACTTTAAGGAGGCCACAAATAGCTATATTAAAGCCACAAATGAAAATACTGAGGTCACTAATTACTATAATGAGGCCACAAAGTATCGAGAGAAACAGATGAACTACAGTCTGTAATGGATGTGTACTCAATATAGTGGCTTATATATATATATATATATATATATATATATATATATATATATATATATATATATATATATATATATATATATATATATATAATCACATTATACAATATAAGTAATCCAAAATACTAAACACATGAAAAATAACTTTATTGGCAATGTGCATCCACAATATAGATATTTGCACGTGTAAGGCACAGAGAGGCTGACAGTTTGCAGTGTATTTAAGAAGAAGCCAGAAACTGCTTACTGCATAAAACCTGTTCAGTAAATACATTACAAGATAAGAGGGCTAATGATATTTCATCCTTCAAATAAAGTCTTCATATAAATTCAATTACATGTTTCATATTGGCCTCCATAATCCATAAAACAGACAAAATACACAATACACAATTAGTGATTAGATCATGTGATCGGGTGTGGGTCTCCCAAAACAGAGTGTTGGGTGTTTTTAGGAAATCCTGTCGTTTTCTAAGTGCATATTTGCTGTTATAGGTAAAATGCTCGGGTTTAATGGACCCCACTAAATCAAATATATTGTATTGCCCCCACAGAAAAACTTGATAAACTGTATTTTATAAACGACAGGTAGATATAGAGACTGAATGAAATATATTAGTGTTTCACATTTTAAGAACAGGTTTTTACATGTGTTTCTTATCAATCTTCTCTCGTTTGGCACAGTATATAATATTTTCCAAACACTATAATGCAACATGAACTGATATCTTGATTGTGGAGAAAAACAAAAACAGTAAATAGTACCTCAATTTAGTATTCAGAGCATCTGATCACACAAATTGCTTCAAATGCAAGTATAATTGAACAAAACATATTATATATTGTCGCTGTCTAATCAAAAACAAGTACCTCCAAAATGGTAACTTTACAGGAGAGACCAAAAACCGTCTTTACTTTTAATGGAAGTCAATGGAACCAGATTTTTTTTATAAGCTACTTTGGAGCATTTCTATTGGTCCATTCATCATGAAATGTTTACATAATATAATTGCCAGCTGTTGTGTCCAAAAGATATAGAGATTTTTTTTAACAAAAATGGAAACACACGTTTTTTTTTTTGGACAGCGGTGCTATGATATTAGTCCTGGGCAAAAATCAGACACTACACTTTAAAAAGGCCAGTGAATGAACACCTTGGGTTGAAAACAGTTGAACGGTCAGTAAAACAGACTCCGGTAAATGGTGAAAGACCTGGTAGACCACCAAAGTCGTGCCAAAAGTAAAGCTCCTGATAAGAATGGAAGTGTCTGATATTATATCATCATATTTTCTGATTTTATTCTAATGCTGCCAAAATGAATAACTTGTACCTGTGACTGTTTTGACTGGAAATGATTGTAAATGAATGAGATGCTGAATTCACAGCACTGTGTATCCTCACTGGCCAAAGAAAGTATCTCCAATATTTACTTTCAATGCAAGTCAATGGAACCAGAAATATGTCTAGACTACTTTGGAGCATTTCTATTGGTCCATTCATTATTAAACTTTCCCAGGATATAAAGATCAGCTAGTCAGCTTGAGTTTAAATAATGAAGAAAACAAATCAACAAAAATTTAGATACATGTTTTGGTTTGGACAGCGACAATAGAATATGTGTTATTCAAGTGGAAAGTAATAAAGTGTAAATAAAGTGTGTATTCAAAGCATAATTTCTTTTCAGTGTTTAAACCTTAAGTCATAAAATCCATGTTTAGTATATAAAAGACATACAACCAGGAGCAAATAAATCATGGGGGGGTGTATTGGCTACAACAATCTACTCACTGATTATTCCTGACGAAATACAGTTTAAACACTGTCTACCGAACATGCCATGACCAACTTCGGTGAACTACACTGGCTAATTTTGGCACTTTTGGTAAATTAACACACTTAATTTTAATGTTTGTTTCCAATTTAAACCCACATAAAGCTCATTAAATAGAATGCAAAAGTTAAAATATTACACATAGCTTCTTTAAGTGGACCGTAAAGAGTTTCACTGCATGAGTATTTAAATTACATTTGACTTTCTACCAAACTGACAAAGCTGCCCATGCTGTTTCTGCCAATTTGCTGCCATCTGTCCAATGAATTTGACTGACGTTCCATAAAACGTTCGGCATATTTGTTAAAAAAATAAAGATAAGAAATTACGGGCATTCAGTGTTTGGAATAAAAGGCCTGAGAATGTTATGTTTCAACAATTTTCCCGTTATGCTAGAGCTTCTAGGAACTCACACACTCCCCTCGAATTACAGTAAAAATTATACAATACGTAAAATGATACCTCTTAAAGGGCCCATACCACACCAAACCTTACAAATCACAGAAACTCATTTATAAAAGCAAAAATCTGATATTGTATGTAAACAAAGTTTCAAAAACGTATATGGAAAATAACCAATACATTTTTTTTGCATTTTGCAACCTTATTTGCATACTGCTGACCATTTAGTCTACAGCAGTTCAGGCCCGCCCATTGAAGACAAAGTTACAGGAGCGTTACAGTCTGCTTTTTTAAACAAGGCACAAGACAGAGCAGCCAATCAGAACAGAGATCATTTACATACATCAGTCTCAAAAGGCACTGTAATAGTAAAGGTGGGGGGTGAAGGGGGTGGGGGACAGATTACCCAAAAAAGATGCATATGGACCCTTTAAAGTGAAATTATAGTACATAGGATTTTAACAGCAAAGCTTCAGTAGCTTCTCACACAAAAAGAACCCAGCCATTGTGAATGTACGCATAGTGTCGATCCAGCGATGAGCGTCGCTCCTGAAGAGAAGGAACTTTTAGAGCCTTCTTCATCCCATCTTTATATACTGAGAGAGAGAAAAAGAGAGAGAGAGAGAGAGAGAGAGAGAGAGAGAGAGAGAGAGAATTAACTGCAAACAGCTGGTGGACATTTAATATTCTATATAGTAACAGTGACAGAGCAATCAATTGATTAATCTCAGACCTATAAAAGCAATCTGTTTATATATATATATATATATATATATATATATATATATATATATATATATACACACACATAAAATTATTTAACACTACAAACAATAACAGATGCGATAAGAGCAGTAGGAGAACTTAAAACATGATTACCATCATCATGCCCACAGCCAATCACTGTTATAATGAATAATCAAGAATAATAATGATATAATCATAGTTATAATAACATAATTTAATAATTATAATGATATGAATAACCATGACCTCTGTAGACATATAGACAAGCGGTGGCAAAAACCTGTAGTACTGTGCAAAAGTCAAAGACCACCCTTCACTTGTTTTATTTCCAGTCCAAGAAGCCATTAATCCTTTGATGCACAAGCTAAGCAAACCCCTTCTAATGCACAACCTGGGTTAAACATAACCTGTATTCATTTCCTATGTTATTGTGTGTACTGCTGAGTATCTCTTTGGTAAATCTATTAAAATCAGTTTGTTTCATTATTTAATGTTCCAAGTGTTCATTAAAAATCTAGTTTTTGACCTTAAATCATTATTTAAATTCTTAATTATTTACTACATGAACAAAAATAGTGTTTGTAAATATGTTCCTGCCTGCAAATGTTTACAAATGTCAATAGTACCTATCAAACTCCATAGTGAACACAAAATGGTTCATTTTGAACCATGTTGTGTGTTAGAAGGTCAGAGATACCGAAAAGATTGCTATTAAAAAATTAACAAAAAGTTGTGCATCAAAGGGTTAAAGGTGCAATATGTTAAATTCCAAAATGAACTAAAATGATAAACAGGAAGTGAAGAAATAACAGTTTTTCTGTGTCAAAGACTCTATGTATCATACTGTAGCATTCTAATGAAGTTAGCATAAAACCAGCTATATCCTGTAATACCACTTTGTACCTCAAGAGGTGATCAAGCTGCCATCAGTCCAACATGTGAGGATGAAGAAGTAGTGCTGCTGCACTGACTGCGTATTCTAACCTCTTGTCAGTCATATTAAAGGTGGTTCTCTCATTAAGATCATTTAAGAACAGGTAGCCAATGAAAGAACAGTAAACATAACAATGGCTGAAGCAAGTGACCGTAATAAAGACCACCGCTGCCCACTCTTGACAAGAATACATGTCCAGCAGCCAACAAAGGATTGATAGAATTAAAGAAAAACAGAAGGTTAGCAGTGGCTGGTTATTCCCTTTAATTACAACGACAACCATTTTTACCAACTAAAGTAAATCTCGAATATTTAGATATCACGTAAGATATAAAACTGAACAAAACACAGTACAGCTTTTTAACACTGACTTCAGGGGTCTGGCAGAAAGGATGCTAAAAGTTGTTTGAAGTCTGAATTTTTATAGGGCTGGATTTGGCGTCTTACCTGACAGTCTATTGACTGCATTTTCCACCTTAAATGGAGCAGCTGTTAAGGTGGAATGAGTAATTCCACGTCTGAACTCACAGAGCCGGATGTAAACACTGCCAGAACGAACTGTGATAGGACCAATTAAACCACACTCGGAGTGGTTTTATATGTATACAGAATATGGAGGCCATGCAAAGCTGGATATCTGCTCAGACATCCACCTATTTTTATTTTTACTTTATTTCTATTAGTTTTATATTTCTATTAGTCAGCCATGCTAACTAGTGTTATAATCACAGGACAATGGACAGTGTAGACGAGTCCACAATGGCCCCCTACTGGTTACTTTAGAAATAACACTCTCAGTTTGTTTCCAACCTAATAAGTGTAATAAAACAGATCTCATTTGGTCTAACAGGGGACGCATTTTACTGAATAATGTAAATCTGGTCCGGACCAACATGGTTTCTAACTTGAGTTATGATTCAGTGGTGTATCCTGTTTACTGAAGTAGTCTAGTATCAGCATCTTATACCATCAGCTACCGAAACACCAACACATCACACATACTGTTCTGTATATTTACTGATTAAATGCTGAACTGAATTATTATTTATAAAACTTTAGATAAATGTTTTTTTCTCACCACAAGTAAAAACAGGAACTATTTTCTTTTTTTTTTTTGAGCATTATTCTTCCTCTGACTTGCTTTATTCTCTGACCATCGCTTCTCGCATGTGTGCACGCTGCAAGCCCCAATCTGCACAGATCTGATAGGCTGAGAAGAGCTTTTGTTGATCTTACTACACACGTGATTGGTCTGCCGCTTAAAATAAACACTGTCGAAATTAAATCGTTCTCAATAGTTTACTGGTTTGGCTCTGCATTGGACAACATCTGGTTACGGACCTGGACCGCGGTCCGCCTATTAGTGTCCTCTGCTCTCGAACGATGCATTAAAAACTCTAAACCACTCTGAATGATAACCAAGTTACATTACTTTGTAATGTGTTACCCCCAGCACTGGTTATTACCTCAGAACAGTTCGCAGGATTTTGGGGGCCGGAATGGATTGTCACTGGATGGGACCCCCACAAGCAGCGGGTCTTTATGGGCATTTTGCAAGCAAAAAGCCTTCAGCTCAGCTGCCGCCTGGGACACCTAACAACAACAACAGCGGCAACAAAAACAAAAGCGTCAGAAATCGTCTTATTAATAATAGTACCTGCTCTGTGGTGGTCCTATGGGGGTCCTGATTATTGAAGAACAGGGTAACATGATTGTAGAACTACAAAGTGCTCCTATATGGTAAGTGGAGCTGCTAAAATGTACAATTAGTGTAGATACAGAAGTGAATAGCGTGAAATTGTGTTATCACAATGCAAAGCTGTGCCAATGTACATCATAAACAATAGACATTCTATTAATTATGCCTTCTAACACACCTACACTGGTTAAAGCTGTGTCAATGTTCATCATAAACAATAGACATTCTATTAATTATGCCTTCTAACGCACCTACACTGGTTAAAGCTGTGTCAATGTTCATCATAAACAATAGACATTCTATTAATTATGCCTTCTAACGCACCTACACTGGTTAAAGCTGTGTCAATGTGTATCATAAACAATAGACATTCTATTAATTATGCCTTCTAACGCACCTACACTGGTTAAAAGCTGTGTCAATGTGTATCATAAACAATAGACATTCTATTAATTATGCCTTCTAACGCACCTACACTGGTTAAAGCTGTGTCAATGTGTATCATAAACAATAGACATTCTATTAATTATGCCTTCTAACGCACCTACACTGGTTAAAAGCTGTGTCAATGTGTATCATAAACAATAGACATTCTATTAATTATGACTTCTAACGCACCTACACTGGTTAAAGCTGTGTCAATGTACATCATAAACAATAGACATTCTATTGATTATGCCTTTTAATGCATTTTCAAGTAACCACAAACACATTCAGTGATGTTGAGGTGGTGGACTCTGGGGTGGTCAGTCCACTGTTCTGAGAACAGCTTCTTTGCTTGATGTGTCTGTATTTTCTCTCTGTATTTTTTTCTCAGTGAGCAGTTTCTAGAACAGCTACACTTCCTTTCAGACCCTACAGCACTGAGGTGTCTTCTCACAGTGGAAGACTGGAAACAAACACCTGCGGATGTTTCCAGATCTGAAGCGAGAGTGCTGTTTTAATCTGATCATTAGGAAACATTACTCCAGGAAAAGAAGAAAATGAACGAAGCGTGGTCTCTGGCGTCTGTACAGTACTGTGTGTGTGTGTGTGTGGGGGTTATTTTTAAACCAGAGAAAAAAGAGGAATTGTTTTTTTTGGGCGCTCCTTGATGTCACACACTCAGCCGTTTCTTCCCGTAGGGAAAGCATGTGTCCGGATGGTCCCTAATTAGGATTTGGCCTTTAGCAGCCAACAATCGGCACACTGTCACACGGTTTACAATCAACAAAGAGCTTCTCTGTGCACTGGCACATGTTCACTCTCACCACAGCTCGCTAACATCAACATGTAGGGATCTGGGTCAGAGGAACCGAGACCGGCCGGCTGAACTAAAACCACTCCATATGAACTAAAACATTACTTAAAGTACAGTGTGGACAAAATGTTGGGTGTCTTGAAATACAGATTTGTGTAGTGCACAAGAGAGCCAAGAGAGTGTACCGCCTGATTCACAGTTAGTTTAAATTTGCATAAATCTGCATACTGCCCAAGCACTGTGGTTAGTTCACTTCATTTCACTGTTTATGTCCATGTTATTAGATGACACCACTACTACATTCGTGTATAAATAAAAGAAACCTTACAATAAAAAAAGGTAATTAAGAAATGTATTAATTATTAATTACATGAAATTGTAAAGCAGCTCTGTATTGAGCTGGGAAGTAATGCAAACCTATATACCACAAATTAACAAGATGCTAAGCTAACTGCAGGTCTAACTGAAAGTCTAACTCTTAAAATAATATGCTGTTATATGTAAAAACGAACAAACGAGATCATTTCTGAGATTATTTCTAAGATTAACACAGTGGGGTAATGATTTAGGCAGGCAGTTAGCATTATGCTAATTGGTGTCCATACGCTTCCATTACTTGTTAGCTACGTTAGCCTCTTAGCCACTAACGAAGCAAACTTCAAAACACCAGACCAGTGTGAAAACTAAGTTTAAATTTAAACTCTAATTTATATTGTAAGAAAGTCGGCTTCGTGTTTCCGCTCCACCTTAAAAAGGGTGCAGCTTTACAGCTGGAGCTCCGCCATTTAAGGTGGAACGGCAAAATCCGAACCTTAACGGAACCAGCTTCAGCCTCGTCCTGTTAAACCGTTCCAAGCACAAATATACACGAACATTTTGTGAGAGAAAAGCTTTTTTGTGCGCAGAAACAACACTGGGGTGTCTTTAAAAAGTTTTAGCTGCTGGTCTGACCGCTGGGAAACAAGTTAGTCCAGTCACGCCCTCGAAGCCTGTCAGCAGTTTGCTCTCCGGGTTTTCTTTCCCTACCTTTATCCGGCGGACGCTGGCCTCCAGCCGCAGCTGTTTCACGGCTTTTTGGGCGATAACTAAGCTGCTTGCGCTGTTGTTTGACATCTCATCCGACTGCGAGGGGGGACAGAGAGTCCTCCAAACTAAACAGGGGCTGAAATGAGGAAAAAAAAGAAATGGCAAAACGAGCTGATCTCCGCCCTCTCTTCACATAACTTAGGGGCGCGTCCCGAATCGAGCCGCAGTGCCCTACATCGCTAGCTATGAAAGGAAAACGAGGGAGTGATATGAATATGGATGGCTAATGGGCGCTTTAGCTTAAAGCTAAAGAAGGAATGTCCCCAATACGACTTAACTTACACTATACTACAAAAGCAGTTCATCTATTGATGTCTATTGCAGTGTTTCTCGGTTGAGCATGTTTTAGTGTTACGTCTACTCCTAACATACCTGATACAGCTAACCAGTTTAGGAAATGAGGGATTTAAATTTTCTTTATCTTGTATATGATCTATGTTATATAATCACACCCAATTAAAAACTACATAAAGTCTACGCCACATTTTATTCTGTGATTTTTTTTGGCTCGGATGCTAAATCTAAATCGGATGCTATATCTTATGTATATATCGTATATATCTTGTGTATGTTTTGTATATTCCCTTATATACTTCAGTTATTACTAAATGTATATATTCTAGCTTATTTTTTACTTCATTATTGTCTATTTATTGTATGTTTGCACTGTTTTTACTATATATATACAGCCCTGCTGTAGAGTTATTATCTGCTGTAGAGCCTCACCCCAAACATGTCCTGACATGATGTGCAAATGACAAATAAACTTGAAACTTGAAAATCTGATTACTGAAGTGCATGCAAACGAGTTGATCTGACTACTAACAACATCTGTTTTTCTGCAGTTATCAGATTATTAAGTGCATTTAAACGCACTCACTGCAGATGTATAGATAAAGGAATGAAGGTCCAACTTGCTAGCTTTTTATTTTGGTTTCTCTTATTTTTTTGTGTGTGGGGGTGGGGCCAGAGAGACATCAGCCTTGTGATTGGTCAAGGGAATGATTACAGAAGCGTTACCCAAGATTGGGACCGCCCAGTCTACATGGGAAAAAAAGAAACACAAGAATATTTACTTACAGCACGCTTACTGCTGACCTGCAAAAACAAGATTAGAGGCTCAGATTTAGGTTCCCTGATGAGTTAAACCGGCTCTGAATTGAGACACAGCCCAAGTCAGGAGCTGCTTGTGTCCCACTAAGTGGCAGTAATGAGGCTCGCGCGGTCCGATTTGACACACGCTCCTGTGAAGAAGAAGAAGAGTCCAGGCTGAGTGGACTGCTTTATAAATTAGAAAATAAGATGTTATTACGAGTAAGTAACGCGATTTTCTGCTGATACAGCGGACGGTGGAGCTTCGAGCGGGTTAAAATCTCCAGTCCGAGCTTTTATTAAAGTCAAGCGAGCTCGGTTTATGTGTAACAGCGCTGCTAGGCTAACGTTAGCTCGCTATGACGAAACATTGATGACTCGTAACGGACGATTACAGGAGTTTGGGAGAAATTGGAGTCGATTAAACATCTCCGAATAAAAGACTAGACGCTGATATACATGTACTCTCATATTCTTATGTCTTTAACCCTTTCCTCCAGTATTTAAATGCTGTGTTTTTATCCCAGAGAGTGTTGCAGTGTGGAGGGTCTGTACTGAAGGGCAGCCGGTCAGTCCATCAGAGTTCTCCCTGGAGAAGCCCACTCATTCCTATAGTGGTCGAACAGACGGTAAGAGGGGCTTTCTTTGTGAATATGGCTTAGTTTTAGTAAGCTGTCAGTTTGTTCAGTGTCAGTAATAAACCAAAAACAACCCTTCTGTCTCTTTTGAGGGGACGTTTAAAGGGAAACTCCACCACATTTTCTTTTTTTTGGGAGCAGTTGTTTTTTTAATTGTTTTTGGGGGTACACACTTTGTGTATGTCAACACAATAAGAACAGAGAAAAATAATAATGATAATAATCTTTGTTTATAGAGCACTTTTAATACCAGTGGCAGCTCAAAGTGCTTTACAGTAACTCTCGTCAGTAACTCTCTGTGTCAGACTGGGATAGAAAGGGCAGAACTTTGGTGGTATTTCTCAAATGATGATGAAAATAAAAGTACTTTAGTGAGCTCAGAGTCTAAGATCACACGCAGGTTACGTACTTCATGTTTAATGTAAGTAGCTCAAGAGCCAAGTCTGTCATAAAGCGTTTTACTCTGAGATTTTTTGGTAGCAATAATCAGTATTTCATTTTTTTCTTGATTTTTTTCTTGATTTAGATTTGTGGCATCCACTGAGAAATATTGTGTACGGTGTAAAACATCCGTGGCTTTGTAGTTGGGTGTTCTTTACTTCCTTCCAAATGAATAAACAAAACAAATAAATAAAAAAAATTCTAACAACTCCAGAGGTTCATGTCTGAACTCCATGTGTCCGGGTACTTGAAAGCTCCAGTGATATCAAGTGAAGAGAGAATAGGACCCATTGCCGTCTAGAAATAAAACAATGAGGATTCCAATGATTCACTGATAGTTTTTTTGCAGCAGTCTAAGTAAAGAGCGGAAATAGCTTCTGCAGTGTTGAAAGATTAAATAATTTAAAAGAAAAATAAAAGGTGAGCAAGAAACATTATGGTCCAATAGGGTCATAACATCAGTGGCAACCTCCTGTCAGAAGTAAAGGACCTTGAGGCAGGAACAAAAGTAATGTAAATGGGGTTCCCAGACTCCCCTGTGGAACGTAAGTAGCCCACTGGAGGACGAGTAAGCTGCATATAAAGGCATCTTAATCTCACCAATATCACCAATGCTAATATGTGCCAATATAGAAAAAACTTATAGTTAAATGGTTAAGATGTAAACAGAGTGGTTTGGAGTGAAAGACTTAGTTCTAGAGATGCTTAGAGTCAGACTTATGTTGATAGTCTAACGCCTCCTAAAACATAAAAGCTTAAAAATGCACACTCAGCCGTCTTGGGGTGCAGCCGCTGGTTCGGTCCCCTGAACTGACAGACATAACTGAAGTGCACTTGAGGAAGACACCAAACCCCCAACTGCTCCTCGAGTGGCAGGGATAGGGCTGCTCACTGCCCCCTAGTGTGTGTATTCAATAGCGTGTGTGTTTATGTATGTATGGGTTAAATGTGGAGGTCAAATCCCTTTGTGTGCAAGCACAGCGGTCAGTAAGTGTGGTTTAGTTGTGTGCAACACAGTATGTGTAAATAATAAATAAAAGTAATTTTATTTGCAGGTTCTGATAGTATTTTTATGTAGAACCACTGTTTCTCTATTCTTACTGAACAGACATGAATGACATATGTAATATGGAAATGTATTAATACTGTACTTTTGCCATGTCACCTAATCAAGCTGTGAGGCCAAATAGTACCCAAAGATAACTTTTAAAGGAAAAAATTACATATACACTCAGAAGACAAGTGTAGGTTCACTGGTGGTTTTGAATAGTAAATCAATGGTTATATTTGTGGTGTAGATATGGTGACCTCTGGTCAGCAACCACCAGACACACGGTCAAATCTACATATAAGCATCACACAAATATGAGCGTCACCATGTGGTCTCCAGTGTATAGTTTCACTTTTTGATTATATATCTAACACAGTACTCTTGGAGAAAAAGTGCAGCCTTGGTGACAGCTCCAAAACGGCCTGTCTGAACCCAACGCGACATATAAATGTCACCACCGTAAAGAAATAAATGAAGAGTGTCTCCACAAATTAACCATGAAAACAAACCACTTTAAGTGACTCTCTTTCCATTTTAAGGACAGATTAATTTTGAAAGTTTGGTGGAATTCCCCTTTGTATTTTGCAGCCAGTGATATTTTGGGACCAGAACCATAACATATAATGTGTCTCACAAGATAAACAAGCTTTGATCAACTGCGTGGTGTGAAGCCCTCACTGCTGGGTGGAGCCAAACTGCTGTAGGCAGTCTATATATATATATATATATATATATATATATATATATATATATATATATATATATATATATATATATACACATGGATATACAGCTTATTTTCTTATGACAAACAGTGAAGTCAAAATGGGCTGTTTTTGCAGGAGAGTTTTGGTATATAGATCATATGAACTGGGTACTGAACAGCTATCAGCCAGTGCAAGCAGCTTTCATGTGGTGTTTACACACGTGCAACAAATAAGTTGCCTACAACTTGTGAATGGGTTAGCTGTGTATGACATACATTTCTACATACATATATTGGATAGCAATAAAATGATAACAGATCTTTTCTTTTTTTATTTCTATCTCTCCCCAGGGCAGAGGAGAGCGAGCCTATGATATTTACTCTCGTCTTCTGAGGGAGAGGATCATCTGTGTAATGGGTCCTGTAAGTGTCTCAGCTTGAGATGAAGCTGTGCTGTGGAGTTGAAGTTATTTCCATTCACTTTGTCTCCTCTTCTTCGCTGTGCTTTAGATTGATGACTCTGTGGCTAGTCTGGTGATCGCACAGCTGCTGTTCCTTCAGTCAGAGAGCAACAACAAACCTATTCACATGTACATCAACAGTCCAGGTGAGAGAGACTGAACAACTTTTCAACTCCAGTAACTATTCACAACAAGCCTAAACATGATAAATCTAAACCAATGGTCAAACATCTACGGTTCACCCAGGTTACAAACAAGATAATAATATTAATATAATTTGAAAAAGGTTCATATGTCGGCAGCCTAAATTTCTTTCGGGATCAATAAAGTTAATCCATCCATCCATTCATCCCTACATACATACATACATATATATATATACATACATACATACATACATACATACATACATACATACATACATACATATGTGCTGCATTATTAAGAAGCATCATCCCACTGTGCAATCATGAAATTGTCATTATTATTATTATTATTATTATTATTATAATTATAACTTTATCCCTACTGATGCTACACATCATCGCTGTCCAAAGAAAAACAGTTATCTCCAAAAGGCTAACTTTACAGGAGAGCACAATGACTTTCCTTACTCAATGTAAGTCAATGGAACCAGAATTTTTTCAAAGCTATTTCGGAGCATTTCTTTTGTTCCATTCATCATGAAATTTTGCACACAATGTTAACAGCTGCTATCGCCAAAAAAGGAATAGGACGTGTTTTTCTTTGGACTGGGGTGATATGCAAGTGCTTGTTGCTCAACAGGAGAGAATAACATGTAATACAGGCTAGCAGTCTGTAAATTCTGGGACTAGAATAAAAAAAAATAAATGAAAACTTCCAAATATTGGTAGCCACAATTTACATAACAAGTTTGGCTGATAATAATAGCTATTGCACTTATACTGTTTGTAGTTTTGTATATATTCTCTTCTCGTTTGTTTATCTGTGACTGGAAATATGGATGCGTCTGTGAGGTCATGTTGGTGTTTCCAGATTCACATGCTTTCTTATTTCTGTATTTACCTGCAGGGGGCGTAGTTACATCAGGGCTGGCGATCTACGACACTATGCAGTACATCCTCAACCCCATCTCCACGTGGTGTGTGGGTCAGGCGGCCAGTATGGGCAGTCTGCTGCTGGCCGCAGGTACCGCTGGCATGAGGCACTCGCTGCCCAACGCTCGTATCATGGTGCACCAGCCCTCAGGAGGAGCGAGGGTGAGAGGATTACACCTACATACTTTAGTTTAGGCCGTCACTGGGTTCTGTCAGACAGGTGGTCACCTACAGGCATGGTCAGTCTTGACTTACAGTCTTTCAGCAGCTGAAAAGGGGTATATAGGTGTGTGTTATCCAGTATCAGCTCAGATTTCAGTCCGGAACTGAGCGCTCAGTAAACCACCATTAACGTTCCAGACTGTTCTCCTCTCTTCACCCGATTCCAGAAGAAAGAGACTAAAATATCATAGGCTGTGATGGTGAATGTGGATGGGTTATATGGAAAAAAAATAACATCATGATATGATGTAATCATGTTATTTAGCTTTCTGAAGTTTGCAGCAGACAAAATGCTGCACATAAGCAAAACAGTGATGTCATAACAGGGTGCCGTTTAATCAGCTACTCAGTTACCATGAAGTTTATGTAGTTTTTACCAAAATATCCAGGTTGGGATAAGTGTTATTAAAATAGCTCGACACAAGTAGATATATCGTTGCTGCCCAAAGAAAAACAAGTATCTCAAAAATTAGATATTGAGATATATAACTATAGATGAATTATTAAAGCTAGAGCTCAGAAAAATATAAACAGAATCCTGTGAAGTGTTTCTCTCATGCACGTTCAGGTTCCTGTTGACAGACAGATCACAAACACTAATGGATTCAAGCATCTTAATTTTTAAATTTTCTGATTTTAACTGCACCTCACTGTACTGCTGCTGTCAGAATACTGTTTACATTCACTACTTGCACAAAAACACTATTGTTTACATTCGCTACTCGCACAAAAACACTTGTTTACATTCGCTACTCGCACAAAAACACTTGTTTACATTCGCTACACGCACAAAAACACTATTGTTTACATTTGTTACTTGCACTTTATGGCTGCTGCTCTTCATACTTGCACATAAAAGCACACATAACTTTTATTTTTTAACTATAAAAAGAATAATTTTATTTATTTCAACTTATATTATTATACTTTATATATTATGTATATATTTTTCAGTATTTCTTTTATATTGTTATCTTTATTGGTGAATGAAGGAACAGCAAAGTAAGAATTTCATTGTACAGTGTAACTGTCTGTTTCTGCTGTGCATATGACAATAAAACTTGATATCTTGAATTAAGATTATTAACAATTACATTTTTTTTTTCATGTTTTTAGCCTTTTTACATTTACCATGTTTTTTCTGTTACGCTTCAAAGGAATTCTGTCCATAAGTGACTTGAGCCTTATACTGATCATGAGACGTATACTTAGAAAAGAGCACTATGACAGAACTGATCACTAGTTCTGTCTGACTGAGTCTATGGAGCGTCTAACACTCCTCTGATTCCTTGTTTTAGGGTCAAGCGACAGACATCGCCATCCAGGCCGAGGAGATTCTTAAACTGAAGAGGCAGATTAACAACATCTACTGTAAACATACAGGACAGCCTCTGGAAACCATAGGTACTGTGACCATGTGCTCACTGCCAGTCTATTGTAATGGTTGTTGTTGGCTGTGTTCGTGTGCTGGAGTAATATAAAAAATACATAGCTATATTTAGAGATGGGCAATATCTGCTCTTATAGACTTTCACAAATGTCAGGATGTTTATTTTTCCCACATTTGAAGAGTGGTAAAAAAAATAAAAATAAATAATAATCCAAAATTATGAATCCAGTGAACATCTGATATACTGTGCTGCATTAAATCCTGTTAAACGGGTGATTGTGCTGTGTTTCTAATCAAACAGGCAGTTTGTGACTTTTATTACTTACTTAGGAAAGTATATTTTGACATACTGGGCTGTGATGTATCACATTACTAATAAATATAAATTACTAGTATGTCTGTCATACCTCACAGCAGAAAAAAACGAGATGTCTCTTTTGCTGCCCTCTTGTGGCTCCACAGCAGAATTAAATATTTTAGATAAAATGAAAACTTCCTTAGCAGTAAAAAAAGTTCTGCTGTTTTAGCGACTGGTTTTAAACGCTGTAGTTGATGTATAAATTTGGCGGAAAAAAAAGATTTAGAGACGAATAGACAGATTCTTTTACATTTCTATTCACTCCACCTGTTTTTTTTAAATATACATATGCTTAAAGTACACTAAGAAACTTTCACCACTGAAAAGTCACAAAGCTGGACTCGGCTTCTCATTCGCTTGCTTCTTGTTTCACCTTAAATCGTATAGCAGTTACATTCTGGCACCATTTAAGGTGGAACGGGGAAATTCGAACAGGAAACTGGCGAATGAGAAGCCGACTTCAGCCCCGTAAGCGAGACGTTCCACACGAAGCTGAACTTCCAAACTTGTTTATGTGGAAAGTGTCCAGCAGGACCTACTGGACACACGAGATAAGCAGCTATAGTCTGCGTTTTGGTCTTTATTGTAATGTTTAGTGCTTCTCTACAAATTGTAGGCTTTATCATCGGCTGTGTGCCCCGGCCTTGCCTCACCCGAATAAGGAATACACTAACAGCGTGCTCTAATTTTCCCTGAACTCAGCATAAACAGTGAAAGAATGCGTCCCAATACGAGTCTGTAGTTTAGTTTATATTCTACACAAGGACATGAGCGCACACTGAGCCAAGATGTCACACCAATAATGGAAATAAAATGTTAAGCTGGACAAAATTGTTCTTCTTAACATTTGAGTTACCGATTTTGCCAACTTGCAAAGCAGTCAGTGCTTTTTTTAGTTCATCACGTTTGGGGACGAATGAGCCTATTTCTGTTTTTCCAGCTAGCGTTTCAGCCAGCAAGAGGAGCCCTCTGGCCAGCTCCCTGCAATTCCTATCTGAACCACTAGGTGGAGATGCACACCCTTTCATTTACCACAGACTGACTAAAGCAGTGGCCTCGCGAAAACAGTTCACGACGTTCATCGCATGCGGATAGAAAACATGTCATCTGTCTGCTTCGAAAATCTTAAATCTTTAATTAGTCTGCTGTATTTGTCTGACACTTTCTTCTTCTGACATTTATTCCTCCACCAGAGAGCGTGATGGAGCGAGACAGATACATGAGCCCCATGGAGGCGCAGGACTTTGGCATTATCGACAGGGTCCTGGTCCACCCACCTCAGGCAGGGCAGGATGAACCTGAGCTGGTTCACAAAGATCCAGAAGCCTCCACCAGCCCCACTGCCCAGCCAGCAGCTTCTGAACCGGTCCAAACCGGGGCCAGCCCGCCATCCTCTCATAAACCTGAACCATGAGGTGCACATGGAGCTGGTACTGCGTCTCTGAGAGGGGACGTCCTAGATGAAGAGTTTCTATTTTTCTTTTTGTATCTTTTTATGTTCTGTTTATTTGGTGCATTTACACTCAATGGGCGTTATATTGGAAACATCTATTATATAGTTTGCAAGTCTACAGTTACAGACTTTATCAGTCCTGTGGTTAGAGACTGACCAGTGATGAATGGGATGCAACCATCTCGTCCTGTTTATCATTTATTGGTCAGTAATTGGCCAGGACTGGTGTTTACCAGTTTAGTTAGTAGATCATCTTCTGCGTAGCATTGCCAATGCTTGGTTGGGATTCGTCCATTTCTTAAAAACATCCAACCACTGGGGTCAGACACTGACCACTGAGTACAGGCCACAGCATCCTCAAATCCAGTTTCCAGTCATGGATATTTTTAAATCAAGGTCTGTACACTAACCAAGGATCAGAGCTGAAGGCCAAATTCAATAAATAGGGGAAAGGAGGCCAAAATCTGTGCTGCAACTGATGGGCTACAGTCTGTAACTAAACCTACAAATGTGAACTCTTAAGTGATTGGTGTTTCTGATATAATGGCCAGGTGTAAGATAAGTGTTTCTGATAAACAGGACACTCTGTGTATCCAAATCTGAGCCTTTCTTGGAACAGTAAAAACTGACAGTATGAGGTCAAAACAACTTTTCAACAAAATTTCATATATATGTTCTACAAAACCTTCAAACAATAATTAGTCTTTGGAATAAAAACACTGACACACAGTGTTTCATATGTAAAGGTATGGAAATTTTGCTATTGTTTGCTGTAAATGTGCCTGTTAAATTTGTCCAAAGTAGTCCCAAAGTGGGATTATAAATAAATCAATGCCAACTCCAGTCCTGGAGACCCAACTACACTGAATTCAATATAGATTTCAATGTTTGCCAGCTGAAACTGAGAGAGATTTGGGTATTTACTAGTGATATGATTGTACAGTCCTTCTGTATAACATTCTTTATACCTTCAGATTTGTTATTCATGCATAAAAAATATCTATATCGTCCTCTATGTCAGGAACGGAGGACCATTAAGGTGTTAGTACAGATTTTGTATACATTTATTAGACTTTGTCAGAAAAATAAAGAACACACTGGACTATTTAATAGAAAAAAATTGTTTATGATTTACAACAAGTTCTCACTTGTCTGGACGCTTGATTTTCATGAGTGTACATAAAGAGATCGTGGCAAAATAGGAATCAAGACAAATGTTTGTAGTACCTCTTTGGCCTGTCAGTCTGCCCTCTAGTGGAGAAGTAGTATATTAAGCAAAATAAAACCAGCTAATCCACAGAATTTCATTCTAAAGCCTTTAAACTGGGGGTCTTCCTCAACTGTGCCACCCAAATAAGCCCACACGGCAGGTCATCCATGGTTTTGTTGTTGCGATTGCTTTTGTTCTCCTGATCATTCAAGCCTGTTAGCTCCTGCTCTAGGAATGCATCAATTTCAGCACATCGTCACATCACAGTACAGCCTCCCCAGCTCTTCTTTTTGCCTGTGGTGGCCCAGCGTAGCCAGCCTAGGCTCCTTTCGCTGTATGGTGGGTAGCGTAGCATGCTAATGCGCTCCAGTCCCCATCCACGGAGCATACAGCCACGCCTGTGGGTAAACGTCTCGTAAGTCCAGCGGCCGTGATAACTGCCCATCCCGCTTGCACCTGAACAGAACAGTTGGGACAGACTTTAGCAAATGTGACGTGTACTCAATATACAGTAACATAATTTCCCCCTGGAATACAATCAAATGATTCAAAAGATTGCTCCTATGGTTAACACAGGCACTAAAATATATCTAACAGGTACACACAAGAGACAGCATCCCTGTATTTCACAGAGAGAACACCTGAATTCTGTCACAACTCAGTAGAGATGAAACGATATAAAATATAAATATTATGCTTATCAGTATTATTGGTTCTTGTTTGCATAAACATAAGTGACAGTGCCTCACATAAAGATAGTAAATCTATTCCGAGTGTGTTTTAATATTAAAGGAGGCACCGTGTGGCCATGAGAAGCTCAAACGTTATAGAGATGAGTGTTTAATTGTATTTTAATGTTAATTTAAGACTTAATATCAAAACTCCCTCCTTAATAAGCTGAATTAGTCTAACAAAACATCCTAATACTTATTTTAGTGCTTCAACATTTTCTGATAAGAACATTCAGACTACCTAACCATCCCAGCTGTAGTTTGAATAGGAGAATGAAGTCGCTTACTATTCGCCAGCTTCTTGTTCTAATTTTCCCGTTCCATCTTTATATGGTGTAGCACAGGGGTCACTAATAGGCGGACCACGGTCTGAACCCAGACGTTGCCCAGTGTGGACCCAAACCGATAAACTATTGAGGAGGATTTCATTCTGACAGTGTTTGTTTTGCCGGAACGTTTCTTGTCTTTGCAGTAACCTCACAAACCTATCACGTGCTCTGTAAGATCAGCAAAAGAGCTCCTCAGCCAATCAGATCTGTGCAGATTCAGGAGTGCAGCACGCACACAGGCGAGGTAGGAAGCGAGGAGCAGCAGCCGGAAACTAAAGCGAGTCAGAAATAATATTGGAAAAACAGAAAAGTGAACAGTGAAGACTGACTGTTTAACAGGAACGGTTCTGGAATGGACCTGCTCGTCTAGTTTTATTTGCTTTCTCTATAAATAAACACTAAGATGCACTTCTTTTCAAAATCATTTTGTTTTTTAATGTTTGTTTTTAACTGAGGTGAGGAAAAAATATTTATTAGAAGTTTATAAATAATTAGTTTATAAATAATTAATTAATTTATAATTAATTAATTTATAATTAATTATTATAAATAATTAATTCAGTTCAGTATTTAAACAGTAAATATACTGAACGGTATGTGTGATGTGTTGGTGTTTCAGTAGCTGATGGTATAAGATACTGATACTGGACTACTTTAGTAAACAGGATACACCACTGAATCAGAACACACGTTAGAGATAATGAGGGTCCGGACCTTGTCCTGAGGAAATTTCCTCTAACTGGACCTCACTGACTCTGATTAAACAAGCTTGTAGCGGTTGCGTTCTGGTGTCTGAGGCCTTATAACTGCTGCTCCATTTAAGGTAGACCTTCATGCCCAGTTTTTTTTTTTTTTTTTACTACAAAACAGTCCTTCCCACCCAGTTTGAACCACAAATCAGACGTGTTCCTGCTAAAAAATAAAAATCCTGGAGCGAAATAGTTTGTCTATAAATGTCGTCCCTGTGTAATCATCACTCTTAGTGCAGTCAATATAAGCTTGTTAGCTACATGAGCTTCGTAGATCCAATGGCAAAACCAAAGAAGCGATCTTTAGACATCAAACGTCCTGGCTAATCGTCTATGTTTGAGATAAGATGGGGAATGATCTGAGTTTGATCAATTCTCCGATCACCTGCTTTAGGAACAGTGACGTCCCATAAACGCACTGCGATCCAGACACTCACCCACTCCTCCAAAGGGCAACCCAGGAAGAGTCATGTGAACGATTCCGTCATTAGAGCAGAAGCCTCCACTGCTGGTTCTCTCCAGAACTGTGTTCACAATCTGCCGAGAAACAGAGACACCTGAACGTTTCACCTCTGACTCTCAGTGCAGGGAGTCTGGTCTCTGTCGGCCGGTGTTTAGTGTCCTACCTGAGTTTCGTCAGAGAAGACGTACAGCGCCAGAGGCTTCTCTCTCTGGTTGATGAAGCTAATGCCCTGATCCAGAGACTCGACGGTGATGATGGGGAGAATGGGGCCGAAAATTTCCTCCTGCATCAGAGCGTCCGACTCCTGCACATCCACAACCACCGTGGGAGCTGGAGAAAGAGAACAGTCAGTCCCAGTAAACTCCTCCCACACTGTCAGTCAGTCCCAGTAAACTCCTCCTACACTGTCAATCCCAGTAAACTCCTCCCACACTGTCAGTCAGTCCCAGTAAACTCCTCCTACACTGTCAATCCCAGTAAACTCCTCCCACACTGTCAATCCCAGTAAACTCCTCCCACACTGTCAGTCAGTCCCAGTAAACTCCTCCTACACTGTCAATCCCAGTAAACTCCTCCTACACTGTCAATCCCAGTAAACCCCTCCTACACTGTCAATCCCAGTAAACCCCTCCTACATTGTCAGTCAGTCCCAGTAAACCCCTCCTACACTTTCAGTCGGTCCCAGTAAACTCCTCCTATGCTGTCAGTCCCAGTAAACCCCTCTTACACTGTCAGTCAGTCCCAGTAAACTCCTCCTATGCTGTCAATCCCAGTAAACTCCTCCTACACGGTCAATGGCAGTAAACCCCTCCTACATTGTCAGTCAGTCCCAGTAAACTCCTCCTATGCTGTCAATCCCAGTAAACTCCTCCTACACTGTCAGTCAGTCCCAGTAAACTCCTCATACACTGTCAATCCCAGTAAACTCCTCATACACTGTCAGTCAGTCCCAGTAAACTCCTCATACACTGTCAATCCCAGTAAACTCCTCATACACTGTCAATCCCAGTAAACTCCTCATACACTGTCCGTGAGTCCCAGTAAACTCCTCCTACACTGTCAATCAGTCCCAGTAAACTCCTCCTACACCGTCAGTCAATCCCAGTAAACTCCTTCTACACCGCCAGTCAATCCCAGTGATCTCCTTCTACACCGTCAGTCAATCCCAGTAATACACTGTCAGTCAATCCCAGTAAACTCCTCCTACACCGTCAGTCAATCCCAGTAAACTCCTTCTACACTGTCAGTCAATCCCAGTAAACTCCTCCTACACCGTCAGTCAATCCCAGTAAACTCCTTCTACACCGTCAGTCAATCCCAGTAAACTCCTTCTACACTGTCAGTCAATCCCAGTAAACTCCTCCTACACCTACCATGGCAGATAAAGATGATCAAGATAAAGGTTCCTCACCAGAAACCAGTGGCCGTATCTGAAGTGTATGTTTGAGATGTTTGAAATAGTTTTGAAAGTCTGCCTTGTTTAAGGCACACAAACTTCATCAAAGCCTTAAAATTAAACCGTCCAACCTGAGACACCATGTTGAAGTGTGTAAACATGTGTTTAAATCCAGTAAACTTTTAAATGAAGTTGTTTGAGCTTACAGTAGTTGCAGTTTTGATGCTGTAGTTGGTTAAAGGCCTGTCTGGTTGTCATAGTGGGACTGATGTTATATCTGAACTAACGTAACTGGTTCCCGTACGTGTTCACTGCAGTGCTCACTGTTCAGTCATATTCTCTACACTAGTCGTGAGACTTGAAGAGTGAGAGTCTGTTCTAGTGAATGTGTGATAAATCTGCTGACAGAGGCGACCACAGCTGCTGCTGTTAACACGTGTGGAAACCAGTTAGCTGGGACATAACACTGGGAATCCACTGCCCTCACATACTAACAGATAGATAACAGAAGTCTCTGAAACATGTTTTAATCTTGTAAATATAAACAGCACTAGTAGGCAAAGCATTTGGCAGAATGTATCAGAGTCAGAGGGGTCTGTAAATGCACTGTGGCAAACAATACAACAACCAAGTTAAAGAACTTAAAGAAACTGTACAATTAAATATTTCAGTGTTTTTAAATATTGAGTACTACAGAATTTAAATTCAAGTAAAAATTTCACTGTACAGCTTTCAGTTGGAGTAACACTTGAATAACATGAGTTTTTGATTACATTTTTTGGCAAAAGTCTGTTTAGCATAGGGTTGTGCGATATGGATAAAAAATGATATCTTAATATTTTCTGTAATTATGTTGATACGATAATAAACAATATTGTGCATTATTTAAAAATGTGTTTGTAAAAGTCTTATATTACTAGCTTACACTTCTTAAAGGATATTAATATCCATCCTTCTATATTAATATCCATCCTTCTATATTAATATCCATCCATCTATATTAATATCCATCCTTCTATATTAATATCCATCCTTCTATATTAATATCCATCCTTCTATATTAATATCCATCCATCTATATTAATATCCATCCGACTCCACTGAAGTTTGCTGAGTAAACCAGCTAAGCCAGACACCTTAGCTGGTTTAGGTCTGTCTTGGACAGCACGCTCATGAAGCTCTTCATACTCTGTTCACACTCCTCACACTCTCTTCATACTCTCTTAATACTCCTCATACTCTCTTCACACTCCTCATACTCTCTTCATACTCCTCATACTCTCTTCACACTCCTCATACTCTCTTCACATTCTCTTCATGCTCATCATACTCTCCTCATACTCTCTTCACACTCCTCATACTCTCTTCACACTCCTCATACTCTCTTCACATTCTCTTCATGCTCATCATACTCTCCTCATACTCTCTTCACACTCCTCATACTCTCTTCACACTCCTCATACTCTCTTCACATTCTCTTTATACTCCTCATACTCTCTTCACACTCCTCATACTCTCTTCACACTCCTCATACTCTCTTCACACTCCTCATACTCTCTTCATACTCCTCATACTCTCTTCACACTCCTCATACTCTCTTCACACTCCTCATACTCTCTTCACATTCTCTTCATACTCCTCATACTCTCTTCACATTCTCTTCATACTCCTCATACTCTCTTCATACTCCTCATACTCTCTTCATACTCCTCATACTCTCTTCACACTCCTCATACTCTCTTCATACTCCTCATACTCTCTTCATTCTCTTCATACTCCTCATACTCTCTTTATACTCCTCATACTCTCTTCATACTCCTCATACTCTCTTTATACTCCTGATACTCTCTTCATACTCCTCATACTCTCTTCATACTCCTCATATTCTGTTAATACTCCTCATACTCTCTTCATACTCCTCATACTCACTTCACACTCCTCATACTCTCTTCATACTCCTCATACTCTCTTCACATTCTCTTCATACTCTCCTCATACTCTCTTTATACTCCTCATACTCTCTTCATACTCCTCATACTCTCTTCATACTCCTCATATTCTGTTAATACTCCTCATACTCTCTTCATACTCCTCATACTCTCTTCATACTCCTCATACTCTCCTCATACTCCTCATACTCTCTTCACACTCCTCATACTCTCTTCACACTCCTCATACTCTCTTCATACTCCTCATATTCTCCTCATACTCCTCATACTCTCTTCACACTCCTCATACTCTCTTCACACTCCTCATACTCTCTTCATACTCTCTTCATACTCCTCATACTCTCTTCACACTCCTCATACTCTCTTCATACTCTCTTCATACTCCTCATACTCTCTTCACACTCCTCATACTCTCTTCATACTCTCTTCACACTCCTCATACTCTCTTCACACTCCTCATACTCTCTTCATACTCTCTTCACACTCCTCATACTCTCTTCATACTCTCTTCATACTCCTCATACTCTCTTCATACTCTCTTCATACTCCTCATACTCCCCATATTCTGTTAATACTCCTCATACTCTCTTCATACTCTCTTCATACTCCTCATACTCTCTTCATACTCCCCATATTCTGTTAATACTCCTCATACTCTCTTCACACTCCTCATACTCCCCTCATACTCTCATCATACTCTGTGTGGTGGTGCGTTGGGAGATGATGAACAGGTTAGCTGTTGATCTTTAACGGCTGTTTTCTTACTAAGTCTGTAAACTGCTGTCTTCTGAGCAACGTCAGTCTTTTCAGATCCAGACCAGCTCCACACGAGTGAAGATGATCCTCGTCTAGGAGTTAAATCTAAGGTGGTAGACTGCGAGGCTGGTGGTGTCTGAGTTTCTTCTCCTGGTACAGTGTGTTCACTCATTTTTAGCTTTAGGTGTGTTGTTTAGTCAGCTATGCTAGCTTTAGCCTATGCTAGCACACAGTATGGGCACTTTTAATGCGCACTCTCAGCAGCCTGTACTAAAACATGAAGTAGTGAGTAGTGAGTTAGTCGAGGCATTTCGTTTGTTGTTGTTTTTTCCCAGTCAGTAGCGTACTCGCATCGTTAACATGGCAATTAAGATATTATCATAGACGGTATGTATATCGCACACCCATAGCTGGGCATATTTATAATCAGATGTATTTTTACGTCTCTACTCACCGATGTACTTGTCTTCTTTAGTTCCATCTCCTCCTATCACCACCTTCCCCTCAGATTTACCCAGAAGCTCCATCAGTCTGTCGTAGTGTCTGTCTGTCACGATGCGGCCGTAGTCCGGGCTCTGACGGACCTGAGTGCTGTAGAACTCGTCCAGGGCGTCCCTGATCGCGGGCAGGAGAGCGTCCCGCATCTCTGTCGTGCACAGGACGTAGTCCGGGGCCACGCAGCTTTGACCAGCATTGAAGAACTTGGCCCACACCAGCCTCTTCGCTCCAGCCTTGATGTCCAGCCGGCCGTAAATGAGGCACGGACACTTTCCTCCCAGTTCCAGAGTGACCGGGGTCAGGTGTACCGCGGCTGCCTGGAGGATGCTCCGGGCCACTGCCTGGGAACCTGGCGGAGGATGTATAGGTTATATAAAGTCGGTGAGGGCATCATTACTTAATTCCATTAAAGTCCAACAACTACATTTAGTAAGTAATTCAGTAATATATATATATATATATTTTAATTCACACCAATTCACTCTTTGTACACTCTTTGTCTTTATTCCAGCTTCCATTCTTTTCAGGAGACTCACTTTTAGTTTTTCATAGAAATCTCCAACAATGTTTCTACAGTAGGCCAGATTAGACAGTCATACACTTCCTGTGGCTTTTATGTTTAGCATTATGTTGATGCAGCAAAAGTGTATTTGGCTTGTTATAATACGTTTATTAGTGTGTCATGAGGTTATGCATGACTCCCACGCCCCCCAGCTCAACACCTCCGGCAGGTGAATATAAGAAAAAGACGCAGGGGGGTGCATTTAGCGCTGGACATTTAGTGCAGGTCATCGCCGATATCTGATTACATCGCCCAGGTCTGTACTGTAGCACACCAATCCAGTAGCTCCATGCATAAAACTCCAGCGAGGATATTTTAACACTAGCACTAGAGATGGACCGATCAGCGTATTTAAGGCCGATTCCGATTGCTGATGACCTTTCAGTACGATCGACCGATAGCCGATAACGATTGAGAGCGGGGTATACCCCACAGCAGGGCTACAAGTAGTTATTGGTGCAAGCAAGTCATGAAACATGGTCTAAACTGATTTATTACCATTTTTAACAAACTCATATGAAAAAACATAATATTTTTAACAAAATGAACAGTAAATAAACAAAGTAAATCAAACAAATATCCCCAATACTGCAATCATTTAGACCCTTAATTTAAAACTAAAAAAGCTAATTAAATAAATGCAGTAAAAACCAACTCTGATTATTTTAAACTAAATCTGTAATCATTAAATGTAGAATATTGAATTGTTGCTGCTGTTCTGTTTGTACCGGTCAGATCTGGTCTGTAGGTGTTCTGGGTTGTTTGTTTTGTGTTAGCTGTGTGTGCTAGTTCTGCTGTTTGCTGATACTCACTGTATTCAGCTGCATGCAGTGCTGTATCAGATTAATAGAGTTAAATTTCTTGGTTCCCCAACGAGACGCTGATTTTACTAATTTAAAAACGTCCTGGATGAGTCTACGCCACATACGGTAAACACTGCCAGACGGACATGCTTACTTTCAGCGCATTTTTTTTCTGCGACGTCGCTGCTTCAGTCAGTCTGTGGAAAATGAAAGGGTATGTGTTTCCACCTAGCGGTTCAGATAGAAATTGCAGGGAGCTGCCCAGCTCGATCGGTTCTCAGGATCGGCTAAATTGGACAAATATCGGCTGATCACCGATCACATATTTTGATTAAAAATCGGCCAATACCGATACATAGCTGATCGATCCTTCCTTCTCGAGCACGAAGAGCAGCCGGTGTGGTGGTGCACTTCGGTCAAGAGAGAAAAACACAGTAAAGGATGAAAAGAAAGAAAGTTTGAGCGTGTTCATGAAAAGTGCACGTGCAGTTCTTCTTTCTTTTATTTGCACGAGTGAAAAATCATAGATCGATATAGTTCACATAATTATAGTTAATATAATTATAACAGACTCGGTTGGATTAAGGAGAAAGAACATACCGGTGTAGAAGATATGATCAAATCTGTTCTCCAACAACTGCTTAGTTTCCTCTGCTCCTCCACAAATCACTGCAAAGCACTCCTGTAATTGCACACAGCGAACAGGCCCAGTCTAATCAGCAGGCGTTGAAGAGGTGTACTGAATTAATGTGTATTCAACACTGATATACAAAGAAAGAACATGTTTAACAATAAGAACCACATTCTGTCCACAGACTGCAGGATTCTAGTTCACATCATTTAACATACATTTAAGTCATTCTACTAAATGCTGACCACATGACTAAACCCCCCACCTTTATTTACCCCCATAGAGTCACATTCATTTTCCAGTGCACCAAAATATTATGGTTTCGTTAAACCTACAGCCACCAAACTGCATGTACTCAGGGCAGAACCCCAAACGCACTGACCTGCACTCCTCTATGTGTCACTTATTCATCTCACGTTCCTCGCAATGCTTAAGCTGCACAAGCATCCTACACTTTTTTATTTTTCTTGTGCACCAAATATAAGATACACAACAGAGAACATATAAACACAAACAAGAATATATTTTACAGTATATATGGATCCTCTCTCAGCACGTCTGCAGTGACATTACGTTCTAGAAGATGTTCTAGGGGACAAACTGTCCTCCATTCTCCACCTAAAGCCACTATGCTGGGTATTTGAAATGGCTTATTTTGGAGGAGAGGCAGAGGATCGGTAAGAAACAATCAATGTTTTCGGTCAGTGTTTCTGGACGCAGCCTTTATAGCTTTGGTTTGAATGAGTGAGGCTAAAACACTGTAGATGGAATACTCAGATACAGGGCTGCACAGCTCTGCTCCTTCAGTACAGTTCGGCAGTTCCTCAAAGGAAACCTGAGAGACTACTAAACAAACTCATTCACAAATCAGTTAAATCAGGTGCGCTGGAGCAGAAAAAAAAAAAATCACCAAACTGTGCTGGATACTGGCCCCGGAGGCCCCTGTGAAATGGTTTAGATTTGTGACATCACGAAAGCCGGGTCGGCGCTAGGGGCCCTGCTTTTGGGATTTTGTCTTTGCCCCACCTATCGCAATGCAAGCAACAGCTATTATCTCAGAACCAATCACAAAAAGGCCTTTTGCTGTGCAGTGTGATGATATGTCCTCGCTTATTTCTGATTGGCTTATATTGTAATTTTCTAATCATATTAGATTGATTTGATTTAAAGTTGTACTAAAGCTTTTCCTTGTTCTATCAGTGTAATGCTGAATTAATTAATGGGGGTTATTAAAATGAATCACAATTAGCTCATCTGTTTTTAATTTACATAAGCAAAGTTTAAGTTTAAGTTTGAAGACATGCAATATTATTATTTCCTTACCCTGACATATTAATTTAAGCTAGTATCATTAGATCTGCTGTCATCATTCATGCACAAGCCAAGCCCTGAATATAATTCTGGCTTTAAAAATATGACTATCAACATGCCCACGCATTACCCTTTACTGCCCCCCCCACCAAAGCAAAGCAGTCCAGAACCGGGGTTGCACAAAAGCTATGCATTTATAATGTGCTGACTTGCTTTTCCACAACTGGTGAGTGAATGAATGGTGTCTATGAAAAATATTTAGATTAAATATTTAATAAACTACCTTAGGAACGAACCACAATGCTATGTTTTGCTTTTACAATGTTTACATACTACATTAAACTCCTATGTGAAAAAGAGTCTATAATACAGGTCCTTTAAAGGGTCAGTCAAAGCCTATACGTTACCTGGGACAGGTATTTGGGTATGAGCTCCGCGATAAGTTTCTCAGTGGCTTTACTGACTTCAGACGGCTTCAGAATGGCACAGTTACCTAAACAAGGTCATATAACATGGTTTAAATGAACAGATATAGGTGTGGATTCATCATTTTTACATAACTAACTTGTTAAGATGTAAACATTCAGAGAGCTTTGATGTACAGCGCTGTGTTCTAGAGCAACTTACCAAGACAGAACTGTAAACAGTGGAGGTGATAGGAACCAGACATCGGAAAAGTTTAACACCTCTAAAAGGAGGTGGTTTTGGACGGCACATAAATTTTTATACTATATTTGCGTTGTATACATGTTAACCCATGGTTCCCATCATCACTACTGTAAAGTTTTATTTCAGTACAGTGAAGCATTTCACATTAAAGGGAACCTATTAATCCTATTATGAATCCCAAAGTACACGCCAGATGGAGAAACTCCCTCCCATAGAAAGTTCTTTTCTCTGTTACAAGGTGACATCACCACTTCACACAATGCACAGAGAGCTAAAGCAGTAAAAACCCACCACTGCGAAGCGTCCTGCTCCAGTCTAGCCTTTGTCAGGTGCATCGGGGCACCTACTTGTTCTACCTGACTTTCAGGATCAGACTCTGGTTTAAACTGATACAGCAGAACCGACACCATCGTAAGGACAGCTATGTCGGTGTGGGGGTGGGTCTTGTAGTGGGATGCTGATCTGTTGGTTAACCTGTGGGTTAAGAGTGGGCAGGCTGACCACATTCAGAGCACACTGGACTCATAGGGAGGTGGGGCTTAAACAGAGAAGCTCTAACACAGTGTTTCAGATTGAGGGTGAAATCAGATGTGTTTTGGATTAACTGAAGTATGTAAACTTCTAATACTAGATTTCAATGTATGTCTTCTCTTGTGCGATATGCATGCTGCAATTTCCTTCGGGAACAGTAAAGTGTTCTCTTATCTTATCTTAGACCCTAAAAATAAAATAGGCCCCCTTTGAACCACACTGAATGACTGTTTACATCTCAGCCACTGAATCATGTGGAAGTGTTGAAAATTTGGTGGAAGGTAGGAATATGCAGATTAGGGCTGCAGCTATCGATTTTATCGATTAATCAAGTAATAGGATAATATATATATATACTATATTGCATATAGTACAGCTTTAAAGAAAACATTTTAATTATTTAAAAAAAAATGTAATTTAATTATTACTGAAATTTATTACTAGACCTATATAACACACTATAAGTTCACAAGACTGGCTACTGTACACTCATTTACTCTGCTGAAGCTTGTCCTACACTTGCTGACGTCGGTGACAGAAAAAGGTGTGTGAGGGGTGTATGTTGTTGTGAGTGTGTGTTTGTAACTATGATCAAAACGATAATGTGAATAAAACTCATTTACGGACAAAACTCGCCATCGACTCACTTTTTAACTAGTCATTACACATAACCATAACATACACGCTTTACTAGCTTCATCTCAACTCACCATCACACTGATTAAAGCTAAATGTTATGGTTACTGTGTGTCGCTCCGCTCTGTGGACTGGACGTGTAGACTGACTGTTTCTGCTCAGATGTTTGCTGGGAAAGCTCAGTAGCTTGCTTTCTGAAGTTAGCTTCTTATTTGAGTTCCTCGTTCCACCTTAAATGGTATAGAAGTAATATTCCGGCGCCTCTAACTGCTGCATCATTTAAGGTGGAAATTCACATAAGAAGCTAACTTCAGTCAAGTCTTTCTTCAGGTTGGTGCTCAGTAACGGCTCCCTCGGCTAGTTCGGTTTACAGTAGACTTTGGACACTGTGTATGGTTTTCTCTGACCCGTCTCTTCTGTTCATCTCTGCTTATTCTCTCTCTCTTTCTCTATTTTACAATCCGCGCCATCAAATCACGTCTTCTTCGTGTCACCTGGCAACACCATAAGCGCGCGCTATGCAACAGTAAAAGTCACCCGTGTGAAACGGTGCGCTGTATATGGTTATATGGACTAAACGAATCTTCGAGGCAAAGAATTTGCTTCAATTATTTTTTGTAATCGAGTTACTCGAAATCCTCAAGGAATCGTTTCAGCCCTAAACCTATACATGGTTACTAGGTTACTATGGTGAGTCATACCCAGGTGGTTAATTCTGATCATTGGCGGTGGTGTTTATGGCGATTTCTTGAAAGATGTGCTACAGATTTATATCTCCATTACCTCTGTCACACGCTCATTTTTTTTGTGTGCTGTACTGAAATCTGCCCACCTGCAGCAATTGCACCTATGAGGGGTGAAAAGATGAGCTGGAGAGGATAGTTCCACGCCCCGATTATCAGGACCAACCCTAACGGCTCTCTGCGGACGAAACAGTCATCCAGCTTTGTTGCCTAAAAGAAAAAAAAACATGAAGAGGGAGAGAAACATGAATTTCTGCTTTTCAGTACTAACACTGGAACCTCTCCAACTTAGTCACAGGACAGACATTTCGAAATTCGCTTGTAACAGCAGTTTGGCCCACATGCAGGAAAGCAAACAAAAATGAAAGAAGATTAAAAAAATAGGTTACTTGAGGTTTTACGACAGACATTGCACTTCAGCCTCTGTTTCTACTATTGTTAAGATTTTAAAAGATTTTATATGATGTCCTACACTATTTTACTTTTCACTGTTAATTATATCTTAAGCAAAATCTTTAAGAATAAAAAAATGTGTCTATAATAATAATAATAATAATAATAATCTTTTCATATCAGTGGCAGCTCAAAGTGCTGCACAAGTTAAAGTTGCCAAAGTTAAAATTTATAGGTACTAATGGTTTTAATTAACTGGCAAGTTAAAGCGTGAGCAATGAAAATTAAATTGTTCCACAGTTTAAATGCTATATTATAAACTAGAAAAGTGCATTACGTGAGCAGCGAGGAGTTGAGGGATGAATAAATGACAAGTAGAGGAGTGCGGGTCAGTGTGTTTGGGAATCTGTCATGTGTGAGTACAGGCAGCTTGGTGACCGGGGGGCAAACAAAACTGTGATGTTTGAGTTTGGCTGAAAATATATGTGTCCCTATGGGAGGAATGAATAAACGACAAATAGAGGAGTGTGGGTGGATATGTCTGTGGAATAGTCCTTGGTGTTCTTTCCTGAGTGAGTACATGCAGTGTGTGGGCTGGAATGTAAAAACAACAAACAGATGAGTGCAGGTCAAATCAACACTACAGTCGTGGTCGGAGGTCTGCCCTGAGCCAGTGTATGTGAAACGGTGTCTGTCGGTCGAGCAGAAGTATTGCCATGTACATTTCCATCCCATTCATTTTCTATGGAAAAAAAATCCGGGAAATTATGCTCCTATTCGGTGAAGCTCTGGCAGAAAAAAATTAATAATAATAATAATAATAATAATAATAATAATAATAATAATAATAATAATAATAATAAAAAACAAACTGTGGAATAAGACAACACAGTCAATTTTCTGTGTCTGCCTAGATCACACCTAGATTTAAAAAGCCATTCAGATTCAGCTCTATTCACTATACCACCTTCACCTGAAGGTGCTGGAGCTTCTGTCAGCTACACCTGAGTGGATAAAAATTATTTTTGGTGGCAGCATCATGGCTACAATCAGCAACAACCGGCATGTACGCTTACTGCTGTGTGTCTGACAGATAACTGAAGTCAGCTTCTATGCTAACCATACGCTATAAGACTTTGAAAAGACTCTGCAAAGACGTTTAATAGACGTTTTAAAGTCTGACACCCTCTTACATCTAAAGACTAGTCACAGGCTATGATTGTGCAAAGACTGGGGATCTTTCAGAGTCACTGTTTACAATTCCTTTTGAGATTATTTCCCATTTATATGATTGAATAGCTAGATTGATGCTAGCAATAGTCAGCTAAATGTAGAGTTCGCTGGTGGGCTAATTGTAAACGCTGCAGCCCCGTTCGGCTGGGATTTCGAGGGCTTCTTTCCACTCTGTCGTGGTATAAATGAGAAGAGACGTCAAAGAGGCACTCTTGCTCACTCCACAGCTCACTCCACAGCTCTACCAGTTTTTCCTCCTTTTGTACAGTCGACAATGTTCACGTTACTGTTTGCGTGAGTCGAGACTTAAGACAATGTTAAACACGTTTGATTGTATTTGAACGCTTGGACGAGAACAAGACTGACTTAAACCTGCAGTCTTGACCACCTCACACTAAACGGTGGAGAGGACGCGAGCGCGACTCAACTCTAGCAACACTCTCATGATTTTATTCCAAACATTGGAAATTTGTCTGCGATAGTAAAATCGATTGAAAATCACTTGGTGTAACCCAGCATTAGTTGCTACCCAGGATAGTACAACGCAGCACTGGCCATGACCAATGATCAATGATCAATACCAACGATCTGTGGCAAAACTAACAAGGTTAATATGATCGCTGTTCAAAGAAAGACAAGTATCTTTAAAACTGTTTACAGAAAAGCACAAAAACAGTTTAATTTTTTTAATGAGTCACAAGTCAATGGAACCAGATTTTCCCCCAAGCTATTTTGAAATTGTGAAATATTTACACTATATAAACGACAGCTGTCGTGTTTGAACGATGCATAACAATAAAAATCTATGAACAACGATGATATAATAATTTAACAAATAATTATGATCTGTGATTCTTCGGCCATTTAGCACTAACTAATGCTGACAGCTATCAGATACTATATTAATAGAAATGTAATGTTATTATTATTATTATAGCTGAACCCTTTTTTAAGCATATACAACCGCAATGTACTGATATTATTTTCATCATTATTAAATCAAAACATTGACACTATGTTGTATAGATCCATACATATCAAAACAAACAAACAATCATCTTACCAGGTTCTTCCCCACATAGGTGGGCTGCATCCAGCTGTGCAGGTTACTGATGGTATAGCAAAGATCGTTGACCACCAGATCAATTTCTGATAGCACAGCCTCAAACTTGGGCTTCAAAGGAGAGAAGGAGAGAAAGATGGAGAGAAAGGAAGAGTGCATGGTTATTGATGAGCCAAGACTTCTTTTTTTTTTAATCCTGTGGACGTTGCAGCTGCAAATTATTTGGCTGGCCCAAATGGTTTAAATAAATAAATAATACATTTTATCAGCAAGACCTTTAGATGGAACAGTTAATATTAAAGGGTCCCTACTGTCCACTCACCATGTAAGGTCCACTTACAAAATGTCGGTAGTTTTACAAACCAAAAACAGTCACAGTTGATTATATAGCCAATAGAGGTGTAAGCAAATATCGAAATATTATGTTTTGAGATACTGTATTGCTTCTCAAAGACACAGTATCGATGCACAGATTCCTGGCAGATAGAGGATCATTGTGTGTTGTGTTTAAACCTCTGACCACTAGATGGTAGTGTTGTAATCCATTTTTAACTCCTCTCCAACATTAACAAGCAGCACAAGGGCGCAGTGCTATTGTAAGCATTGACAAACCTGTTTATATAGTGGTGTGTTTTAATAATAGGACTTGAAAAATCATAGTGTATCACTTTGCTTGCAGTATTGCAAGATAAGGCGATATACTGAATCGTGACCACTGTATCACGATACATATTGTATCGCCACGTTCTTACCAATACACAATCCCTTACCTCTTTTTATTAGGGCTGTCCCAATAACTGCAATATTGTAACACCACACTACTGACCTGCCAACCAGAGGGAATTGCAAGCAACCCACACAATGTTCCGATGAGTATTGGCCTTTTTATGGAAACGATGGCTGATACTCTGCAAAACCAAATGCGACTTGGCCAGTTTGGGAGCATTTCAGCTTTCAACCGAATGAAAAGGGAGAGCCCGTCAATTTAGACGAGGAAGGTTGCTGTGAAACGGGGGAAAACATTGAATTCAAGATCCCACCTAGCTACCTATCGTCTGGCAATTGAAGCGTAACCGCCTCCACCAGCACCAAGCCTCGAAGCAGCCTTGAAAGGAATAGCTCAGGCTGGTTCTGGCCTACAGGAGTGGCTGAATGCTTTGCACGAGGTTTCAAACACAGTCGTGAAAGGAACAGATGTAAACGCCTGACGTCTGCAGTAACGTGGTGTCTTGTGGAGGAGATGGTTCCATTAACGCCTGAGACATTCGGCAAGCAGTACGAGTCGCCTGGCAAGACGTATTTTTATATTTGTCTTAACGGTTTTCTTCATTTATTTTCTTTTCACAGCGTATATCAATCCTAGACTATAATCTAGACTTTATGTCCCATGTAAGAGTGAAGGAGTGTTCTTATTGCTCTTCATTAGCATCACGTGTTCTACATTTAACAATAAAGGACTGTCTCATTTTTGTTATAAGACATATAATATTCCTAATAATAACAATTACATGTTTATATAGCACTAAAATCAGGATATGTTTGTGAATGTATTGCGGTGTGGGGCCCTAATAATTTACAGCCCTACTCTTTATCATTTAGAAGTCAACAGGCTGTTTTTGTTACTACACCTTTAAGACTGATATGTAAATAATCTCTGTTCTGATTGGCTGACCTGTTTTATGACCTATTGAAATAGCAGCCACAGCTGTGATAACTTAAGTGCTGATGGAGGGAACTAACCTGCTGTAGCTTAAATACAGATAATTAGGGGCCCCTTAAATGATAAGCCTATCAGAAGCTTATTAGTTTCTGGAGGGATTACTAATCTGATTAATCACCTCAAATATGTGATCGTTGTGATCTAAGTACTGCTCAGTGGGCTACATTCCTGAAACCTCATGATGGAGCTGATTCGGAGGCAGTGTGGAATGGCCACATGACGGTACCTGGATAAGGATCGCTACACTTACATATCTGAGATAAAACATGGCGTGGCTTCCTGGTACGCTAAACCTTTCGGTACAAATTGTGCACTAAGTTTTTCCAAATCCTGTTTTTTGGAACGTAGAAGATTACAATTTTGAGGCATTCTCAGCCGTGTCTGCCAAAAAAGTAGTCCGTCCACCCTTTAAGCCAAGTTTTCATGTACTTTCACGTCCAGCTGATGTTACGATGGCGTGTACCTTGGCGAGGTCTTTGTGCATTGCCTCCAAAATCTGAGTCTCATTGTCCTCCAGCAGAGTGAGCAGAGCCTCCAGTTGGGTCAGACGGAATTGGAGGGGAGTGGTCACACCTGACCGGAACGCAGTCCGAAGCCTTTCAATCACCTGTTTCTGGCTTTCCATTTCAGACACACCTACAAGAGAGAGAGAGAGAGAGAGAGAGAGAGAGAGAGAGAGAGAGAGAGAGAGAGAGAGAGAGAGAGAGAGAGAGAGAGAGAGAGAGAGAGAGAGAGAGAGAGAGAGAGAGAGAGAGAAATAAAACACTGTTTTTGATACTCAGTGATATGAATTTACCAGGTATGAATTAAAGGAGACCTGTTTTCTCCCCCAAAGGTTCTACATGATGTAGCAGTTAAGCTACAAAACCACTAACTAAGGCTCACTGTACACAAACTTGCTAGAAAAAATGCTGACCATACGCTAGAAGACTTTTAAAAGACAGACTTTTAGTCACAGACTAGTCACCGACTACGATTTTGCAAAGACTGGGGATCTTTCAGAGTTACTATTTACAAGACTGCTACTAGACAGACTGCTACTACCCAGCGTGTCTGCTGGGTTTTTAAATTAATGTTGATGATGGAAAAAACAGTGGTCTACCACAAATCTGTTCTGGGGTCTATCTTGCAATATACACACACCTGATCTTTTAAAACAAAACAAAACATTTTAGGCCTAAATCTGATCTCAAACCTTAAGTCCTCAGACATCTGGTCCCTATCAGTACCTCAGGAATGGAGCATTTCACCCCAAACCACTCCAAATAACTGAATGCTTACATTATAACTATTTAATAATGCTTGTCACCGCGACGGACCCTTAATGTTTCTTTCTGTAATCCTCTAACACCGAAGGCCACAAGGGGGCGTAAGTGTGTTTTGGTGTTTCAAATGACATTTTTTACTCCTACACGAGAATATTAATGAGTAATGTACTCTCCCTCCAGTTCCTTAGTCATTAAGGTGTACACCACATAGTATTACTGTTTACTCTAATTAAAATCCAATTTAACTGCAGATAAACTTATAAAATGATTGTAACATAACACTAATATTACATAAAATTAAAAACAATTGTAGAAAAGTGTAAATTCACTAATATTTAATGATGAACATTAAGAATAGCCCAAATTTAAAAAAGATGGCCCAAACCGATTAAACAGCTAAATTCAATAAGAATAACTGACTCTAAATAGAAAGTTACCGTTTACTATTTAACCATATTTTCCTATTTTTAACCACATCATAACATTGTTTTGCTCCCAAAATACTTTAAATTGCAAATAACCAACATAAGCAATTTTAGCTTTTCAAAAAATCTGCTAGGATATCTTTCCACACCTTAGAAGTTGGTTGGGTTTTCTACTTCTCATCATCCAAACACCAAAACTTTGGAATGGCCTTCCACATGACATCAGACACACCCAATCTGTGTCAAAGTCAAAGTCAAAACTAAAAACACACTTTTTTTAAGTTAGAATTCAGCAGCTGTTAAACTGTTGAACTGTGTAGGGAGGTTTGTGTCACTGTGCTACTGTGTCTATGTTATGTATGCTCTATCTATAGTAGTGAACAGAGGGTATGAATCTTTGACTCTGTAAAGCACTTTCGTTTTAAATGTGCTCTATAAATAAAATTTACTTACTTACTAAACAATTCCAAACATATTCAGTAAAGTTAAGGTCAGGCCTTCAGTAACATAAGGTCTGGGGTGGTCAGTCCATTGTTCTGGGAACCCAGTATTATTATTATTAAAGCATTAAACCTTTATTAAACCTTTTTGAAGTATATACAACAGCAATCTCTGCAGATATTGTTATCATTACTAACTCAAAACACTGAGACTATGTTGTCTACTATATATATATATATATATATATATATATATATATATATATAATTATTATTTTTTCAAGGAACTTCTTGAACAGCTACACATCCTAAACGTATTAATTTGTCTATTTCTATTATCTATCATTGTAAAAAAATATTCTTCTTTTCACATTGCATCACTGTTTTGGAGGCCAAATGATAATGGGTTCCCCTATTTGAGTCTTGGTTCCTCTCGAGGCATTTTTTTCCTTTTTGCTGTTAGGCAGTTGTTTTTGTCTTGTCACAGCTGCTTTGTGACAACAAGCACTACACCTGTGAGCACTGAGCCTTGAAACATAAGTGCAGCTGTAAACTGTTAATCTGATAGGGGCAGTTCTGGTGGTCTACCAGGTCTTTGAGATGTTTGTATAAAATTATATTATCTCTTCATCTCTTAAATTTTTGGTTGCTCTGTAATTGTGCAATGGGCTCAGACTACACAATATTTGTGTTTTTACTGATGGTCACTAGGTCAGCCTAGCACCATACACGTGGACTATATCTTGCAGAGGTTCATAGATCTTTGGCGAGGAGGGTCAAGAAAGGGTGTAATTGTATAATTTCAGGGCGTCACAAAGTGGACAGCCACCTTCAAAGTCGAACTAGGCCAAAAAATATATATTCGAGGCTTTTCATTGGGGTGTTGTTGGCATTTCCCAATGCCACTTTGATGTTCTTCAAATATGCAATCGTTATTACTTTTCTCCCAACTTCATTCAAGCCTAGATTCCAGAAGCTCTCCAAAAGTTGGTTCTCCTCAAGTCAACAGTTCTTTTAAGAACCATGAGTCGCCCATAGAACTACATGCTTTATTGTCTCTTTGCATGGCTTAAAAATCCTTTCGATTGACAGAAAATGAGTTCTACACAGAACCTTGTTAGAAATTATTAATTATGTGTAACAGCAGATGACCCCTGTATTGCAGAACATACAACAGAGCCATTTTTACTAGGCAAAGAATCATTTAAGCATTCAAACCCAGCTTATTTTAAAAAATCTGTCTTTTAAAAATATCTTAGTACTGAAAATACAAGTTTGAGACTGGATTTAGTCACACCCTCATTTGTCAACTCTGAGCACTTTAAGCAAATCTCCTCACTGTCTCTATACAAATATACCCCCCTCCCCCCCTTCAGCAATACCACCTTAAATGGAGGCAAAATAGAACATTGTGTAGATTTTGTGTGAGGGGGGAGATATATGTTGAAGGGTGTGTGTAAAAAATATATAATACATAATAATAAAATAAAAGTAAACACAACGTTGGAGTTAGCTTCTTATTCGAATTCCTCGTTCCACCTTAAATGGTGCAGCAGTTACATTCAGGCGCCTCTCAGGCGCCTGAATGTAACTGCTGCACCATTTAAGGTGGAACGAGGAATTCGAATAAGAAGCTAACTCCAGCTTAATGAACAGAACTAAATTAACGCTAAAAACACATTTATATGTACACGAAGTGGAAAAAAACACACCACTTCTTCACCCACCCGCCGTCAAAAAGCTAAATCCTTACCCAATATCTTTTTATGAATCCTTCAAGAAGTCTTTGTTATCCTGCTAACCCATCTGCTACCTTCGCTCCAGTACCAGAGACGAGTAGTGCTAGTTCCGGGTGCTCGTTTTAGGAGACAAAAATCAAGTCTGTCGGGTTTGGCATCTGTGGAAAACCGTGGTGGGGAAAGATTTTCAGAGCCTACAAGAAAAACCCGTTGTTTGTTCGAGGGAAGGAATAAATGGCTAAGCCGCAGGAATAAAAGAGGTGTTTCCTTCGTTCCTCGTAGAACAAGAACACTGCTTTTCAGAGCCACACACTCGTGATTAATCACATTCCTAATAAAACGTATGACACTTGAGTAGCAGGTCTACCACTAGCACAGGCATGTAGGGTGTTTTGATTCCTGAGACGATGGAATCGACTCGGGAATCACTGGAGTCGAATCCATGAGTCGATTCCACACGATACCTGGTCAAATAAGCCTTCATTAAATAGATAAATCTAACCTTCAATGACTTCAACAGCTAATTTAATCAACCTTCCACAAATCAGGTTAATCCATCCTTCATTGACTTATATTACTTCAATCAATCATACTTCATCAAGTTTAATCAGTTCAATCATTCCTTCCTTAAACTGAATCGGTACACCAACCCTTCACTGACTCGGGTTAATCCATCCTTCATAGATTTCTATTACTTAAATCAATCCTTCATTAAGTTAAATCAGTTAAATTAAGCACTTCATCAAGTCCCATCAGTTTAATCAAGTCATCCTTAAACTGAATTGGTACATCAGTCCTTTATTGACTCAGGCTAATCCATCCTTCATTGACTTACATTACTTCAATCAATTCTTCATTAAGTTAAATATGTTCAATTGAGCACTTCATTAAGTCCCATCAGTTTAATCAAGTCTTCCTTAAGATGAATCTGTACATCAACCCGTCATTGACTCAGGTTAATCCATTCTTCATTGACTCAACCTAATCCAACCTTCATTGACTTACATTACTTCAATCACTCTTTAGTTAAGTTAAAAAAGTTGAATTGAACACTTCATGAAGTCCAATCAGTTTAATCAACTCTTCCTTAAAATTAATCGCTACATCAGTCCTTCATTGACTTAGGCTAATCCATCTTTCATTGATTTATATTACTTAAATTAATCCTTTATTAAGTTATATAAGTTAAATTGAGCACTTCATCAAGACCAATCCATTTAATCAACCCTTCCTTAAACTGAATCGGTACATCAAACCTTTAATGACTCAGGCTAATCCATCCATCATTGATTTATATTACTTCAATCAATCCATTAAGTTAAATAAGTTAATTTAAGCACTTCATCAAGTCCAATCAGTTTAATCAATCCTTTCTTTAAAATGAATCACTACATCAGACCTTTATTGACTCAGGCTAATCCATCTTTTATTGATTTATATTACTTTAATCATCCTTCATTAAGTTAAATACGTTCAATTGAGCACTTCATTAAGTCCCATCAGTTTAATCAAGTCTTCCTTAAGATGAATTGGTACATCAGACCTTTATTGACTCAGGCTAATCCATCCTTTATTGACTTACATTACTTCAATCAATTCTTCATTAAGTTAAATATGTTCAATTGAGCACTTCATTAAGTCCCATCAGTTTAATCAAGTCTTCCTTAAGATGAATCTGTACATCAACCCGTCATTGACTCAGGTTAATCCATTCTTCATTGACTCAGCCTAATCCAACCTTCATTGACTTACATTACTTCAATCACTGCTTAGTTAAGTTAAAAAAGTTGAATTGAACACTTCATGAAGTCCAATCAGTTTAATCAACTCTTCCTTAAAATTAATCGCTACATCAGTCCTTCATTGACTCAGGCTAATCCATCTTTTATTGATTTATATTACTTAAATTAATCCTTCATTAAGTTATATAAGTTAAATTGAGCACTTCATCAAGACCAATCCATTTAATCAACCCTTCCTTAAACTGAATCGGTACATCAAACCTTTAATGACTCAGGCTAATCCATCCTTCATTGATTTATATTACTTCAATCAATCCTTCATTAAGTTAAATATGTTCAATTGAGCACTTCTTTAATTCCTATCAGTTTAATCAACCCTTCCTTAAACTGAATTGGTACATCAGACCTTTATTGACTCAGGCTAATCCATCCTTCATTGATTTATATTACTTCAATCAATCCTTCATTAAGTTAAATCAGTTAATTTAAGCACTTCATCAAGTCCAATCGGTTCAATCAATCCTTCCTTAAACTGAATTGGTACATCAGACCTTTATTGACGCAGGTTAATTCATCCTTCATTGACTTACTTTACCTAAATCAAACCTTAGTTAAGTAAAAAAAGTTGAATTGAGCACTTCATTTAGTCCAATAAGTTTAATCAATCCTTCCTTAAGATGAATCGGTACATCAACCCGTCATTGACTCAGGTTAATCCATCCTTCATTGACTTACATTACTTCAATCACCTTTCATTAAGTTAAATAGGTTAATTTAAGCAGTTCATCAAGTCCATTCAGTTTAATCAAGCCTTCCTTAAGATAAATCAGTACAACAGTCCTTCATTACTAGTAATTTTATCAATACTTCAACATGTTATGAGTTTAATCATTCCTTTATTAAGTTTGATCTAATCTTCAAATCAGATGTTTAATCAATTCTATCAGTTTTATTTTTTTTATTTAAGATGAATGAATCCATCATAATGAATCCTTTATAGATTTAAATAAGGCTATTCAGTCTCTTATAATTATATCAGTTTAAACAGTTCTTTATTAAGTCCTATCTGTTTAATGAATTCTTCCTTAAGGTAAATGAACCTAAACATTCATGTAAGTTAAATAAGGAATAAATGTATTATAGTTATATTAGATTTTATATTATATATAGTTATATTATTTTTAATATCATATCAGTTTATTCCATCCTTCATCCAGTTTAATCAACTCTTCATTATGTCACATGAGGTTAATCACTCCTTTATTAAATCGGTTCAACCCAACCTTCATAACATTGAGTCCGTTTAATTATTTCTTTATGAAGTTAAATAAATGTAATTCGGGACCAGAGTAGGACTTACAATTCTGTGAGTTGTGTGATGCAGATCAGCCCACTCTAAACTCTAAACTGTCTTTCTTCGCCTACACACACACACACAGACACACACAAAGACACACACACACAGAGCTTTATGCAAAACAACTTTTTTCTGCAATCTATGCATTTCTTCCTCTCGTGTATTATTTATATCCTACACTGAAACAAGCACAATCAAAACTGGAAAAGCTTTCATCCTGAATGTGACATCATCATGACAGATACACAGATCAGCCATAAACGACCTCTTTATATCTACACACATTGTCCATTTTATCAGCTCCACTTACAATACAGGTGCACTTTGTAGTCTGTAGTTCATCTGCTTCTCTGTAAACTTTGTTAACCCTCTTTTACCCTGTTCTTCAATGATCAGGACCCCCAAAAGACCACCGCAGAGCAGGTATTATTTGGGTGGTGGGTCATTCTCAGCACTGCAATGACACTGACATGGTGGTGGTGTGTTAGTGTGTGTTGGGCTGGTACAGGTGGCTCAGACACAGCAGCGCTGCTGGAGTGTTTAAACACTGTGTCCACTCACTGTCCACTTTAATAGACAGCTCATCTGTTGCTGTACAGTTTGTGTTGGCAATTCTCTAGTTCTTCATTAGAGGTCACAGGATGCTGCCTACTGTTGGCTGGATGTTGCTGGTTGGTGGATGATTCTCAGTCCAGCAGTGACACTGAGGTATTTAAACTCTCCAGCAGCACTGCAATGTCTGATCCACACATACCAGCGCAACAAACATTAACGCACCACCATGTCAGGTTTACTGCATTGCTATGAATTATCCAGTGTATGCAGTAAATCAGATGGACTACAGTCTGTGATGTAGGACTACAGAGTGTTCCTATATGGTAAGTGGAGCTGATAAGACAGACAAGGGGTGTGTCTCAAAACCTAGTGAGTGTGTAAGTAGGCTGTCTAGGTAGCAGCTGTGTAAGTAGCAGTGTTCTCTCCTCATCTCTCCTCATAAAACAGATTACTGAGACGCTCTAGTTAGAGAGAGACTGCGTCACGGCTTGTTCCCGCCCACTGCAGCACGCGACTGGTGGATTAGCTAGTTGCTAAGCTACCGGCCAGTTAGCCAAAACAATAGCCCGAGGTTTAAAAATACGCTAGCATAAATGCTAATGGTTAGAGTATAAAACTGCTAAATGGTGAAGGACTCGTTACAGAGTTGACAATAAAACACTGTTTTGTGTGATTATATGACCAGAAACACATTAAAACTCCAGAGAGAATCAAAATAACGGAGGAGCAGCAAAGTAAGAATTTCATTGTACAGTGTAACTGTCTGTTCTGCTGTACACATGACAATAAAACTCTTGAACTCTTGAAAACCACTTCACTGCTCGTAGATTAGCCTGTGTTGCATCATGGGATTGTCTTAGCGGCTGAGGAAGCGTTCAATGCTTCTTTAAAATCAGGTCTAAATAAGGTTTCTCAGTAGACAGCATGTTTAAGGTGTATAAGAATTGGGACAGTCTACATGTCGGGAGCGCATACTATGACTTAAAATGCTGCCTATGTAGGAGCTCACTAGGTTTTGAGACACACCCAATATGTGTAGATATAAGGAGGTGGTTTTAATGTTATGGCAAGTTGAGGTCAGGCTAGCATTTATTTTTACCTGCTTAGACATGTCCCTCATCCTCCGTAAAGGGGAATTCCATTAGTTTTTCGAAATCTGTGTAATTAAATCACAGATATCAGAGTGATTAGACGTGAAATTGTTTACTGTAAGCTATCACTTTGTATTTCTTTACAGTGGTGTTGATGGGAGCCAGGGGTCACCATGTCTATAACACAAATGTACCCATTTTACTATCAAGACCACCGGGGAACCTACAAGCATCTCTGGAGTTTTTATATGCAATAATGGTGATAATAATAATAATAATAATAATGTTAAAATTGTGAAATTTTGGCCACTTTACTAGGTCCCTTGCATCCACACCCATTTTATCAGCTCCACTTAGCCCTCCAATAGCACTAAGAATGACCCACCACCCAAATAATACCTGCTGTGTTGGTCCTGTAGGGGTCCTCACGTTAAAGAAAGGGGTGAAAGAGTTATAAACTATGCAATGAATCAGATGGACTACAGTCTGTAAGTGTAGAACTACAAAGTGCTCCTATATGGTAAGTGGAGCTGATAAGACAGACAATGGGTCTGTCTCAAAACTTAGTGAGCTGCCTAAGTTGGCACTGACTACGTAGGTAGCTGTTTATGTAGGCAGCTTTCTCTCTGACATCTCTCCTCATAAAACAGATTATTGAAACACTCTAGTTAGAGAGCGACAATGAGTATAGATACAAGGTGGTGTACCTAATAAAGTGGTTGGTGGTTGTATGCTTTTATGGTGACTACTTTTCCACACAACACCCTGCATGTACCCTTCCACAATGAATAGCTGTTAATGAATACATTTAACAAAAGCTAATCTCAAACCCACAGGTGAAGCTAGATGCTTGTTTGAATAAAATGGTGCAGCAGCTACATGTTAGCGCCCATACAGCTGTCTAAATAGAACTGCAACATTATTTAAGGTGGAATTGGGGAAATGGGCTTGGTTTGCTGATTGGTATATAAGTATAACAAAAACTAAACAAATCAGTTTATTAAATCAGGCTAATCATCAAGTTAAATCAGATGCACTGGCGGAACCGAACCAAGATTTCAATAACTTTACTGAAATACTCGTTACAATATTGGGGTTTAATCTAAAATGATAGTGCTTTTTAATAATCAAAACCCTGAGATTTCTAAGATACAAACAGTTTTAATGGCTGCGTAAGTGTTCTGTACAGACCTGTATACACCTAACACTTACTTGGCATGTAAATGCGTTGATAACCTATATGTTATATGCTTTAATTTATGCCTTAAGCGAGAAGTGAATTGGACCTAATTGGTGTAATTCAAAGATTTCTATCAGCAGCTGGAACACATTTGCTTACCAAAATGGAAAGGTTTACTGCTTCAGAGCCTCTCAGCTGTACATGTGGGTTTCAGTTCGCGGTGTCAGGCTCGGCTGATTCTCGTCAAGTTAAGATTAGAGTGCGTGGCGTGAGCAGGGACTTTACCCGAGAATGTTTGCGCTTTGACTGAAATCTCTGTTTTCAGATGGTCTGAAACTTATTTGCACAGAGCACCTGCTCTCTATCACTTCATCTCAACGAAGCTGATGATTGTCCAGGTTACAGCAGATTTATATTTCTTTATATACCGTTATTGGCTGAAAGTATGTTAACATTTAAATGGTGTGCTGAAGAGCCAACATGATGAACCCAGCCAACAAACAGTGACTGTGCACTAAAATATAATTTGTTGACTTATTTTTATTTAGACTGATGATGAGATCTTTTAAATAGATAGAGATAGAGATAGATAGATAGATACTAGATAGATTATTGATCCCAGTGGGAAATTCAAGGCATCCAGTATCTATTCCACAAGTGCATAAGTGGATAAGACCAAACAGGACAGTTACAACAAAAAATAAAAAGAGAATATAAATAATAAAAAGAAAATAAATAGAAATAATAAAAAATATATATAAAATATATAAAAACAAAATAGAAAAAGTCTCACAGTGTGTATGTGAGAGTGATGGCAGTAGTGCAGTTAACCAGTTATGCAGTCGGCAGTGCAAATATGCAATAAAAAGCAGCAGCAGTACTATTTATATATAGTATAGTTATTATTATATTATACAGTATAGTATATATAACATACAGTTATACAGATACATCCGAAATTAATATATACATATATATGGATCCTTTCAAACTGAATGAATTCAAAGTGTGGTTCTGTAGAAAAAAATATTGTACAACAAATATTGCTTATTTAAACTCCATGCATTTAGATAGCAGTGAGCTAAATATATAAATAATCATTTGTAGGGTGCCTTCTATTGGAAAGTGTTTGGCTGAAATTTTAACCCCTAAACTTGCATTAGTAACATTATAATGTGTTTAATTTTTATTTTTTCATTCAGCAATATTTGTTTGGTTTAGTCCACAGGGGGTGCATTTTTAGTTACGCCTGTTTTTGTGTTTTACAGCAGGAAGTGAGACTGCATCTCTGTCCCTGTAAAAAATAATCCAACTTGCTATGTTTTAGACAACCTTAAAAATACAGTTGGCTCGGTGGTCTCACAATGTTTTAATGAATTCAACACTCTGTACTGTGTTTCAAGTTGATGTAACACAGGGGTGCTCAGTCCTGGCCTGGGAGATTTACCACCCTGCATAGCTGCTGTCCCAACGTCTGCCCAGAGTCCGAGCAGAGTCCCTGGAGCTTGCAGGGCCATGTTGTCCCACCCACTTGCAGTCTCTTCATAGGCATAACAGAGTGTCACCACGTGTGAACGCTCTGTAAACCACAAATAAGCTTGCAGTACTTTTTGTTTGCATAAATGTTACAATAACATATGCGAACACCTTATACCTTAAACATATTACAATTATATAAATGTAAATTAATATTAACTGTGGCACCATGGGGTCATAAAAGTTTAAAATGTGAAAGCAATCAAACATTTTATTTTGTATATATATATTTTTTTTATTTATTACAAGGTTTAAGTCCACTTTCTGTTCTAATTATCTCGTTCCATCTTAAATGATGCCAGACTCCCCATCCTTACTGTAAACAGTGCTGATGTTACTGCTTCCAAACACTAAACAGAAACATGAAAACACAGAAGATGAAGAGCTGTCAGTGAGATTATTTCTATTCATTTACTTCCACTAAAGACCCTCCCCCAGGTCTGATATGATTGGATTAAAACTTGCAAAGTCTAATATGATTGGCTTACAAACAGTGAGGCCTAATATGATTGGCTAGCAACCTGAGAGAAGAAACTCCAATATATAAACTGAACGCACAAATAAATTCATGACTAAATAACATTTTAGGTGGGTGTGGACCTTAATCTAATCTACGGAACCGAAAGTATTAAAAAAAATCTGATTTGTGCCACTTCAGCCTGGCAATGTGAGTCCTGCGTTTAAAGTAAAATAAACATACATAATCTGTCATCTCTCTTTAAACTCAAAAACTTTCTCATTACATCTCAGTTTAAGAACAAATTAAAATCTACCTCAACTCTCGTTTTATTATATAGTCTTAAATTATTATTTTTTTTAATTATATTAGTAACTTTTTAAACGTTTCTTAAGAGAACATAGTCTGGCTGTACTGCTAATTAGCCATGGTGCTAAAAACACGATTCAACTCACCGAATATCCCGTTTATAAGTCAAATTATCGACCATTTTACGGATACTGTCGGAGTTTCTGACGGCCTTTCACTGTATTTAAAACAATTAATAAGACCTCTAGTTTATGTTTAGCTCTGAGTTCTCTGTATTGTGTTTGTCTAACCCAACGTCTTGCTGCAGCTTCGGTTCCAAACAGGGTTGCCAGATTTCATGTACAGAATCCAGCCGAAAGAGTTAAAAAACCGGGCGAAATGCAGAAAAACCTGTACAAAAAGTACACATACTGTGTACACTTGTTTTAATTACAATAAAAAGTAATACAATAGGTCAACATAGGTACATTAATTGCGGCTATTTGTCCTTCAGACATGTTATCAAACAGGTACTGAAGTGAACGCTAGATGACGCTATCGGTCGTACAATAAATTCATCGCGGTCAAGTTTAGAACCTTCTCGAAGTTTCTGTCTGAATTGGCCACGCCCACTCAGCCAGCAGCAGAGGCGTGGCCACGATCTCTTTTATGATTGGGCGGCAGCCGCATTGTGACGTCTAGTAGAATGTTTATAAATAGACTCAACGGCGGAGGCGGGGCCACGCTCAGCTCTCTTTTATGATTGGTTAGCAGCAGCAGCAGCAGCCGTGACGTCACGGGAAGAAAGTTTATAAATATACCTCGCAACACACTCTGTTCACCATTTCGCTCTCAGCAGCGTAGCGAACGGCCGCGTGTTCGGAGCTTAAGTGCTGATATCAGAGCGAGTTTAGTTTCTAAAAGGAACGATGGAAAGAGAATTTAAAGAATGTCTAGCAAATGCTATAGGTCTAATTAACAACAATGTAGACCTTAGCAATAATGCTAAAGTCCAGGCAGCGCTGACTAGAGCTCAGGAGAAGATGGACAACCTGGGAGAACACCTGATGGAGGTGATGGAGAACCAGGTTGGCCCGTTGGAAAGAGCTCAGACAGTAGAAAGAGTGCGATGGATGGCTGAAGAGGTGCGCTTGCAGTCAAAAATTGAAAAACTGACTCAGGCGCTGGAAAACCAGCATAGTGAATTAGAACAGGCCAGAAAGAACGCGTTGGAAGATCTGGAGAAGGAGAAAGAACTAAAGATAAAGGAACGCAAGCTTGCAGACGTTGATAGGAGAAATAGACACGTGACAAAGCGTAGGGTACTTAAAGAGACTGGACAGGCCATAAATGCGCTGGAAAAAGAATGGGCGAAAGATGATGAGGATCTCATCAATATCGAGGTCCTCTGGAGCAGCTTTGATCTCGTTCGGAAGGTCAAACAGGGTCTCACAGTTCAGCTCTTCATTAAAGACTGTGAGCTGGAGCAGCGTGAGATGAGGTTGGGAACTGAAAAAGATCACATGGTCAACCTGATCCGGAGGGCGAGGCAGGTGCGCGCGGAGAGCGAACAGGAGTTCGACAGGTTAAACAGCCTGATGGACCCGAACGCTGGCGCGCACTCAAGTGGAGCTCTGAGTGAAGCGATGGAGAACCTGGAGAGGCTGATGATAGAGAAGGACTCCATCCTGTCAGAGCTCAGCGTGCTAGCCGCTGTGATGGAGGATCAGGTGTTTCAGTACCACCCCAAGATTGGAATGACCAAGTACGAGAAAAAAGTACTGAAGAAGCTCCAAAAGCAGGAGGCCGAACAGCGCAGAAAATTTAAGAAGGCCGAAGAGAAGAAGGTCAAGGAGGAGAGGAAGGCCGAAAAAAGGAAGGCCAAGGAGGAGAGGAAGGCCGAAAAAAGGAAGGCCAAGGAGGAGAGGAAGGCCGAAGAAAAGAAGGTGAGGGAGGAGAAGAAGGCCGAAAAAAGGAAGGCCAAGGAGGAGAAGTCGGCCATGGAAGGTGAAAGGACATGTAGGACCTTCTGGAGGAGATGTCTGTGTCTGTGTTAAAGGAAAGTCTGCAAGAAGAATTCAGAGCTCCAGGTCAGAAGACTCGAGAGCTCAGAATCTAAGGCCTGTTTTAGAAAAATCAATAAACATCCACAAAGAATCCATTTACTGTGTCTTGATTATTTTATCTAAAATATTTTAAAATATTAAATCTTTTAAAATATCAAATGTGTTATTAATAATAACAGCAATAATAGTAATAATAATAAGATGAATATTATATTAGAATATGATAAATGTTATGAATATTTATAAATGTTTATCACAGATAAATAATAAAATGATAATTCAATTAATAATCAATACTGTACAATAATACTGATACACATTTTATACAATGTTTCTATAAAATATACAATATGTTGTACTGTTGTATTATTGCACTGTTGTATTGTTGTACTATTATGTTGTTGTATTGTTGTACTGGTGTATTGTTGTACTATTATGTTGTTGTATTGTTGTACTGGTGTATTGTTTTATTGTTTTACTGGTGTACTGTTGTATTTGTGTATTATTGTGTTGTTGCACTGTTGTATTGTTTTATTGTTATATTTTTGTGTTGTGCTGTAGCACTGTTGTGTTGGTGTACTGTTGTATTGTTTTATTGTTATATTGTTGTGGTGTACTGTTGTATTGTTTTACTGGTGTATTGTTGTGCTGTAGCACTGTTGTGTTGGTGTACTGTTGTATTGTTTTATTGTTATATTGTTGTGGTGTACTGTTGTATTGTTTTACTGGTGAATTGTTGTATTGTAGCACTGTTGTGTTGGTGTACTGTTGTATTTTTTTATTGTTATATTGTTGTGGTGTACAGTTGTGTTGTTTTACTGGTGTATTGTTGTATTGTTGTGTTGTTGTACTGTTGTGTTGTTGTACTGTTGTGTTGTTGTACTGTTTGCACTGTTCTGTGTTTTGTTGCTTGTGTGCACCGTACGGTCCTGTAGGAACGCAGGGTTGTTGTACTGTTTAGTGTGTAGATGATTAAAATGACAATAAATTCCACTTGACTTGTTAATTTTGCTAATTTCTTACATACATACACTGTTAATATATTTTAGAAATCATTATTCTAATGTCTTTAATGTGTAATTTAATATTATAATAATTAACTATTTAATTAATACAACTATTTGATAAATAAAGTAATCAGAAGTTACTTTAACACTTTAATATATACACACACACCGTTCCACCTTGGAGCCACCTTAAAAGCAGTTCTGAAAGCAGCTGCAGAGGAAGCAGAAGCTTCAGGAGTTTAACAGATGTTTACAGTGCAGTGAGCAGGATGTGAACCAGATGTTGAGACACAGTGACTGATCACCCAAACTTAAAATCAAACCTCACCAGATTCAGGAACAGCAGACCAACCAGTTGAATAGGTTCTCAGATTAGTTGAAGAGGATCTTAGGTTATTTGTAAAGGTTCTCAGGTTAGTTGTAGAGGTTCTCAGGTTAGTTGAAGAGGTTCTCAGGTTAGTTAAAGAGGATCTCAGGTTAGTTGTAGAGGTTCTCAGGTTAGTTAAAGAGGTTCTCAGGTTAGTTAAAGAGGATCTTAGGTTAGTTGTAGAGGTTCTCAGGTTAGTTGTAGAGGTTCTCAGGTTAGTTAAAGAGGATCTTAGGTTAGTTGTAGAGGTTCTCAGGTTAGTTGTAGAGGTTCTCAGGTTAGTTGAAGAGGTTTTCAGGTAAGTTTAAGAGGTTCTCAGATTAGTTGAAGAGGTTCTCTGGTTAGTTGAAGAGGTTCTCAGTTCAGTTGAACCGGTTCTCAGGTTAGTTGAATAGGTTCTTCGGCAAGTTGTAGAGGCTATCAGGCTAGTTAAATAGGTTCTTAGGTAAGTTGTAGAGGTTATCAGGCTAGTTGAAGAGGTTCTCAGATTTGTTGGAGAGGTTCTCAGGTTAGTTGAAGAGGTTTCCAGGTAAGTTGTAGAGGTTCTCAGGTTAGTTGAAGAGGTTTCCAGGTAAGTTGTAGAGGTTTTCAGGTTAGTTGAAGAGGTTCTCAGGTAAGGTGTAAGGGTTTTAGGTTAGTTGAAGAGAGTCTCACATAAGTTGTAAAAGTTTTAGGTTAGTTGTAAAGGTTCTCAGGTTAGTTAAAGAGCTTCTTAGATTTGTTGGAGAAGTTCTCAGGTTTGCTGAAGAGATTCTCAGACTAGTTGAAGAAGTTCTCAGGTTAGTTGAAGAAGTTCTCAGGTTAGTTGAAAAGGTTCTCAGAAAAAGGTTCTCAGGTTCCCGTACCATATTTATTATTATCTGTCCGAATTTAATAATTCATTTTAATAATCCAATCTATCTATCTATCTATCTATCTATCTATCTATCTATCTATCTATCTATCTATCTATCGAGAGAGAGAGAGAGAGAGAGAGAGAGAGAGAGAGAGAGAGAACCCACAGGATGCAACAACAAAAATGATCACAAATGATCTCTTTTTAATGTGCTCTGGTCTCGTTTATACAGTGTATCTGAATGGTATTGGACACATACAGCATATGGGGGTCTACAGGTCTGAACACTCAGAGTTCCCTTTAAAATAAACTGGTAAAGCTGTGAGTCTGTACTAGTAAGAGCTGAATTCTTACTGAAACATGATTTCTGCTAGTGGTGCTGTTGACATGATGTTCTTCACTTTAGAGGAAACTGGTTTCTACTGACCTTCACACAGCTCACTCTGTCAAAGTGTGGTTAAGTGGAGTTAAGTGAACAGTTTTAAGACCGAGCAGAGTAAGAAAAACAGCAGGGGGCGCAAGAGTACAACACATGGAGTGCATATGTGAGCTACACAAATCGTCCACAGTCCCAGAACATTATCAGACACACTACAGACAATCCCCTAAACAACGAGACAAACCAGAACTTTCACACATAGAGACAAACTGTGAACAAGAGACACAAATAACACCATTTTAATAAGAACAGAGGCAGCAGTGGAGTGATAGAACAAGATAAACACAGAGAAACCTGTAAGATTTAACAGCACAACACTAAAACAGAGAAAAAACTAATTCATTGAAATATTTTGTGAAAAAATTATCTAGTGTTATATTCTCTTATGTCTGCTTACAGACAAAATTCACAATCTGTCCAAAAGTATCCAGACCACCTTTCTAATCAGTGAACTCAGGATCTTTACACAATTTTGTACAATTCAGTGACTGAGATATAAAGAAGATCATCAGAGTGGTTTGATGGGAAATGGTAACTGTGGAGATTTAGATTTCTTTACAGTGACATTGATTGGAACCAGGGAGCAATATGTCTACAGCATGAATATACCTATTTTATTTACTATTAAAACCACCAATGAACCTACACAACTCTTCTGAGATTGTATATGTTATGTTTTATATGTTCATTTTATTTGGGGTCTATTTTGGCTGCATGTACGTGTCTGCATATTTTAGGCAACAGGCAGGGGATTTCTGACTATTTCATGTAATAACAGGGCTTTTATAGACATTAAACTCTTCAGACGTCTGGCTACTATCGACACCACTGTGAATCATTCTGACTTTGTTTCTGCAGAACAGAGCATTTTACACCAAACCACTCGGAATAACTTACCATTAAATTCTGCAAGACGTTTATAAAAACTGGTGAACAGGTGTTTAAGTACACATTCACTACTTAAACAGTCTCTTTAGAACAGCACTGACCAATAATATAATAGGACGCTCTACAGCAGATGCCCAGTGCCAAGCGTGGACTAGAAGTGTATTAAACCCTTCAGCACTATATATTAACTGTGTTCTCTGGAGTGATGGAGCTCCAGCCAGTAACTCTGGAATGAGCTGGTGTGATCCAGAACTGACCATCCAACAAACTCTTCTATGTTTCTTCTGTGTCTTCTATGTTTTGTCAGCTAATGCTGGAATTCAGTGTTTCTCAGTAGTTTTGCCTTCAGATGTTGTAGTGACCCTCCATGAGGTGACACCATCATGACTGACATTTCACTTCCATCCATGACATCATGATGCAAATCCAGTGTGTTGTGTCTCCATCCAGTACTTATGTGCTGCTGAGCTGAGTGGAGCAGTAGAGTCTCATCAACACTCACCATGAAGAACACGCTCTCCTTATTACTGATACTGCTCACCTTCAGCAGTGAGTTCCTGATTGATACACTGTTTCTCTGTGTAACAGCATTAATACATCATTTATAATTAATATTTACTTGGTTCAGCAGGTGTGAAATGTCAAAGTATGGAATCATTACAAACTGCAGTTCAGCTAAAACCTGGAGAAACTCTGAGCCTCTCCTGTAGAGGATCTGGATTCAGCTTTGGTTGTTGCAGCATGCACTGGATCAGACAACAGGCTGGAAAACCGCTGGAGTGGATGGGACGTGTTCACCCTGCTGGAAATGGCAATGACTACGCAAAGTCTTTACAAGGAAGAATAGAAATCACTAGAGACAATTCCAACAGCATGGTGTATCTGAAACTGTCTGGAGTGACAGTAGAGGACTCAGCTGTGTATTACTGTGCCAAACAAACACAGTGATGAGTATTTGTGGAAACACTGTACAAAAACCTGCAGCTGCTTTTCAGTTTGCTAGTGTTTTAAACCTCCAGAGATTTTCATTTAGATCTCACAGTGTAGATTAAAATAGAGTCTACTGTCCTGCTAATACTGGATACCTTTTCATTTAATTAATCTACAGACTAACTAGCAGCTTACTGATCAACAGTTTTAGACCTATAGCTTTTTCTGTACACAGACATAAACACTACATAAGCTGGCTGTGTTCAGGACTGACTCAACACGCTGACCCTTATTCATCAAAACTGTGTTCAGTCTAATCTAATTATAAAGTGAGTGCACACAAATTCATACAATAGTTTTGTTAATCATTAGTTTCATCTTTGGCAAATTACTGTGATAAAGCTCACGTCTGGTAGAAGTGATTAAATTACCACTATCAATACAATCATAACATAATAATAAGAGCACAAAAAGAATCAATATTAATACTAATAGTCTGTGAAATAATACTTTACATTTGTACAACCAAACACTGCAGCTACTCCATGTTCCATTTAAAGACTTATTACACTGTAGTGTTTAGATTTAAACTACTAACTCTGCCCACAAAATAACAATACAATACACAGCTAGTGCAGAAGCATCTTATACATATAGAATTAAATACATTTTCTCCTTTCTGGTTGTCCTGATAGTAACACTATACAGTTTGGTCAGTAGGGGGATTATATGATTACAATATATTATTATATATATATTATATATTATAGAATATATATTATTATATTATTATATATTATATTATTACTCCGCCTACTAGTACAGCCCTGAATGTTTTAGGGCGTGCTTTATATAAACGATATGTAAATGTTTGGAAACTGAAGCTTCTATTATACAAATATAGAATTATTAACATGCATAACATGCTGTCAGAAAAAAACTCATATCACCACAATGATCAACTTTTACATACTTTACTTTTCAATGGAACCAGATGTTTTTCTAAGCAAAATCGGGTCATTTCTTTTAGTCCATTCATCATGACATTTACACACACTATAAAATGCAGGAATCATTTACAAATTAATCCAAAAACTCAACAGCAGTCAGAAGTAATTATACTCATGTGCAGTGACAGTGTATCTATATCAGCGTCCATAATCATAAAGTACCAAGTGAAAACCAAAGATTATGCAAAATCACCCATAATACATCTATAAGTGAAAACTCTGAGGCAGCAGTGAAGTGATAGAACAAGATACACATGGAGTAAATGACAGGATTCACAAGATCTGAAATCAGAAATAGCATAAAATTAAAATCAAGTCGATGCACATTGTAGGTCATTTCTGAAAAACATCCAGCTATTAATTCTCCTCTATCTCTTTATAACTGCCTTGAAACAGACGCTATCTGTCCAAAAGTATCCAGACAGCCTTTCTAATGAGTACATTCAGCTATTCTAGATAAGATAAGATCCTTTATTAGTCCCACAGTGGAGAAATTTCAATATGCCATTAACCTGTCCGTACAAACAAATACAAGGTAAGGGGGAAGAGGTGGGAGGGGAGACTGGACAGAAAGACAGGGAAAAACAAGAGGGGCTACATGGGGAAAGGGAGCGAGAAAAAAATGACATACCTCCTGATTGTGCTCCTAAAGAGCACACTGTGGGAACATTCAGCTACATTACACAAATAAATTTAGACAAAACGATCATAAACAATGTATCAGACATCAGGCAGCGTATTTATAAACAATAATAACTTTTACAGACGTTATAATTGTGTTTACATGTCAATCATTTAACTGTACAGGAAGTTTTTAAAAACTAGCAAACAGGTGTTCAACCACACATACAGAGCTCAGATAATCTCCATATAAGAAATTTAGGAAAAACACAAATTCTGAGCATTAGAGTTGCAGGTCTACATCACATTAAGATAAAAAATATCTGATTTCTGCCACTTCAGTGTGACAGTGTGAGTCTTTTTTTAATATTCTGTTTATTGTAAAAACAAGAAAGAACATATAAACAGCAGTAGGATAAATACACAGAATCTTTAGTTATTTCCATCAATTATCCTAAATGCACCATCCCAATCCCACCAATACACTCCGCCCCCTCCTACCCACACAACATATCCCATTCTACCCGCCCACACTCTCTGCTGCTGTTTTTACTTTCAAAGCTAGCTGGCAGGTACTGAGAGGATGCTAGATGTCGTTGTCGATTAAAATTTATATATCATGCATATGGAAAACCAAAAGAATTTTATGAACAGCTTTTAGAATCCATATCATAAACTACAAATACTTTCCGCAAAGCAATTACATTATAAGAGTTGTAACAAGAGTCTAATATATTCTCTGTTACTTACAACTAGGAGTTTAAACAATCTCTACAAGTGTTTTCAGAGTGCCTGACGAGACTGATGATCTTACGCAGTCAGATGAGCAAATTAATAACAACAATACTGCAAGTGTAACATTTTAAACCTTGTTTATCTTTATAGGCTCTGCTGAACAGATCACACGTCATTGCCATTTCCAGCAATAGCAGAGCTGCGTACAGTCAGTATAACTGTGAACAGGGCAGCGATCTCCTCTCAACAGAAGAAGGTAAAACATGTCAGTCAAAACTTTGATAAATGACTGGACAGAAACCAATCTGGCAACCCAGATTCTAGACACGAATGATGAAATTGTCTAAACCCTTTACAAATTGTGTGGGTGAACTGGCTGCGCCCACTCGATTAGCAGTGGAGCAATGCTTAGCTCTCAGAGGGAAACATCATAAACAAACCCTACAACATGCTCTGCTCACTTAAGTGCTGATATTACTGCGAGTTTAGTTGAAAAAGAGAATTTAAAGGAAGTCTAGCAAATGCTATAGATCTCATTAACAACAATGCAGGTCTTAGCAATAATGCTAAAGTCCAGACCGCCCTGACTAGAGCTCAGGAGAAGATGGACAACCTCGGAGAACACCTGATGCAGCTGATGGAGAACCAGGTTGGCCGGATGGAAAGAGCTCAGACGGCAGAAAGAGTCCGGTGGATGACTGAAGAGGTGCGCCTGCAGTCACAAATTGAAAAACTGACTCAGGCAATGGAAAAGCAGCATAGTGAATTAGAACAGGCCAGAAAGAACGTGTTGGAAGATCTGGAGAAGGAGAAAGAACTCAAGATAAAAGAACGCGTGCTTGCAGACGTTGATAGGAGAAATAGACACGTGACAAAGCGTAGCATAGTTAAAGAGACTGGACAGGCCATAAATGTGCTGGAGAAAGAATGGGCGAAAGATGATGAGGATCTCATCAATGATGAGGTCCTCTGGAGCAGCTTCGATCTCGTTCAGAAGGTCAAGCTGGGTCTCACAGTTCAGCTCTCCATGAAAGATTGTGAGCTAGAACAGCGTGAGATGAGGTTGGGAACTGAAAAAGATCACATGCTCAACCTGATCCGGAGGGCGAGGAAGGTGCGCGCAGAGAGCGAAGGGCGTTTATCAAGTTGAAGAGTCTGATGGACCCGAACGCAGGCGCACACTCAAGTGGAGCTCTGAGTGAAGCGATGGAGAACCTGGAGAGACTGACAGAAGAGAAAGACTCCATCCTATCAGAGCTCAGCTTGTTAGACAATCTGATGGAGGATGAGGTGTTTCAGTACCACCCCAAGATTGGAATGACCAAGTACGAGAAAAACGTACTGAAGAAGCTCCAAAAGCAGGAGGCCGAACAGCGCAGAAATTTTAAGAAGGCCGAAGAGAAGAAGGCCAAGGGGGTGAAGACAGTTATAGGAGTGAATCAAACATGGAGAAGATCTGAGAGCTCAGAATGGCAGAAGACTCAAGAATTCAGAATTAATGTGGCCTGTTTGAGAGACATCAATAAACATCAAGACAGAGTTAATTAATTGTGTCTCGATTATTTTGCATAAAATGTAATGCAAAATTGAGAAGAAACAAAATCCTAAAATATTGAACAATATGTCGATAAGATTGTATAATTATAATAGATATAATGAAATTATTATGAATATGATAATACAATATTTAATTGTTATTACAATTGTAGATTAATTATTAAAGGAACAAAGTGTCTACTTGTACTAAGGGGAATTAGCACTAACCTTGGCTAGTAAATCAGGTGACTACAGTAAACTAGTAGAAACTCTGATTTCCAAATACAACATTTGGCGCCATTATCTGCCTGAGTACACTGCTGAAACTCGAGTTTACTACACAGCCAGTAAAGGCCAGTCACAGAATTTTCTTTTTTCATGATTAAGCTTTTAAAAAGATTGTGTGGCTGTTTTAGCAGTTTACCATCAACCTTTTTAATTTTTTTAATTAGCTACGCTGGATAGTTGTTGTGAGTTAACTAGCTGACGCTTTCTCAGTTTTATGTGGCTAATTAGCTAATAGGTTAATAGTTTACATGTAGCTATATTTACGGCATCTCACAGGAGCCTATTTCAAGTTGATGTAACCCAGAGGTGCTAAATCTTGGTCCTGGGGATCTACCAACCTGCAGAGTTTATCTTTAAACCTAATCTAACACAGCTAAACCAGGTAATGAACGCCTGTATGAGTATCTAAACATCACAGCAAGGTGTGCTGGACCTGAATTGGAATTAGCGTCCCCTGACGTAACGCTACAAACACTGCAACACACTGTAAAGCTTGGTCAATTAACTGCCTTCAACTGCTTGAAAGCAAAGAATTTTACAGAGCTGGTTCGTTTGACCTGTTCGTCTTAGGACGAATGTCCAATTTATCTGTGTGGCATCAAAAACGATGAAAAATCAAAAAAAGAAAAAAAAGGAATAAGAATTGGCACTCCAGATTCAAAACTGGTACAGCTGAGACTTAGCAACTGATTGCTAACGTACAAGGGCCAACTCTGGGCTGACTCTACACTAAGGTACTTAATAGGATTGTGAACGGTAACATCTAAGAAAAACTAACAATGTAAAAAAACAAAAAACAAATATGAACTAACAAAGATTAAGTCCCATCTTGATTTCAGGTTGACAAAGAAAGAGAAATCCACAACTCTGAGCTTCTGCTGTGTTGAAAAGAGCTGTCCCACTGACTCAATGTCTGGCCAGAATCTGAGTAGAGTCCCTGAAGCTTGTAGGGCGCGTTGTTCCACTTCTTGGAATCTCTTCGTGGCAGGAGTGACAGACTGTCCAGTGTCCCAGTAAACACAAACCACAGGTGAGCGCTCTGTAAATAAAATACACTTTCTGTTCGCATAAACATTATAATGACAACATAAGCCAACACCTTCTACCATAAACACATTAAAACCATATAAAAGGTGACATTTTATTGTATTTTTAAATAATGGTGAAGTAATGATATTAAGCTGAGTCTGAACTGAATTAATATTAATTCAGTTCAGACTCAGCTTAATATCATTACGTCACCACCAATAAGCTGATTTACTCGATCAAAACATCATGAATATTATTTTCTGATAATAATACTTTCTGATAAGAACATTCAAACTATTTTACTCTCATACCTGTAAATTTAATACACAGTTTAATTCGGTTCCTATTGACCAGCTTCTTGTTCTAACTATCTTGCTCCACGTTAAATGATGCCAAAGTAACATTCTGGTGCCTTTCTTGGTATTTAAGGGGAATTTTAATAAGCTTAGTGAACGACCAGAGTTTTAATGAGAATTATTTTTTTTCTCCTAATACTAACAGTTGGGAACTGTTCTGTTTCTTTATTAACTGAATTAAGACCTAACTGAAGTCCATAGTCAGGAGTTTGTCAGGATTCTACAGTCTAGAACGGTGACTGCAATACTGCTGCTGCCTGTACCAGCCGGCGGCCAATCTCAAGATCCCTCTTCCCATCACTCCTGAACCGAACCCCGTTTATTTAAACTTTACTTGGAGTTTCACTTGATCTTACTTAAGCTCCTCCACCTGGTATAGGTCCTCAACTCTCACCTGGAGGAGACTCGCCATCCTTACTGTAAACAGTGCTGATGTTACTGCTTCCAAACACTAAAGAGAAACATGAAAACACAGAAGATGAAGAGCTGTCAGTAAGATTATTTCTATTCATTCACTCTCACCATTGACCCCACCATGTCTAATATAATTGTCTTACCACTTGCGAGGTCTAATATGATTGGCCCACGACTTGCGAGGTCTAATATGACTGGCTTACAGCTTGAGCAGTTTGACAAATTAACAATACAGCAGCAGCAGCATTTATTGTGAATGAGCAAGTGAATTTTCTTTATCATATAACAATAATCTTCAGATAAATGTAAATTATGTTTTAAATGGTTAAATCTTTGTTGGATTTGTGATCACTGGTTCTGGGGCTGTAGTGGTTAAAGGAACCAACGTCCTAAAACGACCTACATGCCTACATTAATAAGTCATGGACAGCGATCAGCGCGAGGATCGTTATCTCTGAACAGATCTCAGCTACTCACTATTACAGCGAGATGAAGACGATAAAAGGGTCTGATATGCTGCTTTTCCACTGTTTACTGACTATAACTTCAGGTTCTGTGATGCTAAATGACGGCACACATGAATCCCGATCTGAATTTTCTCATTAAGGTCGCCTGCCCACGATTTAGAACCACTTATGGAAGTGTCTACGGTCAGATTAGTGTATTAACACAGCTCTGAGAATCTGTGTCACATTAAAATAAAAAAAACCTGATTTGTGCCGCTTCAGCCTAGCAAGGTGAGTCTTGGTACTGCGTTTAAAGTAAAATAAACATACATAAACTGTCATCTCTCTTTAAACTCAAAATTAAAATCTACCTCAGGAATGGATCTGCAGCCCTGATCGCTCAAACCCGTTTAACCACAGCGTTTCACTTCAACAGCCTAGATTAAGTAGATTAAAACCAACTATTTTAACATATTGTTTTATTATTTAGTCATAAAATAAGCTTTTATATTACTATATCTGTCATTTGTCGTCTAAATTTCATCATCTAAACCTTTTCAAACGTTTTATAGGAGAACATAGTCTGGCTGTAATGCTAATTAGTAATGAGGCTAAAAACACGATTCAACTCACCGAATATCCCGTTTATAAGTCAAATTATCGACCATTCACGGATACTGTCGGAGTTTATGACGGCCTTTCAATATTTTTGAAACATTTTAGACCTCTAGTCTATGTTTAGCTCTGAGTTCTCTGTATTTAGTTTGTTTATTTTCTTGCGGCCCAACGTCTTTCTGCAGCTTCGGTTCCAAACAGGGTTGCCAGATTTCATGTACAGAATCCAGCCGAAAGAGTTAAAAAACCGGGCGAAATGCAGATAAACCTGTACAAAAAGTACACATACTGTGTACAATTGTTTTAATTACAATAAAAAAGTAATACAATAGGTCAACATAGGTACATTAATTGCGGCTATTTTTCCTTCAGACAGGTTATCAAACAGGTACTGAAGTGAACGCTAGATGACGCTATCGGTCGTACAATAAATGCATCGCGGTCAAGTTTATAACCTTCTCGAAGTTTCTGTCTGAATTGGCCACGCCCACTCAGCCAGCAGCGGAGGCGTGGCCACGATCTCTTTTATGATTGGGCGGCAACCGCACTGTGACGTCTAGAATAATGTTTATAAATAGACTCAACTGTGGAGGCGGGGCCACGCTCAGCTCTCTTTTATGATTGGTTAGCAGCAGCAGCAGCCGTGACGTCACGGGAAGAAAGTTTATAAATATACCTCGCAACACACGCCGTTCACCATTTCGCTCTCAGCAGCGTAGCGAACGGCCGCGTGTTCGGAGCTTAAGTGCTGATATTAGAGCGAGTTTAGTTTCTAAAAGGAACGATGGAAAGAGAATTTAAAGAATGTCTAGCAAATGCTATAGGTCTAATTAACAACAATGTAGACCTTAGCAATAATGCTAAAGTCCAGGCAGCGCTGACTAGAGCTCAGGAGAAGATGGACAACCTGGGAGAACACCTGATGGAGGTGATGGAGAACCAGGTTGGCCCGTTGGAAAGAGCTCAGACAGTAGAAAGAGTGCGATGGATGGCTGAAGAGGTGCGCTTGCAGTCAAAAATTGAAAAACTGACTCAGGCGCTGGAAAACCAGCATAGTGAATTAGAACAGGCCAGAAAGAACGCGTTGGAAGATCTGGAGAAGGAGAAAGAACTCAAGATAAAAGAACGCAAGCTTGCAGACGTTGATAGGAGAAATAGACACGTGACAAAGCGTAGGGTACTTAAAGAGACTGGACAGGCCATAAATGCGCTGGAAAAAGAATGGGCGAAAGATGATGAGGATCTCATCAATATCGAGGTCCTCTGGAGCAGCTTTGATCTCGTTCGGAAGGTCAAACAGGGTCTCACAGTTCAGCTCTTCATTAAAGACTGTGAGCTGGAGCAGCGTGAGATGAGGTTGGGAACTGAAAAAGATCACATGGTCAACCTGATCCGGAGGGCGAGGCAGGTGCGCGCGGAGAGCGAACAGGAGTTCGACAGGTTAAACAGCCTGATGGACCCGAACGCTGGCGCGCACTCAAGTGGAGCTCTGAGTGAAGCGATGGAGAACCTGGAGAGGCTGATGATAGAGAAGGACTCCATCCTGTCAGAGCTCAGCGTGCTAGCCGCTGTGATGGAGGATCAGGTGTTTCAGTACCACCCCAAGATTGGAATGACCAAGTACGAGAAAAATGTACTGAAGAAGCTGCAAAAGCAGGAGGCCGAACAGCGCAGAAAATTTAAGAAGGCTGAAAAGAAGAAGGTCAAGGAGGAGAGGAAGGCCGAAGAAAAGAAGGTGAAGGATGAGAGGAAGGCCGAAAAAAGGAAGGCCAAGGAGGAGAAGTCGGCCATGGAAGGTGAAAGGACATGTAGGACCTTCTGGAGGAGATGTCTGTGTCTGTGTTAAGGGAAAGTCTGCAAGAAGAATTCAGAGCTCCAGGTCAGAAGACTCGAGAGCTCAGAATGAAAGGCCTGTTTTAGAAAAATCAATAAACATCCACAAAGAATCCATTTACTGTGTCTTGATTATTTTACCTGAAATATAAAATATTTTAAAATATTAAAACTTTTAAAATATCAAATGTGTTATTAATAATAACAATAATAATAATAATAATAATAATAATATGAATATTATATTAGAATATGATAAATGTTATGAATATTTATAAATGTTTAATTATCACAGATAAATAATAAAATGATAATTCAATTAATAGTCAATACTGTACAATAATACTGATACACATTTTTATACAATGTTTCTATAAAATATACAATATGTTGTACTGTTGTATTATTGCACTGTTGTATTGTTGTACTATTATGTTGTTGTATTGTTGTACTGGTGTATTGTTTTATTGTTTTACTGGTGTACTGTTGTATTGTTTTACTGGTGAATTGTTGTATTGTAGCACTGTTGTGTTGGTGTACTGTTGTATTTTTTTATTGTTATATTGTTGTGGTGTACTGTTGTGTTGTTTTACTGGTGTATTGTTATATTGTTGTGTTGTTGTACTGTTGTGTTGTTGTACTGTTGTGTTGTTGTACTGTTTGCACTGTTCTGTGTTTTGTTGCTTGTGTGCACCGTACGGTCCTGTAGGAACGCAGGGTTGTTGTACTGTTTACTGTGTAGATGATTAAAATGACAATAAATTCCACTTGACTTGTTAATTTTGCTAATTTCTTACATACATACACTGTTAATATATTTTAGAAATCATTATTCTAATGTCTTTAATATGTAATTTAATATTATAATAATTAACTATTTAATTAATACAACTATTTAATAAATAAAGTAATCAGAAGTTACTTTAGCACTTTAATATATACACACACACCGTTCCACCTTGGAGCCACCTTAAAAGCAGTTCTGAAAGCAGCTGCAGAGGAAGCAGAAGCTTCAGGAGTTTAACAGATGTTTACAGTGCAGTGAGCAGGATGTGAACCAGATGTTGAGACACAGTGACTGATCACCCAAACTTAAAATCAAACCTCACCAGATTCAGGAACAGCAGACCAAACAGTTGAATAGGTTCTCAGATTAGTTGAAGAGGTTCTCAGGTTAGTTGAAGAGGTTCTCAGGTTAGTTGAAGAGGTTCTCAGGTTAGTTAAAGAGGATCTTAGGTTAGTTGTAGAGGTTCTCAGGTTAGTTGTAGAGGTTCTCAGGTTAGTTAAAGAGGATCTTAGGTTAGTTGTAGAGGTTCTCAGGTTAGTTGTAGAGGTTCTCAGGTTAGTTGAAGAGGTTTTCAGGTAAGTTTAGAGGTTCTCAGATTAGTTGAAGAGGTTCTCTGGTTAGTTGAAGAGGTTCTCAGTTCAGTTGAACCGGTTCTCAGGTTAGTTGAATAGGTTCTTCGGCAAGTTGTAGAGGCTATCAGGCTAGTTAAATAGGTTCTTAGGTAAGTTGTAGAGGTTATCAGGCTAGTTGAAGAGGTTCTCAGATTTGTTGGAGAGGTTCTCAGGTTAGTTGAAGAGGTTTCCAGGTAAGTTGTAGAGGTTCTCAGGTTAGTTGAAGAGGTTTCCAGGTAAGTTGTAGAGGTTTTCAGGTTAGTTGAAGAGGTTCTCAGGTAAGGTGTAAGGGTTTTAGGTTAGTTGAAGAGAGTCTCACATAAGTTGTAAAAGTTCTTAGGTTAGTTGTAAAGGTTCTCAGGTTAGTTAAAGAGCTTCTTAGATTTGTTGGAGAAGTTCTCAGGTTTGCTGAAGAGGTTCTCAGGTTAGCTAAAGAGGTCCTTTGGTTAGTTAAAGAAGTTCTTAGGTTAGTTGAAAAGGTTCTCAGGTTCCCGTAACGTATTTATTATTATCTGTCCGAATTTAATAATTCATTTTAATAATCCAATCTATCTATCTATCTATCTATCTATCTATCTATCTATCTAGAGAGAGAGAAAGAGAGAGAACCCACAGGATGCAACAACAAAAATGATCACAAACTATTAAAATATTGTTTTCTATTTGTAATAAAGTGCTCTGGTCTCGTTTATACAGTGTATCTGAATGGTATTGCACACATACAGCATATGGGTCCGAACAGTCAGGTCAGAGTTCCCTTTAAAATAAACTGGTAAAGCTGTGAGTCTGTACTAGTAAGAGCTGAATTCTTACTGAAACATGATTTCTGTTAGTGGTGCTGTTGACATGATGTTCTTCAAACTGGTTTCTACTGACCGTCACACAGCTCACTCTGTCAAAGTGTGGTTAAGTGGAGTTAAGTGAACAGTTTTAAGACCCAGCAGAGTAAGAAAAACAGCAGGGGGCGCTGGAGTACAACACATGGAGTGCATATGTGAGCTACACAAATCGTCCACAGTCCCAGAACATTATCAGACACACTGCAGACAATCCCCTAAACAACGAGACAAACACTCCAGAACTTTCACACATAGAGACAAACTGTGAACAAGAGACACGAATAACACCATTTTAATAAGAACAGAGGCAGCAGTGGAGTGATAGAACAAGATAAACACGGAGAAACCTGTAAGATTTAACAGCACAACACTAAAACAGAGAAAAAACTAATTCATTGAAATATTTTGTGAAAAAAGTGTTATGTCTAGTGTTATATTCTCTTATGTCTGCTTACAGTCAAAGTTTATAAACTGTCCAAAAGTATCCAGACCGCCTTTCTAATCAGTGAACTCAGGATCTTTACACAATTTTGTACAATTCAGTGACTGAGATATAAAGAAGATCATCAGAGTGGTTTGATGGGAAATGGTAACTGTGGAGATTTAGATTTCTTTACAGTGACATTGATTGGAACCAGGGAGCAATATGTCTACAGCATGAATATACATATTTTATTTACTATTAAAATCACCAATGAACCTACACAACCCTTCTGAGATTGTATATGTTAGGTTTTATATGTTCATTTTATTTGGGGTCTATTTTGGCTGCATGTACGTCTCTGCATATTTTAGGCAACAGGCAGTGGATTTCTGACTATTTCATGTAATAACAGGGCTTTTATAGACATTAAACTCTTCAGTCGTCTGGCTACTATCGACACCACTGTGAATCATTCTGATTTTGTTTCTGCAGAACAGAGCATTTCACACCAAACCACTCGGAATAACTTACCATTAAATTCTGCAAGACGTTTATAAAAACTGGTGAACAGGTGTTTAAGTACACATTCACTACTTAAACAGTCTCTTTAGAACAGCACTGACCAATAATATAATAGGACGCTCTACAGCAGATGCCCAGTGCCAAGCGTGGACTAGAAGTGTATTAAACCCTTCAGCACTATATATTAACTGTGTTCTCTGGAGTGATGGAGCTCCAGCCAGTAACTCTGGAATGAGCTGGTGTGATCCAGAACTGACCATCCAACAAACTCTTCTATGTTTCTTCTGTGTCTTCTATGTTTTGTCAGCTAATGCTAGAATTCAGTGTTTCTCAGTAGTTTTGCCTTCAGATGTTGTAGTGACCCTCCATGAGGTGACACCATCATGACTGACATTTCACTTCCATCCATGACATCATGATGCAAATCCAGTGTGTTGTGTCTCCATCCAGTACTTATGTGCTGCTGAGCTGAGTGGAGCAGTAGAGTCTCATCAACACTCACCATGAAGAACACGCTCTCCTTATTACTGATACTGCTCACCTTCAGCAGTGAGTTCCTGATTGATACACTGTTTCTCTGTGTAACAGCATTAATACATCATTAATAATTAATATTTACTTGTTTCAGCAGGTGTGAAATGTCAAAGTATGGAATCATTACAAACTGCAGTTCAGCTAAAACCTGGAGAAACTCTGAGTCTCTCCTGTAGAGGATCTGGATTCACCTTTGGCAACCATGACATGCACTGGATCAGACAACCAGCTGGAAAACCGCTGGAGTGGATAGCAGAAGTTTGGAGCAGTGGAGGTTTAAAGGCAAAATCTCTTGAAGATCGAATTGAATTTCAAAAAGACAATTCTAACAGCATGGTGTATCTGAAACTGTCTGGTGTGACAGTAGAGGACTCAGCTGTGTATTACTGTGCAAGAGAAGCTCACAGTGATGAATATCTGTGGAAACTCTGTACAAAAACCTGCTCAGTGTTTATTTTTATGACAGGATGTTATTCACAGTCTGAGCTTCGGCAGGTGGTGTAGAAGTTTTAGTAGAACAACCACAGGGGGGCAGCAGAGGAGAACAAATGAAGTGCAGAATGAACCTGTAGAGTCAGCACTGTACACAGTTCAGTAGAGCAGTGTTTGGAATTATGTATCATATGACTGTATATAATTTAGTTATAACTCATACAGTGTTGGTCATAAACTAGACAACAAGAGCTACAATGGTTTATTCACAGTGGAAAGTATTTAGAAAACTAGTTAAACTAATTTTATTAAATAGTAAACTGCAGTGATCTGCTCTAGGTAATGTCAGTAAATTACTGTGATCAGCTAAATTCATTCAAAGCATTTCAAATATGAGGCTTCTTGATATAAATTTAATTATTGTTTTATATTTGCTGCATTTTTAATGCATCAAATGCACAACATTACAAATAGTATTTCCTACAAATAGTATTTCATGCTCTAATTAAATGTATAGAACTCAATTTCAGAGCAGAATGACTGTAATATATAATAATGAATCATACAGCATGTAGGAAGAACCATCACTCAATATAGAGTGAAATATAATGAAACTAAAATCAGTAACAAGACTACGTTCCTACAAGGTAAAAAGTTCAAAACCTCATTAAACCCATGTTCACACCAGTGTTCATTATAATGATGCTACATAATCAGAATCAGTCTTACTTCTAGACTGATGTAATCAAATCAGATACGTCTCATTCACTGATCTTCATCTGAACATCTGAATATCATGATATGTCATGATATCTGCACGTGTTGCTGTTGCATGTTGCTCTATGGAACCTGAAAGACAACAATTCTTTCCCATGTATATGAGTTACAGGAAAGACAGTAAAGACCTCTTAGTAAACTGGACCCTGAGAACTCCTGTATTATAATCTGATGAAGCACCCAGCAAACAGGATGAACCATCTCCTACTATAGACTGTAATATAAATAAAACCTCTAAAGAAATATGACGCAGCTAATTTTAATAATGTTCTAATAATGATCATAATATTCTAATCACAGGACTCCTGAGCTGACCTGTAGCTGTATATCTACTGTGAACTGCATGGAGGCTCCAGTACCGCTGACATCATGATGCAAATCCAGTGTGTTGTGTCTCCATCCAGTACTTATGTGCTGCTGAGCTGAGTGGAGCAGTAGAGTCTCATCAACACTCACCATGAAGAACACACTCTCCTTATTACTGATACTGCTCACCTTCAGCAGTGAGTTCCTGATTGATACACTGTTTCTCTGTGTAACAGCATTAATACATCATTAATAATTAATATTTACTTGTTTCAGCAGGTGTGAAATGTCAAAGTATGGAATCATTAGAAACTGCAGTTCAGCTAAAACCTGGAGAATTTCTGAAAATCTTCTGTAGGGGATCTGGATTCGAGTTTGGAGACCACCACATGCACTGGATCAGACAGCAGGTTGGAAAACCACTGGAGTGGGTGGGTTTTATTTCAAACAATGCAGGCAGCAATGGCTATTCAGGATCATTTCGAGGCCGAACTAGAATCACCAGAGACAATTCCCGCAGCTTGGTGGATCTACAGCTGTCTGGTGTGACAGTTGAGGACTCAGCTGTGTATTACTGTGCGAGAGAAACACAGTGATGAATATCTGTGGAAACACTGTACAAAAACATGGAACTGCTGTTTACATTCATGACCACAGGGGGCAGCAGCAGGCAAGAAATGTGTAGAATGAACAAGTGCCTGTATATTTATAAGCTGCATTGTGTTGAGATCCAGCACTGACAGTAGTTTATCAGAGAAACATCATTTATATATTTAAACATTGGATTTGGTCTTCAATCAATAAACTTTCATCTAGAATTTAAAAGAGATAATGTCATCATCACAATATAACATAATTTAAAAGCAGTTGATGCTGAGTGGATGCTAACAATTTATGGCTATATTTAAATCTAGTACAAAATAAAAAGATACCCCCCTTTTCTGACCAGCAGGTGATCATATAGGTCTCAGAACAGATATCCTGTGATTGTTATTGGGCCTTAATACACTGTTACATCTGCTTGTCATCACATGATTTCTGTATTGTTATATACAGTGAATGTGATCTTACCAAGACTTTAAACTAGTTCATATTAAAAAACACATTTTGGATCAGATTAGTAATAAAATATACACATCAGCTACACTTTCTCTCCACATACAGCACACAAATCAAGTATAAGATAAGATAACACTATTGAAATTGCAGCATAACAGTACTATACACATTGTACAAGAGAAGACACACATTAAACAGAATAAAATAAATAAATAGAGCGTTATTAAAGATGATTAAAGGTGCTGATGTGCCAAAGCGTTTCCAAGACCATGTTCAGCGACTTAAGGTCATTCAGGGAAGATACAATCATTCACTGTAGAGAGAACAACACTGAAACTGCAGCTGATATTATAGAGGAACGTTTTGACGAACTGTTTGTTTATTTATTGATTTATTTTTTTTTCAAAGTGGCAAAATGTGTCCTCAGAAAATGCCCTGTTGAAACACGTCAAACTCTGACCTCACCAAAGCACACAAATCTGCACCCAGAACTTAAAGAGGAAGATGAGAAAAGTGTTCATGACATCATGATGCAAATCCAGTGTGTTGTGTCTCCATCCAGTACTTATGTGCTGCTGAGCTGAGTGGAGCAGTAGAGTCTCATCAACACTCACCATGAAGAACACGCTCTCCTTATTACTGATACTGCTCACCTTCAGCAGTGAGTTCCTGATTGATACACTGTTTCTCTGTGTAACAGCATTAATACATCATTAATAATTAATATTTATTTGTTTCAGCAGGTGTGAAATGTCAAAGTATGGAATCATTAGAAACTGCAGTTCAGCTAAAACCTGGAGAAACTCTGAGTCTCTCCTGTAGAGGATCTGGATTCACTTTCAGCAGCTACCACATGCACTGGATCAGACAACAGGCTGGAAAACCGCTGGAGTGGATGGGATATATTTCGAGCAGTGGAGGCAGCAAAAGCTACGCAGCATCATTTCAAGGCCGAACTGAGATCAGCAGAGACAATTCTAACAGCATGGTGTATCTGAAACTGTCTGGTGTGACAGTAGAGGACTCAGCTGTGTATTACTGTGCAAGTGAAGCACACAGTGATGAATATCTGTGAAACACTGTACAAAAACCTGCAGCTGCTGTTAGATGGTTATTTTCATTACAGGATGTTATTTACAGTCTGAGCTTCAGCAGGTGGTGAAGTAGGTTAAGTAGAACAAACACAGGGGGGCAGCAGAGGACAAGAAATTTTAAATCAACACAAATCCAGGTGATTAAATCATATGCAAATGTTTGGGTACCCCTGGTCAAATGCCATGCTGATTTTCTAACTGATAAAATGTTCATCTACAGAGAAAACACGTCTATAAGCTTTAACACACTGTTTATTTACAATTAATATTTTTGGGGAAAAAAACACAAAACATAAAATGAAGAAAAACAATAGAAATGCTCATCAACACCCACCATTAACAGCATTAATACATCATTAATAATTAATATTTACTTGTTTCAGCAGGTGTGAAATGTGAAAGTATGGAATCATTAGAAACTGCAGTTCAGCTAAAACCTGGAGAAACTCTGAGTCTCTCCTGTAGAGGATCTGGATTCACTTTCAGCAGCTACAGCATGCACTGGATCAGACAACAGACTGGAAAACCGCTGGAGTGGATGGGACGTGTTTATAGTCACGGAGGAGCCGCTGAGTATTTGAAAACTTTGAAAACTTTTATGTTGATTCTTGAGAAGGTTGAGTAGAAGAACCACAGGGCATCAAATGAAGTGCAGAACGAACTGTATCTATATGTTTATAAGCTGCAGTGTGTTGAGATTCATCATTATCAACAGTTCATCAGAACAACATCATGTTTATATTTAATGATGGCTGCTAATGATATACAGCTTTCCAGTCTTTCTTCTAATAGCACTGCAGACACTGAATTATACTGGTACTAACTACATCTCACTGTGGACAAATACTGTATTATCACAACTTAACATTCACTGCCTTTGTTAGCTGTGGGGTGCCTCAAGGTTCAATTCTGGACGCCCTCATATTCTGTGTCTGCATGGTATGTAGGTTTCAGCTGTCACTGCTGTGCTGATCATGTCTATATATATAAAAATCTCAGTTCTACAAAAGTTCTACAAAAGTGAAATAAATACACTATGTGACAAATAAATACATTAGTCATTAGTATATTTTGTTTTACCTGCATTCAATTACAAACACTTAAAATCACAAAAAAGTTTTTTTATTTTATTAACTTGTTCATTTGTTGTAGTTCTTGTTTAAATATATACTCATTCTAATTTTGATGCCAGTTCCAATTTTTGATTGTGCCCCAAAAACCTTGATATTTACTTGATGTGTTACATCATCTTTTCTCCAAGCAGCACTTTAGAGTCTTTTGAGGATTAAGGATATCAATTGATCTCGTTTTAAAAGTGAATTTTTCTTCCATTATTCTGTTAAACACTGTATGGAGTCTTCAGTATCACATTTTCAACTTTATGTTATGCCACATGTGGGAGGCAGTTCTAGACTGCAGGCAGGCCGGTCTAGCACTGGCACTTTCTGGTTACCCAGCAGTACTGATGTCACGTTAAAATAAACAAGAATGGTCCTGAAAATGATGTAATCTAGAAGGTAATCACAGTGTGTATATAAATCTTTCAGCATTAATGGTGACTTTGGAGTGGGGCTAATTACTGAGCCCATGTGCACTAATACACCCCCATATCATAATAGACTCTGCCTTGTGAACTGCATGCTGGTAACAGCCTGGAAAGTCCTTTTCCTCTTTATCTCTGGGAGCACAGTGTGAATTAGTTCTGTAAACAGTCTGAAAGGTTAACAGGTCAGAGTTCAGAGAAGTGTGCGGTGTAGCAGGACGTTCTCAGTGAGCAGCTTCTGCTGTGCATAGTACAGTCTTAACTTTGTGCCTGCAGTGATTAAAGGTGCTGATTTATTAAAGTGTTTCCAAACCCATGTGGTGATGGGCATCACAGAGGCATGCTGGTTTTTAACATAGTGTCTCTTGAGGGACTTAAGGTCATTCAGGGAAGATAACATCATACACTGTAGAGGAAACAATACCAAAACTGCAGCTGATATTATTGAGGAACTTATTGATAAACTGTTGGTTTATTTATTAATTTACTTTTTTGGCAAAAAGTGTCCTCAGAAAATACTCTGCTCAAACACCTCAACCAGAAATCTGCACCCAGAACTTAAAGAGGAAGATGATAAAAGTGTTCATGACATCATGATGCAAATCCAGTGTGTTGTGTATCCATCCAGTACTTATGTGCTGCTGAGCTGAGTGGAGCAGTAGAGTCTCATCAACACTCACCATGAAGAACACGCTCTCCTTATTACTGATACTGCTCACCTTCAGCAGTGAGTTCCTGATTGATACACTGTTTCTCTGTGTAACAGCATTAATACATCATTAATAATTAATATTTACTTGTTTCAGCAGGTGTGAAATGTCAAAGTATGGAATCATTACAAACTGCAGTTCAGCTAAAACCTGGAGAAACTCTGAGTGTCTCCTGTAGAGGATCTGGATTCAGCTTTGATTGCTGCAGCATGCACTGGATCAGACAACAGACTGGAAAACCGCTGGAGTGGATGGGATATATTTCGAGCAGTGGAGGCAGCAAAAGCTACGCAGCATCATTTCAAGGCCGAACTGAGATCAGCAGAGACAATTCTAACAGCATGGTGTATCCGAAACTGTCTGGTGTGACAGTAGAGGACTCAGCTGTGTATTACTGTGCGAGACAGACACAGTGATGAATATCTGTGGAAACTCTGTACAAGAACCTGCAGCTGCTGTTAGATGGTTATTCTAATGATGGGATGTTATTTACAGTCTGAGTTTCAGCAGGTGGTGAAGAAGGTTAAGTAGAACAAACACAGGGGGGCAGCAGAGGATAAGAAATGTAGTGCAGAATGAGACTGTAGACTCAGCACTGTCCACAGTTCAGTAGATCAGGTTATATTATATAATATTTAATTCTGTAGTAGCAAAAACTTCAAATTCAAACAATCACCACTTTAACAGAAATCCAGGTGATCATATATAATCAGGAGAAACTAAAAAACATAAAATGTGTCCTGATCAACAATTACATCACATGATTCATTGTTTTCTGATGTGTTAAAGTAAATAAATAGAAATTGTGCAGTAATATATTATAGAGCTTTGATTGTGTTTCTCTCTTGTTCTCTGTTTTACTGTCTGGAAATCAAGTTTTCAGTGTTTCTAGTTTGTGAGTTTAGGCAAAATCATTAATATCATAATAACTTTATCTTATATGTATCTTGTAATTTTGACTGTGAGGTTTACTGTTTAACTATTGTGTGATTTTATTTATTAAAATACTGATAGTTTATCTTATATTACAATTTTTAAACCTCTCTTTATCTCTTATATTAAACAGACTATTTTTCCTCTTACTGTGCCTTTAAGACTGATATATGTAAATGAGTTCTGTTCTCATTGGCTGCACTATATTGTCCCTTATTTAAGCCCAGACTAAAACACTCCTTATAACTTCAGAGTGAATGGGCGGGGCTAAACTTTTGTATGGGAATATATGGTAATGGGTTAATTTACAGTGAACTGTATTTACAGCACTTGGAGCTGCCAGTTCTGTTTGGACTCCACTGGTCAGGAGTGTGTTGAGTGATACTGTTTACTCAGAGATTACGAGGACAACTGTGGTCTCTTGGAGTCTCACTCATGGATGACTGTGGCACCACCAGGATTGGTGATCTCCTGATGATGGCACCAATGTAATCAATGACTTCCATTTACATATTGTAGATGAACAAACAATAATCAATAAAAAAATGTTTTCCAGTTATTTTTTATTACGATTACATTAAAATCCTTGTTGTTCTCTCTGTTCGCTGGGGGTGTCATAGTTTTAGAACTTAAGCTCTTTTCTAATCACTGATATGAACATTTTAGTAGAAGCTGCCATCAGAATGTGTTCTTCAGATTCAGCTTTCAGATTCAGACTCTTCAGTAGTAATTCAGTCATCTACTTTTTACACACAGTGTTTATAGTGTTTCCACATTTATAAACTCCATTTCACAATAAATGACTGTATTATATCATAATGAAGCACACAGCCTGCAAGAAGAACCATCACATAACTCACTTAACTCACATCACTTAGACTGAAATATAATTAAAGATATTAATAAAATCACATTTCTACAAGATCATAATGGTCAACAACTCTTAAAACCCATTTTCCCCATAAATTCAGTTTCCATCATCATAATAATAACAATGATAAAGATATAATGATGATATAATATGACCACAGTCAGCACTGTGGTATCATACCTTATCCTGAAATCCTGACTTCAAACATTTTCTTTATAACATCATCACGTGAAGATCTGAATATCCATGACATCATGATGCAAATCCAGTGTGTTGTGTCTCCATCCAGTACTTATGTGCTGCTGAGCTGAGTGGAGCAGTAGAGTCTCATCAACACTCACCATGAAGAACACGCTCTCCTTATTACTGATACTGCTCACCTTCAGCAGTGAGTTCCTGATTGATACACTGTTTCTCTGTGTAACAGCATTAATACATCATTAATAATTAATATTTTACTTGTTTCAGCAGGTGTGAAATGTCAAAGTATGGAATCATTACAAACTGCAGTTCAGCTAAAACCTGGAGAAACAATGAGTCTCTCCTGTAGAGGATCTGGATTCACTTTTAGCAGCTACAGCATGCACTGGATCAGACAACAGGCTGGAAAACCACTGGAGTGGATGGGACGATCTTTTCAAGGAAGAACTGAAATCACTAGAGACAATTCTAACAGCATGGTTTATCTGAAACTGTCTGGTGTAACAGTAGAGGACTCAGCTGTGTATTACTGTGCGAAAGACACACAGTGATGAATATCTGTGGAAACTCTGTACAAAAACCTGCAGCTGCTGTTAAATGTCTATTTTTGTTAAGAGATGTTATTCAGTGGTTTCAGCAGGTGGTGAAGAATATTCACTAGAACATCCACAGGGGGCAGCAGAGAACAAGAAATGAAGTGCAGAACAGTCCCTGAACTTCTCCAGCACTGTCTCTGTCCTTCTTCCTCTGACCAAAGCAAATACACCAACCAAAGACCCCTAGCCAGGTTGTTCTTATTTGTACTATTTTAATAGTAATAATATTAGTGAGTAATTGTGAAGAGATCAAAACTATAAAATAAGAGGTATAAAATCATTCCTGGAGCAGAATAAAACATCTGGTTGTGTTTAAAGAATGTTTAGAGAGTCTTTTAGAAATGAGCTCATTTGCTCTGATGCAGGTTTACATATGTTTAATATTCTGGTCAGCAGCTTCATGAGGAGCCACATGAGCTGCTTCTCTAACAGGACTGAAGAAGAATAAAACACATGCTGAGATCTTGTTGTTTGTGAAAAACAGTCTGAAGGTGTTTATAGGTGTTAAAAAATATTTATTGTTATTTTTATTTAAATGTAAAATGTTTCCTTTAGAAATATTTTTGTAAATATACACCACCTTCACTATTTAAACTCATCTTTCAAGTCTTTTAGATCAAAGTGTCTTCATTATTATAAGAATATATGTTCAGATGTGTCCAAACTTTTGACTGGTAGTGTATGTAAAAATTATAATTCAACAAAGATGATAATTCTGGGATTTTTAGTTAGTTTGTATCATAAAATACATTTTGTGGCAGGAAAACATGATCAGTCACATCACTGTATTGTGATTGTGCTTCATTGTATTTGAACTAATCTAAGTCAAAAGTAACTGGACACTAAATGTTCCAGACAGTCTAGATTAAATTATAATAGATCTAATTTAAGGATGTGGTTGTTGTTGGGATGTTACTTGGTGGTTGATTCGGTATTCCAGGCTCTCAGAGTCGCATATACAGTCATTTGTATTAAAATCTTTTGGCCATTCTATAAAATAAAAGTGAAGGAAGACTATGAATGTTTGCTAAGTGGAAACTATACATCCAATCAAACTCTCTATATAGACGTGCCTCTCACAGTCAGACAGAACATTCTGGAGTGAATCAATGTTGGTATTTTGAAACCTGCAGGATAAAGTAGTGCTTAAAAGAATAAAGAAGAAGGAAAAGAAGAAAAAAGAAGATGATCTGAATGATATGAGTATATAGGGTCATTAATTAATGTGATTCAGAGTAAAAGCAGGTATGTAAGATTTTCTGTTCTACTCATGAAAGTGCTGTTACAGGGAAAGTAGACATGAGAGCGTGAGAGCAGTTCATCTCTGCATCTTTGTGATGTCCATCCTCCACCAGCACTCTCTAACAGTGAACTGAACTGGAGGTGTGATATTACCTTCTCCATCACATCACAACTTATATTTGATTCCCATCCATGATATCATGATGCAAATCCAGTGTGTTGTGTCTCCATCCAGTACTTATGTGCTGCTGAGCTGAGTGGAGCAGTAGAGTCCCATCAACACTCACCATGAAGAACACGCTCTCCTTATTACTGATACTGCTTACCTTCAGCAGTGAGTTACTGATTGATACACTGTTTCTCTGTGTAACAGTATTAATACATTATTAATAATTAATATTTACTTGTTTCAGCAGGTGTGAAATGTCAAAGAATGGAATCATTACAAACTGCAGTTCAGCTAAAACCTGGAGAAACTCTGAAAATCTTCTGTAGGGGGTCTGGATTCGAGTTTGGAGACCACCACATGCACTGGATCAGACAGCAGGCTGGAAAACCACTGGAGTGGGTGGGTTTTATTTTGAACAATGCAGGCAGCAATAGCTATTCAGGATCATTTCGAGGCCGAACTACAATCACCAGAGACAATTCCCACAGTTTGGTGGATCTACAGCTGTCTGGTGTGACAGTAGAGGACTCAGCTGTGTATTACTGTGCGAGAGAAACACAGTGATGAATATCTGTGGAAACTCTGTACAAAAACATGGAACTGCTGCTTAACTTCATACCCACAGGGGGCAGCAGCAGGCAAGAAATGTGTAGAATGAACAAGTGCCTGTATATGTATAAGCTGCATTGTGTTGAGATCCAGCACTGACAGTAGTTTATCAGAGAAACATCATTTATATATTTAAACATTGTATTTGGTCTTCAATCATTAAACTTTCATCAAGGAATTGAAAGAGATAATGTCATCATCACAATATAAAATAATTTAAAAGCAGTTGATGCTGAGTGGATGCTAACAATTTATGGCTATATTTAAATCTAGTACAAAATAAAAAGATAAAATCCCCCCAACCCCCTTTATCTGACCAGCAGGTGATCATATAGGTCTCAGAACAGATATCCTGTGATTGTTATTGGGCCTTAATACACTGTTACATCTTCTTGTCATCACATGATTTCTGTATTGTTCTGAAAATCTCATATACAGTGAATGTGATCTTACCAAGACTTTAAACTAGTTCATATTAAAAAACACATTTTGGATCAGATTAGTAATAAAATACACACATCAGCTACACTTTCTCTCCACATACAGCACACAAATCAAGTATAAGATAAGATAACACTATTGAAATTGCAGCATAACAGTACTATACACATTGTACAAGAGAAGACACACATTAATTGAATAAAATAAATAAATAGAGCGTTATTAAAGATAATTAAAGGTGCTGATGTGCCAAAGCGTTTCCAAGACCATGTGGTGATGGCCATCACAGAGACATGCTAGTTTTTAACTCGAGGGACTTAGTCATTCAGGGAAGATACAATCATACACTGCAGAGAGAACAACACTGAAACTGCTGCTGATATTATGGAGGAACGTTTTGATGAACTGTTTGCTTATTTGTTGATTTTTTTTTTTTCAAAGTGGCAAAATGTGTCCTCAGAAAATGCCCTGTTGAAACACGTCAAACTCTGACCTCACCAAAGCACACAAATCTGCACCGAGAACTTAAAGAGGAAGATGAGAAAAGTGTTCATGACATCATGATGCAAATCCAGTGTGTTGTGTCTCCATCCAGTACTTATGTGCTGCTGAGCTGAGTGGAGCAGTAGAGTCTCATCAACACTCACCATGAAGAACACGCTCTCCTTATTACTGATACTGCTCACCTTCAGCAGTGAGTTCCTGATTGATACACTGTTTCTCTGTGTAACAGTATTAATACATCATTAATAATTAATATTTACTTGTTTCAGCAGGTGTGAAATGTCAAAGTATGGAATCATTACAAACTGCAGTTCAGCTAAAACCTGGAGAAACTCTGAGTCTCTCCTGTAGAGGATCTGGATTCACTTTCAGCAGCTACAGCATGCACTGGATCAGACAACAGGCTGGAAAACCGCTGGAGTGGATGGGACGTGTTTATAGTCACGGAGGAGCCGCTGAGTATTTGAAAACTTTGAAAACTTTTATGTTGATTCTTGTGAAGGTTGAGTAGAAGAACCACAGGGCATCAAATGAAGTGCAGAACGAACTGTATCTATATGTTTATAAGCTGCAGTGTGTTGAGATTCATCATTATCAACAGTTCATCAGAACAACATGTTTATATTTAATGATGGCTGCTAATGATATACAGCTTTCCAGTCTTTCTTCTAATAGTATTGCAGACACTGAATTATACTGGTACTAACTACATCTCACTGTGGACAAATACTGTATTATCACAACTTAACATTCACTGCCTTTGTTAGCTGTGAGTTGCCTCAAGGTTCAATTCTGGACGCCCTCATATTCTGTGTCTGCATGGTATGTAGGTTTCAGCTGTCACTGCTGTGCTGATCATGTCTATGTGTACACAAATCAAGAGTACTGATAAATTTAGCTTTTCCCAATCTCTCAAGCAACTCTTCAATCCGAGGCATTGGATATGAATCAAATTTGGAAACAGAATTGAGATAGCGAAAGTCAATGCAAAAACGCAAACTGCCATCTTTCTTTGGCACAAGAACTACAGGGTTACACCACTCACTTCTGGATGGTTCCACAATGTTCATGGCCTTCATCAGTTCCACTTCCTCCATAAATGCTGGTACTAGCCGTTCAGGAATCCGGTAGCTCAGACGTTTGGGTTGAGCATTCTCTTTCAGCACGATTTCATGTTGTACCAAGGTAGTATACCCCGGCTGATTCCTAAAAACATCAGGGTCACAGAGCCTTTTAATTTGTTCTTGACGCTCATAAGTTAAATGGCTAAGGTCTATAACAGAAGGAGGCTGAAGAGCAGGTAAATACTGTTCCTCCACTTCTTCCTCATCATCAACTGCTTTAATAAACAGATGAACAGTCTCATGCTTTTTCCTTGGAAACCATTCTTTCAGAAGGTTGATATGCAGCGCCCTATGAGAGCGTGCCTGTCCAGGTGTGGCAATTTCATAGGTGGTAGGTCCTAGTTGTTTAGTGACAGTGAATGGCCCTTGCCACTTACCCAAGAGTTTGTTTTCTTCAGTGGGGAGCATCACCAGCACCTGCTGTCCAGGAACAAAAGATCGTTGCTGTGCTTTTTTGTCATACCAGACTCTTTGCTTTCGCTGAGCCTCTTGCAGATGATTAGCCGCCAACTTTGTCATTCGTTCCAGCTTCTCTCTCATGCTCAGTACATAATCAACTGTACTAACCTCATCTGGATGCTTTTCCCAGGTTTCCTTCAATAGTGACAGCGGTCCCCGCACCTCATGTGCATACACCAGTTGGAATGGCGAAAAACCAGTTGATGCCTGGGGAACTTCTCTGTATGCAAACAAAAGATAGGGGAGCCACTGGTCCCAGTCAGATCCACTTTCATTCACAAATTTCCGTAGCATCTGCACTAGTGTTTGATTAAAACGCTCTACTAAACCATCAGTTTCAGGATGGTAAGGGGTCGTTCTCAATCCTTTAATGCCAAGCAAATGGTAAACTTGTTTTAAAAGTGTGGACATAAAATTAGAGCCTCTGTCGGTTAAAATTTCCTTTGGGAATCCAACTCTGGAAAAAAACTGTACAAGACAAAATGCTACTGATTTGGCCTTAATGTTTCTCAAAGCAAAGACCTCTGGATAACGAGTTGCATAGTCACAAATGACCAATATATACTTGTTACCTCCTCGACTTCTTTCCAGGGGGCCAACAATATCCATGCCCAAGCGCTCAAAGGGAACATCAATAACAGGCAACGGTATCAGAGGGACTTTAGGGGGACCTCTAACAGAAGTGCTCTGACACTTTGGACAGGTTTTACAGAATTCCACGATGTCTTTTGACATTCCTGGCCAAAAAAAAATGTTTACTTATCCGGGTGTATGTCTTGCGTCTTCCAAGATGACCAGCCCAAGGTATGGAATGTCCTAGGGCCATCACTTTAGTGCGCACACATTGGGGAAGCACGATTTGCAACGTTCTTCCATTTTCCCGGTACAAAATGTTTTGCAAGCTGAAACTGCTCCCTTTATGTTCCAACTGAGCCAGGTTCTCTGGAGTTGACTTGGGCATTTTTGAAAGCAACCAAGAGATTTCTGCATCCTCTTGTTGTAGCTGTATCATGTCACCAGGTAATTTCCACTGCTCAGTACTTACAAAATCAATCGGCTCCTCCCGAGGCAAGCACTGAACTTTGGTTCCTTGAAACTTAGCTTGCCTTTTTTCAGCTTTAGATTTTTTAAGCGGTACTGGAGTACTAGGTAAATCAGCATTGTAGAAAGGTAGCAATTCTAATGAATTGTCTTCTATTTGTTGTAACTTGGATTGTGTCCGCATTAGCACCACATTACAGGCACTCACGGAAGACAACACTTCCAACAACACAGGAAAATCATGGCCGATAATTACAGAGTATGGCAAATTTGGGACAAGCCCTACTCTCATGAGGTATATATACCCTTGAACCTCAAGATATACTTTAGCAGTTGGATACTGGCGTTCTTTCCCATGAACGCATTTAATTACAACTACATCTTTATAATCAGAAGAACTTTCAGGGACTAGGCTGGCTTTTACAAGAGTTTGAGCACATCCTGTGTCTATCAGAGCATTAACGGTTTGACCATTTAATACAACGTTTTTAGTGACCTCACTGGGTATTGGGACTGTATTGGGCTCAGGACCAACTACACTGGGCACATAGCACATATTACTTGATTTTTTTACCACATTTGGGGCACATCGGCTTTTTGTGACCCACTTGACCACAGCTATAACAGATGATAGTCTCTGTACCACGTGGATTAACATGCTCAGTCTTCCTCAGTATCCTTCAGTAGTCACAGTTGGACGACGGGGTGACGGCCTGTCTTTGTCCATTTTCCATTGGGTATGACTCCAGGGCTGATTTTTACGCCTAGCAGCAACGAATACATCTGCAAGCCTTGCTGCCTCTTCTGCAGATGGTGGATCATGTTCTCTGATCCACACTTGCAACTCTGGGCACAGCATTCTCAGAAATTGCTCCAGGATAATGGTCTCCCCAATTTGCTTGACCGACTTTGTTGTAGGTTTCACCCACTTTTGATACAGGTCCCTCAATCTGACATACACCTCTTTTGGTGTTTCCTCTGCCGATACCTCTAAGGAACGAAACCTCTGACGAAAGGTCTCTGCATTGATTGAGTACTTCTTCAGTATAGCCTCCTTTACCAAGGCATACTCACTCGACTCATCCACACCCATGGAAACATAGGCGCTGCGTGCCTTCCCAGTCAACAAAGGAACCAACCTTATAGCCCATTCGTCCTGGGGCCACCGGCATGCTATGGCTATACGCTCAAAGGTGGTCAAATAATGCTCTATGTCATCTGTCACTGCCAGCTGCTGTAATTTTGGCTCTTTGAGAGAGTGAATGTGGGTTTCCTGACAAGAACTTAGGGAAGTTCTAAGTGATTGCTCAGGCTCTTCACCCATTCTTGGTCGTACATCCTCCAAAGGTGTGCGTTGGCTCACCTCCCCCTGCAACAGATGAAACTGATGTTGTAAGGACTTCCACCTTGTCTCTTGTCGAGCTGCCTCTTGCTCCAGACGAGTACCCCTCGCTTGCTGTTCGACCAGAAACTGGCAGAGCATTTGTCTGAGATCCCTTGTATCTTCCTCTTCCTGCAGCCTCGGTTCAACAGCTCCACCTCCACCTCCAAAGGTTGCCTCCATTTCCTCTTGAAGCATCCTGAACTCCACTAGCTGCTCAGCCCATGGCTTCTTTGGCACCATGATGCCTCAAAACTCCAATATGCTGTGCCTCCAATCTGGACACATCCCACCGCTGCCACCAAATTGTCAGGGTGTGACCAAAAGCAAAGCCAGGAGGACAGTAAGGAGTCAATTTAACAATTTATTACAAAAAGAGTTCTGGCCAGGCAAAAACACAACCACCAAACCATGGCAACATGGCCCCTTTTTAAGAACATGGGTGACACCATAAACTGTTCATAGGGGACAATCCCCCACTCCAACAGTGGCAAACAGTTAAATCCAGCTTGATAACGCTGTTATATCTCACAGCACATTCTCAACATATAGGATCAAATTTTAATGTCAGATATAAAAACAGCAATGTCCCACACTATTTAAATAGCTCCCTGAATATATCTGGTTTACCCCCTATAAAGGTTCCAGATAGTTTAGGCTACATTTCCCAGAATTCCAAGCATGTCTATAAAAACATGCTCCATAAGCCCGCACTCCCTCTTAAGCACCACCCACTGACCCACGCTGCAGATATGGCTCCTAGGGAACAAAGAAGGCGGTAAAACACATTTGGTGAGCTTAATAAAATGGTAAAAACTGTCTTAACCTGTGGTCTGACTCTTTTTGCTAGTGTGCACTCCTAGCATAAAAAAATTGTACCTTTTAAAAGATGTTGTTACTGACCATTAGCACAAGATGAGCAATGTTAGAATACCAAAGAGCTATATATAGTGTAAATAACAGTACATTTTTTATCCTTACGTTGAGCACAATAAAACTACATCAAACTATGACCTCCCCAGCACACTCCCATACCCATGTTGTTGTTGTTACGTGTGGGGACCTTAGTGGGCCATCACAATATATAAAAATCTCAGTTCTACAAAAGTTCTACAAAAGTGAAATAAATACACTGTGACAAATAAATACATTAGTCATTAGTACATTTTGTTTTACCTGCATTCAATGTGTTGCATCATCTTTTCTCCAAGCAGCACTTTACAGTCTTTTGGGGATTAAGGATATCAATTGATCTCGTTTTAAAAGTGAAATTTTCTTCCATTATTCTGTTAAACACTGTATGGAGTCTTCAGTATCACATTTTGACATTTATATTATGCCACATGTGGGAGGCAGTTTTGGGACTGCAGGCAGGCCGGTCTAGCACTGGCACTTTCTGGTTACACAGCAGTACTGGTGTCACGTATCTAGAAGATAATCACAGTGTGTATATAAATCTTTCAGCATTAATGGTGACTTTGGAGTGGGGCTAATTACTGAGCCCATGTGCACTAATACACCCCCATATCATAATAGACTCTGACTTGTGAACTGCATGCTGGTAACAGCCTGGAAAGTCCTTTTCCTCTTTATCTCTGGGAGCACAGTGTGAATTAGTTCTGTAAACAGTCTGAAAGGTTAACTGGTCAGAGTTCAGAGAAGTGTGCGGAGTAGCAGGACGTTCTCAGTGAGCAGCTTCTGCTGTGCATAGTACAGTCTTAACTTTGTGCCTGCAGTGATTAAAGGTGCTGATTTATTAAAGTGTTTCCAAACCCATGTGGTGATGGCCATCACAGAGGCATGCTGGTTTTTAACATAGTGTCTCTTGAGGGACTTAAGGTCATTCAGGGAAGATAACATCATACACTGTAGAGGAAACAATACCAAAACTGCAGCTGATATTATTGAGGAACTTATTGATAAACTGTTGGTTTATTTATTAATTTACTTTTTTGGCAAAAAGTGTCCTCAGAAAATACTCTGCTCAAACACCTCAACCAGAAATCTGCACCCAGAACTTAAAGAGGAAGATGAGAAAAGTGTTCATGACATCATGATGCAAATCCAGTGTGTTGTCTCCATCCAGTACTTATGTGCTGCTGAGCTGAGTGCAGCACATAAGTTCAGTTCCCCATAAGTTCAGTTCCCCATAAGTTCAGTTTCCATCATCATAATAATAACAATGATAAAGATATAATGATGATATAATATGAGCACAGTCAGCACTCTGGTATCATACCTTATCCTGAAATCCTGACTTCAAATATTTTCTTTGTAACATCATCACGTGAAGATCTGAATATCAGTGACATCATGATGCAAATCCAGTGTGTTGTGTCTCCATCCAGTACTTATGTGCTGCTGAGCTGAGTGGAGCAGTAGAGTCTCATCAACACTCACCATGAAGAACACGCTCTCCTTATTACTGATACTGCTCACCTTCAGCAGTGAGTTCCTGATTGATACACTGTTTCTCTGTGTAACAGCATTAATACATCATTAATAATTAATATTTTACTTGTTTCAGCAGATGTGAAATGTGAAAGTATGGAATCATTAGAAACTGCAGTTCAGCTAAAACCTGGAGAAACTCTGAAAATTTTCTGTAGAGGATCTGGAATTGACTTTGGTTGCTGTGGCATGCACTGGATCAGACAGCAGGTTGGAAAGCCACTGGAGTGGGTGGGTTTTATTTCGAACAATGCAGGCAGCAATAGCTATTCAGGATCATTTCGAGGCCGAACTAGAATCACCAGAGACAATTCCCACAGCTTGGTGGATCTACAGCTGTCTGGTGTGACAGTTGAGGACTCAGCTGTGTATTACTGTGCGAGAGAAACACACAGCGATGAATATCTGTGGAAACTCTGTACAAAAACATGAAACTGCTGTTTACATTCATACCCACAGGGGGCAGCAGCAGGCAAGAAATGTGTAGAATGAACAAGTGTCTGTATATTTATAAGCTGCATTGTGTTGAGATCCAGCACTGACAGTAGTTTATCAGAGAAACATCATTTATATATTTAAACATTGTATTCGGTCTTCAATCATTAAACTTTCATCTAGAATTTAAAAGAGAAAATGTTATCATCACAATATAAAATAATTTAAAAGCAGTTGATGCTGAGTGGATGCTAACAATTTATGGCTATATTTAAATCTAGTACAAAATAAAAAGATAAAATACACCCCCCTCCCCGCCCCTTTATCTGACCAGCAGGTGATCATATAGGTCTCAGAACAGATATCCTGGGATTGTTATTGAGCCTTAATACACTGTTACATCTGCTTGTCATCACATGATTTCTGTATTGTTATATACAGTGAATGTGATCTTACCAAGACTTTAAAGTAGTTCATATTAAAAAACACATTTTGGATCAGATTAGTAATAAAATATACACATCAGCTACACTTTCTCTCCACATACAGCACACAAATCAAGTATAAGATAAGATAACACTATTGAAATTGCAGCATAACAGTACTATACACAATGCACAAGAGAAGACACACATTAAACAGAATAAAATAAATAAATAGAGCGTTATTAAAGATAATTAAAGGTGCTGATGTGTTAAAGCGTTTCCAAGCTCACGTGGAGCGACTTAAGGTCATTCAGGGAAGATACAATCATACACTGTAGAGAGAACAACACTGAAACTGCAGCTGATATTATAGAGGAACGTTTTGATGAACTGTTTGTTTATTTGTTGATTTTTTTTTTTTCAAAGTGGCAAAATGTGTCCTCAGAAAATGCCCTGTTGAAACACGTTAAACTCTGACCTCACCAAAGCACACAAATCTGCACCCAGAACATAAAGAGGAAGATGAGAAAAGTGTTCATGACATCATGATGCAAATCCAGTGTGTTGTGTCTCCATCCAGTACTTATGTGCTGCTGAGCTGAGTGGAGCAGTAGAGTCTCATCAACACTCACCATGAAGAACACGCTCTCCTTATTACTGATACTGCTCACCTTCAGCAGTGAGTTCCTGACGATTTATAATAACTGTGGTTTTGTTTAATAAATGCTTAATCAATAATTGTGTTTTGTCTATACAAGCAGGTGTGCAAAGTCAAAGTATGGAATCATTAGAAACTGCAGTTCAGCTAAAACCTGGAGAAACTCTGAGTCTCTCCTGTAGAGGATCTGGATTCAGCTTTAGCAGCTACTACATACACTGGATCAGACAACAGGCTGGTAAACCGCTGGAGTGGATGGGAAGAAGTGACAGTAGCTACGCAAAGTCTTTTCAAGGAAGAATAGAAATCAGTGATGATTCTAACAGCATGGTTTATCTGAAACTGTCTGGTGTGACAGTAGAGGACTCAGCTGTGTATTACTGTGCGAGAGAGACACAGTGATGAATATCTGTGGAAACTCTGTACAAAAACCTGCAGCTGCTGTTATATTTCTATTTTTGTTAAGAGATGTTATTCAGTCTTTTCAGCAGGTGTTGAAGAATATTAAGTAGAACATCCACAGGGGGCAGCAGAGGACAAGAAATGAAGTGCAGAACAGTCCCTGAACTTCTCCAGCACTGTATCTGTCCTTCTTCCTCTGACCAAAGCAAATACACCAGCCAAAGACCCCTAGCCAGGTTGTTCTCATTTGTACTATTTTAATAGTAATAATATTAGTGAGTAATTGTGAAGAGATCAAAACTATAAAATAAGAGGTATAAAATCATTCCTGGAGCAGAATGAAACATCTGGTTGTGTTTAACGAATGTTTAGAGGGTCTTTTAGAAATGAGCTCATTTGCTCTGTTGCAGGTTTATATATTTTTAATATTCTGCTTCATGAGGAGCCACATGAGCTGCTTCTCTAACAGGACTGAAGAAGAATAGTACACATGCTGAGATCTTGTTGTTTGTGAAAAACAGTCTGAAGGTGTTTATAGGTGTTATAAAAATATTGATTGTTATTTTTATTGAAATGTAAAACGTTTCTTTTAGAAATATTTTTGTAAATATACACCACCTTCACTATTTAAACTCATCTTTCAACTCTTTTAGATCAAAGTGTCTTCATTATTATAAGAATATATGTTCAGATGTGTCCAAACTTTTGACTGGTAGTGTATGTAAAAATTATAATTTAACAAAGATGATAATTCTGGGACTTTTAGTTAGTTTGTGTCATAAAATACATTTTGTGGCAGGAAAACATGATCAGTCACACATCACTGTATTGTGATTGTGCTTCATTCTATTTGAACTAATCTAAGTCAAAAGTAACTGGACACTAAATGTTCCTAGATTAAATAGTAAAAGGTTTAATTTAAGGATGTGGTTGTTGTTGGGATGTTACTTGGTGGTTGATTTGGTATTTCAGGCTCTCAGAGTCGCATATACAGTCATTTGTATTAAAATCTTTTGACCATTCTATAAAATAAAATTGAAAGAAGACTATGAATGTTTGCTAAGTGGAAACTATACATCCAATCAAACTCTCTATATAGACGTGCCTCTCACAGTCAGACAGAACATTCTGGAGTGAATCAATGTTGGTGTTTTGAAACCTGCAGGATAAAGTAGTGCTTAAAAGAATAAAGAAGAAGGAAAAGAAGAAATAAGAAGATGATCTGAATGATATGAGTATATAGGATCATTAATAAATGTGATTCAGAGTAAAAGCAGGTATGTAAGATTTTCTGTTCTACTCATGAAAGTGCTGTTACAGGGAAAGTAGACATGAGAGCGTGAGAGCAGTTCATCTCTGCAGCTTTGTGATGTCCATCCTCCACCAGCTCTCTCTAACAGTGAACTGGACTGGAGGTGTGATATTACCTTCTCCATCACATCACAACTTATATTTGATTCCCATCCATGACATCATGATGCAAATCCAGTGTGTTGTGTCTCCATCCAGTACTTATGTGCTGCTGAGCTGAGTGGAGCAGTAGAGTCTCATCAACACTCACCATGAAGAACACGCTCTCCTTATTACTGATACTGCTCACCTTCAGCAGTGAGTTCCTGATTGATACACTGTTTCTCTGTGTAACAGTAGTAATACATCATTAATAATTAATATTTACTTGTTTCAGCAGGTGTGAAATGTCAAAGAATGGAATCATTACAAACTGCAGTTCAGCTAAAACCTGGAGAAACTCTGAGTCTCTCCTGTAGAGGATCTGGATTCACTTTTAGCAGCTACGACATGCACTGGATCAGACAACAGGCTGGAAAACCGCTGGAGTGGATGGGATATATTTCGAGCAGTGGAGGCAGCAAAAGCTATGCAGCATCATTTCAAGGCCGAACTGAATTTAGCAGAGACAATTCTAACAGCATGGTGTATCTGAAACTGTCTGGAATGACAGTAGAGGACTCAGCTGTGTATTACTGTGCGAGACAGACACAGTGATGAATATCTGTGGAAACTCTGTACAAAAACCTGCAGCTGCTGTTAGATGGTTATTCTGATGATGGGATGTTATTTACAGTCTGAGCTTCAGCAGGTGGTGAAGTAGGTTAAGTAAAAGAAACACAGGGGGGCAGCAGAGGACAAGAAATTTTAAATCAACACAAATCCAGGTGATTAAATCATATGCAAATGTTTGGGTACACCTGGTCAAATGCCATGCTGATTTTCTAACTGATAAAATGTTCATCTACAGAGAAAACACATCTATAAGCTTTAACACACTGTTTATTTACAATTAATATTTTTGGGGAAAAAAACACAAAACATAAAATGAAGAAAAATATTAGAAATGCTCATCAACACCCACCATTAACAGCATTAATACATCATTAATAATTAATATTTTACTTGTTTCAGCAGGTGTGAAATGTGAAAGTATGGAATCATTCGAAACTGCAGTTCAGCTAAAACCTGGAGAAACTCTGAGTCTCTCCTGTAGAGGATCTGGATTCACTTTCAGCAGCTACAGCATGCACTGGATCAGACAACAGGCTGGAAAACCGCTGGAGTGGATGGGACGTGTTTATAGTCACGGAGGAGCCGCTGAGTATTTGAAAACTTTGAAAACTTTTATGTTGATTCTTGAGAAGGTTGAGTAGAAGAACCACAGGGCATCAAATGAAGTGCAGAACGAACTGTATCTATATGTTTATAAGCTGCAGTGTGTTGAGATTCATCATTACCAACAGTTCATCAGAACAACATCATGTTTATATTTAATGATGGCTGCTAATGATATACAGCTTTCCAGTCTTTCTTCTAATAGTATTGCAGACACTGAATTATACTGGTACTAACTACATCTCACTGTGGACAAATACTGTATTATCACAACTTAACATTCACTGCCTTTGTTAGCTGTGGGGTGCCTCAAGGTTCAATTCTGGACGCCCTCATATTCTGTGTCTGCATGGTATGTAGGTTTCAGCTGTCACTGCTGTGCTGATCATGTCTATAGATATATATATATAAATCTCAGTTCTACAAAAGTTCTACAAAAGTGAAATAAATACACTATGTGACAAATAAATACATTGGTCATTAGTACATTTTGTTTTACCTGCATTCAATTACAAACACTTAAAATCACAAAAATGTTTTTTATTTTATTAACTTGATCATTTGTTGTAGTTCTTGTTTAAATATATACTCATTCTAAATTTGATGCCAGTTCCAATTTTTGATTGTGCCCCCAAAACCTTGATATTTACTTGATGTGTTACATCATCTTTTCTCCAAGCAGCACTTTACAGTCTTTTGGGGATTAAGGATATCAATTGATCTCGTTTCAAAAGTGAATTTTTCTTCCATTATTCTGTTAAACACTGTATGGAGTCTTCAGTATCACATTTTCAACTTTATGTTATGCCACATGTGGGAGGCAGTTCTGGACTGCAGGCAGGCCGGTCTAGCACTGGCACTTTCTGGTTACACAGCAGTACTGATGTCACGTTAAAATAAACAAGAATGGTCCTGAAAATGATGTAATCTAGAAGGTAATCACAGTGTGTATATAAATCTTTCAGCATTAATGGTGACTTTGGAGTGGGGCTAATTACTGAGCCCATGTGCACTAATACACCCCCATATCATAATAGACTCTGACTTGTGAACTGCATGCTGGTAACAGCCTGGAAAGTCCTTTTCCTCTTTATCTCTGGGAGCACAGTGTGAATTAGTTCTGTAAACAGTCTGAAAGGTTAACTGGTCAGAGTTCAGAGAAGTGTGTGGAGTAGCAGGACGTTCTCAGTGAGCAGCTTCTGCTGTGCATAGTACAGTCTTAACTTTGTGCCTGCAGTGATTAAAGGTGCTGATTTATTAAAGTGTTTCCAAACCCATGTGGTGATGGGCATCACAGAGGCATGCTGGTTTTTAACATAGTGTCTCTTGAGGGACTTAAGGTCATTCAGGGAAGATAACATCATACACTGTAGAGGAAACAATACCAAAACTGCAGCTGATATTATTGAGGAACTTATTGATAAACTGTTGGTTTATTTATTAATTTACTTTTTTGGCAAAAAGTGTCCTCAGAAAATACTCTGCTCAAACACCTCAACCAGAAATCTGCCCCCAGAACTTAAAGAGGAAGATGAGAAAAGTGTTCATGACATCATGATGCAAATCCAGTGTGTTGTGTCTCCATCCAGTACTTATGTGCTGCTGAGCTGAGTGGAGCAGTAGAGTCTCATCAACACTCACCATGAAGAACACGCTCTCCTTATTACTGATACTGCTCACCTTCAGCAGTGAGTTCCTGATTGATACACTGTTTCTCTGTGTAACAGCATTAATACATCATTAATAATTAATATTTTACTTGTTTCAGCAGGTGTGAAATGTCAAAGTATGGAATCATTACAAACTGCAGTTCAGCTAAAACCTGGAGAAACAATGAGTCTCTCCTGTAGAGGATCTGGATTCACTTTTAGCAGCTACAGCATGCACTGGATCAGACAACAGGCTGGAAAACCGCTGGAGTGGATGGGACGATCTTTTCAAGGAAGAACTGAAATCACTAGAGACAATTCTAACAGCATGGTTTATCTGAAACTGTCTGGTGTGACAGTAGAGGACTCAGCTGTGTATTACTGTGCGAAAGACACACAGTGATGAATATCTCTGGAAACTCTGTACAAAAACCTGCAGCTGCTGTTAGATGTCCATTTTTGTTAAGAGATGTTATTCAGTCTTTTCAGCAGGTGGTGAAGAATATTCAGTAGAACATCCACAGGGGGCAGCAGAGAACAAGAAATGAAGTGCAGAACAGTCCCTGAACTTCTCCAGCACTGTCTCTGTCCTTCTTCCTCTGACCAAAGCAAATACACCAGCCAAAGACCCCTAGCCAGGTTGTTCTTATTTGTACTATTTTAATAGTAATAATATTAGTGAGTAATTGTGAAGAGATCAAAACTATAAAATAAGAGGTATAGAATTATTCCTGGAGCAGAATAAAACATCTGGTTGTGTTTAAAGAATGTTTAGAGAGTCTTTTAGAAATGAGCTCATTTGCTCTGATGCAGGTTTACATATGTTTAATATTCTGGTCAGCAGCTTCATGAGGAGCCACATGAGCTGCTTCTCTAACAGGACTGAAGAAGAATAGTACACATGCTGAGATCTTGTTGTTTGTGAAAAACAGTCTGAAGGTGTTTATAGGTGTTAAAAAATATTTATTGTTATTTTTATTTAAATGTAAAATGTTTCCTTTAGAAATATTTTTGTAAATATACACCACCTTCACTATTTAAACTCATCTTTCAAGTCTTTTAGATCAAAGTGTCTTCATTATTATAAGAATATATGTTCAGATGTGTCCAAACTTTTGACTGGTAGTGTATGTAAAAATTATAATTCAACAAAGATGATAATTCTGGGATTTGTAGTTAGTTTGTATCATAAAATACATTTTGTGGCAGGAAAACATGATCAGTCACATCACTGTATTGTGATTGTGCTTCATTGTATTTGAACTAATCTAAGTCAAAAGTAACTGGACACTAAATGTTCCAGACAGTCTAGATTAAATTATAATAGATCTAATTTAAGGATGTGGTTGTTGTTGGGATGTTACTTGGTGGTTGATTCGGTATTCCAGGCTCTCAGAGTCGCATATACAGTCATTTGTATTAAAATCTTTTGGCCATTCTATAAAATAAAAGTGAAGGAAGACTATGAATGTTTGCTAAGTGGAAACTATACATCCAATCAAACTCTCTATATAGACGTGCCTCTCACAGTCAGACAGAACATTCTGGAGTGAATCAATGTTGGTATTTTGAAACATGCAGGATAAAGTAGTGCTTAAAAGAATAAAGAAGAAGGAAAAGAAGAAAAAAGAAGATGATCTGAATGATATGAGTATATAGGGTCATTAATTAATGTGATTCAGAGTAAAAGCAGGTATGTAAGATTTTCTGTTCTACTCATGAAAGTGCTGTTACAGGGAAAGTAGACATGAGAGCGTGAGAGCAGTTCATCTCTGCAGCTTTGTGATGTCCATCCTCCACCAGCACTCTCTAACAGTGAACTGAACTGGAGGTGTGATATTACCTTCTCCATCACATCATGACTTATATTTGATTCCCATCCATGATATCATGATGCAAATCCAGTGTGTTGTGTCTCCATCCAGTACTTATGTGCTGCTGAGCTGAGTGGAGCAGTAGAGTCTCATCAACACTCACCATGAAGAACACGCTCTCCTTATTACTGATACTGCTCACCTTCAGCAGTGAGTTCCTGATTGATACACTGTTTCTCTGTGTAACAGCATTAATACATCATTAATAATTAATATTTTACTTGTTTCAGCAGGTGTGAAATGTCAAAGTATGGAATCATTACAAACTGCAGTTCAGCTAAAACCTGGAGAAACAATGAGTCTCTCCTGTAGAGGATCTGGATTCACTTTTAGCAGCTACAGCATGCACTGGATCAGACAACAGGCTGGAAAACCGCTGGAGTGGATGGGACGATCTTTTCAAGGAAGAACTGAAATCACTAGAGACAATTCTAACAGCATGGTTTATCTGAAACTGTCTGGTGTGACAGTAGAGGACTCAGCTGTGTATTACTGTGCGAAAGACACACAGTGATGAATATCTCTGGAAACTCTGTACAAAAACCTGCAGCTGCTGTTAGATGTCCATTTTTGTTAAGAGATGTTATTCAGTCTTTTCAGCAGGTGGTGAAGAATATTCAGTAGAACATCCACAGGGGGCAGCAGAGAACAAGAAATGAAGTGCAGAACAGTCCCTGAACTTCTCCAGCACTGTCTCTGTCCTTCTTCCTCTGACCAAAGCAAATACACCAGCCAAAGACCCCTAGCCAGGTTGTTCTTATTTGTACTATTTTAATAGTAATAATATTAGTGAGTAATTGTGAAGAGATCAAAACTATAAAATAAGAGGTATAGAATTATTCCTGGAGCAGAATAAAACATCTGGTTGTGTTTAAAGAATGTTTAGAGAGTCTTTTAGAAATGAGCTCATTTGCTCTGATGCAGGTTTACATATGTTTAATATTCTGGTCAGCAGCTTCATGAGGAGCCACATGAGCTGCTTCTCTAACAGGACTGAAGAAGAATAGTACACATGCTGAGATCTTGTTGTTTGTGAAAAACAGTCTGAAGGTGTTTATAGGTGTTAAAAAATATTTATTGTTATTTTTATTTAAATGTAAAATGTTTCCTTTAGAAATATTTTTGTAAATATACACCACCTTCACTATTTAAACTCATCTTTCAAGTCTTTTAGATCAAAGTGTCTTCATTATTATAAGAATATATGTTCAGATGTGTCCAAACTTTTGACTGGTAGTGTATGTAAAAATTATAATTCAACAAAGATGATAATTCTGGGATTTGTAGTTAGTTTGTATCATAAAATACATTTTGTGGCAGGAAAACATGATCAGTCACATCACTGTATTGTGATTGTGCTTCATTGTATTTGAACTAATCTAAGTCAAAAGTAACTGGACACTAAATGTTCCAGACAGTCTAGATTAAATTATAATAGATCTAATTTAAGGATGTGGTTGTTGTTGGGATGTTACTTGGTGGTTGATTCGGTATTCCAGGCTCTCAGAGTCGCATATACAGTCATTTGTATTAAAATCTTTTGGCCATTCTATAAAATAAAAGTGAAGGAAGACTATGAATGTTTGCTAAGTGGAAACTATACATCCAATCAAACTCTCTATATAGACGTGCCTCTCACAGTCAGACAGAACATTCTGGAGTGAATCAATGTTGGTATTTTGAAACATGCAGGATAAAGTAGTGCTTAAAAGAATAAAGAAGAAGGAAAAGAAGAAAAAAGAAGATGATCTGAATGATATGAGTATATAGGGTCATTAATTAATGTGATTCAGAGTAAAAGCAGGTATGTAAGATTTTCTGTTCTACTCATGAAAGTGCTGTTACAGGGAAAGTAGACATGAGAGCGTGAGAGCAGTTCATCTCTGCAGCTTTGTGATGTCCATCCTCCACCAGCACTCTCTAACAGTGAACTGAACTGGAGGTGTGATATTACCTTCTCCATCACATCATGACTTATATTTGATTCCCATCCATGATATCATGATGCAAATCCAGTGTGTTGTGTCTCCATCCAGTACTTATGTGCTGCTGAGCTGAGTGGAGCAGTAGAGTCTCATCAACACTCACCATGAAGAACACGCTCTCCTTATTACTGATACTGCTCACCTTCAGCAGTGAGTTCCTGATTGATACACTGTTTCTCTGTGTAACAGCATTAATACATCATTAATAATTAATATTTTACTTGTTTCAGCAGGTGTGAAATGTCAAAGAATGGAATCATTACAAACTGCAGTTCAGCTAAAACCTGGAGAAACTCTGAGTCTCTCCTTTGGAGGATCTGGATTCAAGTTTAGATTAGTTTTCAAGTTTTGGCTTTGACTGGATCAGACAGCAGGCTGGAAAACCGCTGGAGTGGATGGGATATGTTTATTATAGTGACAGTAGAAACATCTACGCTAAGTCTTTTCAAGGAAGAATAGAAATGACTAAAGACGGTTCTAACAGCATGGTGTATCTGAAACTGTCTGGAGTGACAGTAGAGGACTCAGCTGTGTATTACTGTGCGAGAAACACACAGCGATAAATATCTGTGGAGACTCTGTACAAAAACTGCTCTGAAGCTTGAAAGGATTTAAACCGTCCAGGTTTTAGAGATATACACATCCTGCCATTTAATTTTTGTGGTGTAATTTATATATATATATATATATATATATATATATATATATATATATATATATATATATTAGTCATTATACTCCATCTCTTATACTGATTCATACTACTTTATAATCCTATTGCCTTCAACACTAACCTGGGACAGGGGCTTCTGGAGTACCTGTGGGCAGAAGAAAGAGAAACAATGTGGAGAACATCTAACATTGTATTAATGTATACAGTTACTGAAGCATCTAGAAACGCATGCTGGTGTATGTAGTAGTGAATGCAAATATTGTATGTACTGATTTACACACTATTTTTGTGCACCAGCTGGTAGAAGTAATTACTGATTGGTCGAGTCCAGGGAGGGACGTCAGGTGAGCACAGTGTTAGTGTGAACACACTGGTAGAGTCTGAGTGTGAGAGACTGCAGGAGAGACTAGCTTTATGACAGCATTTGGTCGAGTGTTACTACTGAGACACTGAACGTGTACCTGGGGTAGTAGTAGGTGGTAGCTGATACTCCACCAAAGCTCATCACTCACCAGTGTGAACGTGCACATAGTGTATTCTGTATATGTCGTTTCGTTTCAGTCTTTCGTTTGTATTTTGGTGTGTCTACTGTTAGTTTCATCACAACAAACATGCTGGGAAAAGAAAACTTACTCGACTTATACAGTAATATTCATAATTTCTGCAGTACAACAGTGGATGTACTTATACATATTGGTATAAACAAATACTGAACATATCCCACATTCCTTTTATAGACATATTACATCATGTTTTTTTTCATAGCACTGTGTCTGTTCACAAAATAACACAGAATAGTGCAAAAGCACTTCACAGACTGCAGTAATACAGTGTTTAAATGTGATATGGTTTGTAAAATATTCACTCCAAACAATTAAATTCTACTACCATCTTAAAAACTCTTATTTATTCTTTCCAGACGTTCTAACAGGAATACAATAAAACTTGGTCCTTTACAAACTCCACCTACCAGCGCAACCATTCGCTCATGAGCTGCTGAATGCTGTCCTTTTATTGGGTCCCTAAACAGAAACATCTGTATGAATTAGTGCATGTCACATGTAAATGATATGTAAATGATAGGTTGGGTATGTAGTTAACTTGCTTAAGTACCTTTATTTAAAATATGACTTCATAAAAGACTGATAGTAACAGTTTCAGCAGTACTGATATTTTCACACATTAATATAAACACTACATCAGGTCTTCTTCAGAATTGACTCAAAACTTTATTTCCAGGTTTTTAAATTAAGACTGTACAAGAACCTGTTCAGTGTTTATGTTCATGATGGGATGTTATTCTCAGTCTGAGCTTCAGCAGGTGGTGTAGAAGGTTAAGTAGAACAACCACAGGGGGGCAGCAGAGGACAAGAAATGAAGTACAGAATAAGCCTGTTGGGTCAGCACTGTCCACAGATTACTAGACCAGCGTTTAAAATATGTGTCATATGACTTTTTATATTGAATTACAATTACAACTTAAACAGTGTTCATTCAAATGTTATAAACTAGACAACAACACCTAAAATGTTTCATTCACAGTGAAAAGTATTTTGAAAACTAGTTAAAATAATTGATCTGTTTTAGTTTAGTTTTATTCTGTATTATTACTGAATTACTGGAAATGATCACAGTTGCCTCCAATAAGAACAGTTGAAACAGGCCTCCTGCAGGCATAGGTTTGATTTAGCAGCCTTCATGCTATATTTAGTACCGAGACTACCCAAATGAAGACTCCAGTCACAATAATTCACCCCCTGTAGGGCAGAACCTGTCACGCATGGGTTACCTCAGGGATCAATTCTGTGCTCCTTCATTTTATAATTTGTATCTAAGGCACATACAGATATATCCACAAGCACTAATGCACCACTATTTCTCCACTCCAGACAGAGACAGCATGAATCTCTAATGTACTGAAAAAATAGTTATGTCAAGAGTAATTAAATCTCTATTATTTACAGCATCAGACATCTCAACTAACACAGAATGTACTGGTTGTGATATATTGTAAATTGTAAGTAGTTTGTTAAAATAAAAAATACATTAACTACCTGATTTAACTCACAACAGAGCTGGTAATTTACTGAACTACACATTTAAAATCACAGCTTGACTGACATTTCATTACCCTCCATGACATCATGATGCAAATCCAGTGTGTTGTGTCTCCATCCAGTACTTATGTGCTGCTGAGCTGAGCGGAGCAGTAGAGTCACATCAACACTCACCATGAAGAACACGCTCTCCTTATTACTGATACTGCTCACCTTCAGCAGTGAGTTCCTGATTGATACACTGTTTTTCTGTGTAACAGCATTAATACATCATTAATAATTAATATTTACTTGTTTCAGCAGGTGTGAAATGTCAAAGTATGGAATCATTGAAACTGCAGTTCAGCTAAAACCTGGAGAAACTCTGAGTCTCTCCTGTAGAGCATCTGGATTTAGCTTTAGCAGCTACTACATACACTGGATCAGACAACAGGCTGGTAAACCGCTGGAGTGGATGGGACGAAGTGGCAGTAGCTACGCAAAGTCTTTTCAAGGAAGAATAGAAATCAGAGATGATTCTAACAGCATGGGGTATCTGAAACTGTCTGGTGTGACAGTAGAGGACTCAGCTGTGTATTACTGTGCGAAAGACACACAGTGATGAATATAACACTGTACAAAAACCTGCAGCTGCTGTTAGATGTCCATTTTTGTTAAGAGATGTTATTCAGTGGTTTCAGCAGGTGGTGAAGAATATTCAGTAGAACATCCACAGGGGGCAGCAGAGGACAAGAAATGAAGTGCAGAACAGTCCCTGAACTTCTCCAGCACTGTCTCTGTCCTTCTTCCTCTGACCTAAGCAAATACACCAGCCAAAGACCCCTAGCCAGGTTGTTCTTATTTGTACTATTTTAATAGTAATAATATTAGTGAGTAATTGTGAAGAGATCAAAACTATAAAATAGGAGGTATAGAATTATTCCTGGAGCAGAATAAAACATCTGGTTGTGTTTAAAGAATGTTTAGAGGGTCTTTTAGAAATGAGCTCATTTGCTCTGATGCAGGTTTACATATGTTTAATATTCTGGTCAGCAGCTTCATGAGGAGCCACATGAGCTGCTTCTCTAACAGGACTGAAGAAGAATAGTACACATGCTGAGATCTTGTTGTTTGTGAAAAACAGTCTGAAGGTGTTTATAGGTGTTAAAAAATATTTATTGTTATTTTTATTAAATGTAAAACGTTTCTTTTAGAAATATTTTTGTAAATACACACCACCTTCACTATTTAAACTCGTCCTTTATGTCTTTTAGATCAAAGTGTCTTCATTATTGTAAGAATATATGTTCAGATGTGTCCAAACTTTTGACTGGTAGTGTATGTAAAAATTGTAATTTAACAAAGATGATAATTCTTGAATTTTTAGTTAGTTTGTGTCATAAAATACATTTTGTGGCAGGAAAAATGATCAGTCACATCATTGTATTTTGATTGTGCTTCATTTTATTTGAACTAATCTAAGTCAAAAGTAACTGGACACTGAATGTTCCAGACAGCCTAGATTAAATAGTAATAGATCTAATTTAAGGATGTGGTTGTTGTTGGGATGTTACTTGGTGGTTGATTCGGTATTCCAGGCTCTCAGAGTCGCATATACAGTCATTTGTATTAAAATCTTTTGGCCATCCTATAAAATAAAAGTGAAAGAAGACTATGAATGTTTGCTAAGTGGAAACTATACATCCAACCAAACTCTCTATATAGACGTACCTCTCACAGTCAGACAGAACATTCTGGAGTGAATCAATGTTGGTATTTTGAAACCTGCAGGATAAAGTAGTGCTTAAAAGAATAAAGAAGAAGGAAAAGAAGAAAAAAGAAGATGATCTGAATGATATGAGTATATAGGGTCATTAATTAATGTGATTCAGAGTAAAAGCAGGTATGTAAGATTTTCTGTTCTACTCATGAAAGTGCTGTTACAGGGAAAGTAGACATGAGAGCGTGAGAGCAGTTCATCTCTGCAGCTTTGTGATGTCCATCCTCCACCAGCACTCTCTAACAGTGAACTGGACTGGAGGTGTGATATTACCTTCTCCATCACATCACAACTTATATTTGATTCCCATCCATGACATCATGATGCAAATCCAGTGTGTTGTGTCTCCATCCAGTACTTATGTGCTGCTGAGCTGAGTGGAGCAGTAGAGTCTCATCAACACTCACCATGAAGACCACGCTCTCCTTATTACTGATACTGCTCACCTTCAGCAGTGAGTTCCTGATTGATACACTGTTTCTCTGTGTAACAGCATTAATACATCATTAATAATTAATATTTACTTGTTTCAGCAGGTGTGAAATGTCAAAGTATGGAATCATTAGAAACTGCAGTTCAGCTAAAACCTGGAGAAACCCTGAGTCTCTCCTGTAGAGGATCTGGATTCAGCTTTAGCAGCTATAACATGCACTGGATCAAACAGCAGGCTGGAAAACCGCTGGAGTGGATGGGATTCATTTATTCTGATGCAAGTGGCCACAGCTATGCAAAATCTTTTCAAGGAAGAATCGAAATCAGGAGAGACAATTCCAACAGCATAGTGTATCTGAAACTGTCTGGTGTGACAGTAGAGGACTCAGCTGTGTATTACTGTGCGAGAGACACAGTGATGAATATCTGTGGACACTTTGTACAAAAACCTGCAGCTGCTGTTAGATTGTTATTTTCATGATGGGATGTTTTTCAGAGTCTGAGCTTCAGCAGGTGGTGAAGAAGGTACAGTAGAAGTACCACAGGGGGGCAGCAGAGCACAAGACATGCAGTGATAAATGAAAACTACCTAAACCTTTCAAGCTGGGCTGTGATGAGGAACTGACAGCATTTATCAGAGCAATATCATTAATATATATAAAGTTCAGCTCGGGTCGTCCATCACTGGACATTAAGAGACTTTCTAAATGAAAGTGATTAAAGGACTACTCGTTACTCAGTTTGCAGCTCTGGCTGAAAGCTGTAAGTAAATGAAATGTATGGGAACTTATTAAACTACAGCTTTAGCAGCAAATCGTGAACATCTCAGGCATGGAGTGATTAGTATAGTGAATAAAACCTCTGCCCAATATTCTGTAGACTGGTGGTCCATCCCCCACCTGGGCACATGCCCTGTACTATACCAGCAAGTTGCAAATTGCATGTCTCTCTTGACAAGTGCTGCAAAATGTAAACGAGTGGACAAACTAAATCCTGTTAAAGTGAAAACGTGTGTATACTGACAATTCTGATCAGAAATCAAATAAATGTTGTGTAGTATCTTATTCTGACACACTGCTGTAGTTGTTAAATAGTCAACCACATCATCTATGACGTAGTGATGCAAATCCAGTGTGTTGTGTCTCCATCCAGTACTTATGTGCTGCTGAGCTGAGTGGAGCAATAGCTCAGCAGCACATGGTGAGTGTTGATGAGACTCTCCTAGCAATAGAGTCTCATCAACACTCACCATGAAGAACACGCTCTCCTTATTACTGCTACTGCTCACCTTCAGCAGTGAGTTCCTGAACAGTTTGTTCAACATTTTTCTCATGTAATAAAAAAAAAATATATATTAATCCCTATTTATTTTCTTCAGCAGGTGTGAAATGTTAAAATATGGAATCATTAGATTCCTGCTGTTCAGCAGTTATTAATCACTCTCTTTTGTGCTGCAGTAATCTGGTTTAGATTCTCTGTTCTGCTGATGCTTTCATTAAAAACTCATATACATGTGAAATCATTTATTTGAGAAAGTAAAACAGACTCAGGTCTAAAATCTGAACTGAACTGCTTTTTCATCTGTTCAATAACATTTGCTACACAGGAAACAGGACTAACATCTAGAAACTACTTAAAGACTTTAATGGAAACTAGCACTGACATCACAGGAGTAACAGTTTAATAATTAATATGATGTTCCAGGTGGTTACTAATGTGTTGGTAGGTTGTTGCTGTGCTAGGTGGTTTACTGCTATCCCCAGAGTATACTAGAGTGTTGTTAGCGTACCCCTGACATGGAATCATAAGAGGTGTTTACAAATTTTAGCCCACCAAGCTCCATTTACCTCTATGATATTATTATGATACATATTTGGCAGTTTTTATTCCATTTGTTTCTTTTCTTTATCAACGCGTCGATTCTTTTCAGCAGATTTACCTTCAGTTTCAATCCAAGTTAACCAACCACATTCAGTGATGTTGAGGTCTGGACTCTGGGGTGGTCAGACCATTGTTCTGAGAACAGCAGCAGCTTCTTTGTTTGATGTGTTTGTAACTGCTGTTCCCAGTGAGGAGCTTCTAGAACAGCTACACATCCTTGCAGACCCCATAGCGTTACGGTGTCTCTCAAAATGGAAGGATGGACAGAAACACCTGTGGATATTTTCAAATCTGAAGTAGAAGTGGAGCTTTATCTTTTCTCTTTCTCTAAGATGAAATATTTACTCAAGTGTCAAGAAGAGCAGAAAACGTTATTGGCTGATTTACTAAATCACAACAGATCTGTACAATAAAGACTATAATGTAGCTAATTACAGTTAAAACCAATCTTATTTAATTATATATATGATACACATTATTGATCAATTCATCAAGTCACACCTGAACATAACAAGATGATAAACAACTTCATGGTGAGTGTACACAGAAGATCACGCAGGCCTGAGAAAGTGATGATTCATGACATCATGATGCAAATCCAGTGTGTTGTGTCTCCATCCAGTACTTATGTGCTGCTGAGCTGAGTGGAGCAGTAGAGTCTCATCAACACTCACCATGAAGAACACGCTCTCCTTATTACTGATACTGCTCACCTTCAGCAGTGAGTTCCTGATTGATACACTGTTTCTCTGTGTAACAGCATTAATACATCATTAATAATTCATATTTTACTTGTTTCAGCAGGTGTGAAATGTCAAAGTATGGAATCATTAGAAACTGCAGTTCAGCTAAAACCTGGAGAAACTCTGAGTCTCTCCTGTAGAGGATCTGGATTCACTTTTAGCAGCTACAACATGCACTGGATCAGACAACAGACTGGAAAACCGCTGGAGTGGATAGCAGAAGTCTGGAGCAGTGGAAGTAGAAAAGCAAAATCTCTTGAAGGACGTATGGAACTCAAGAAAGACAATTCTAACAGCATGGTGTATCTGAAACTGTCTGGTGTGACAGTTGAGGACTCAGCTGTGTATTACTGTGCGAGAGACACACAGTGATGAATATCTGTGGAAACTCTGTACAAAAACCTGCAGCTGCTGTTTGATGTTTATGTTCATGAAGGGATGTAATTCACAGTCTAAGCTTCAGAATGTGGTGTAGAAGGTTAAGTAGAACAAACACAGGGGGGCAGCAGAGTATAAGAAATGGAATACAGAATGAGCCTGTTGGGTCAGCACTGTCCACAGTTTAGTGAACCAATGTTTGGAATTATGTGTCATATGACTTGTTACACTCAATTATAACTCAAACAGTGTTGATTATAAACTAGACATCTGAAAGAGTTTATTCACAGTGTTTTATAAAAACTTTAAGAAAATATAGTTTTATTAAATAATAAACTGCTATGATCTGTTGTCTCATGTCAGTAAATTACTATTAGTAGCTATTTGATCAACAACATTTTGGATATTAATGTAACTATAAGGTTATTCTTGATGTAAATTAGTTATCCTCTATTATTATCCAAAGTTTAAACACCATAAAACATCACAACGTGCTGGAAAAGTAGTCGAGACAGACCATCAGCTTCACTAAGGCATATAAACTGGAAGGAGAAAACAGAAGAATCCTAGAGTAAGGGGCCGATAGAGGGACAGACAGAAAGGGGACGGATGGGGCAGACAGAGGGGGGACAGATTGGGCAGACAGAGAGGGCAGATGGAGGACAGTAGCTGTAGTATTTGTCTGTTGCTGTTATTTCTCACACTGAATAGCCTAAATAGCCTGGATTTTAAATATATCTCATAATTATTCTTTACTTTGAAATTTATTTAGAACTAGTTTGTGGGTATAATGAACAAACGCGTCCATAGTTTACTTTTCTATTACATTTTCAAGCCTCTTTCCATCCCATATATTAAACAGGCTGTTTTTTGGTGTCTTTTATTTCCAAATTAAACACGTACACTACTTCTATCAGTACTATCAGCAGAGCGAGGTCAGTTGTGCTATCCTGGACTCCCGCTCATGGATGGCTGTGACATCGCTGGGAATGGAACTCATAATCTTCCAATGACAGGAATATTGATTGTACTGTATTAGAAATGAATAACTTATATATACTCATTGTAGAAGAACAATCAATAGTAGGTTATATTAGGTTATATTTAAATCTGTAGCACAAACAGTTACATTTATACAATCATGTGCAAAAATGTGTCCATAGGTGATTTTCTAAGAGATAAAATGTTCATCTACAGAGAAAACACAACTGCACAATTTAGTGTACCATTACTGTTTATCAGATAATAATAATTAATAAATAATAAATATAAAACATAAAATATGTCCTGTGCAAAAGTTACATCACATGATTTATTGTTTTCTGATGTGTTAAACTAAATAAATAGAAATTGTGCAGTAAAATGTGTGTATGTATGTTTGTTCTCTGTACAGAATTGTGTTCACTTATTTTCATTTAGAGAACCAACAAACACTTCTTCAACTTCAGCTTCAGTTCCCATCATCATAATAATAACAATGATAACAATATAATGATGATTTAATATGACCACAATTAGGTTACTATGGCCACCGAGTTACTAGAATGAATCTAATCTAATCCTGAAATCATATAAATATATAATAAATATTGTCTCTATAACATCATCATGTGAAAATCTGAATATCTGCGACGTCATGGGGATCTGGGTAAATCTTCTGTAGGGGATCTGGATTCAAGTTTGGAGACCACCACATGCACTGGATCAGACAGCAGGTTGGAAAGCCACTGGAGTGGGTGGGTTTTATTTTGAGCAGTGGTGGCAACAGCTATTCAGGATCATTTCGAGGCCGAACTAGAATCACCAGAGACAATTCCTGCAGCTTGGTGGATCTACAGCTGTCTGGTGTGACAGTTGAGGACTCAGCTGTGTATTACTGTGCGAGAGAAACACAGTGATGAATATCTGTGGAAACTCTGTACAAAAACATGAAACTGCTGTTTACATTCGTACCCACAGGGGGCAGCAGCAGGCAAGAAATGTGTAGAATGAACAAGTGCCTGTATATTTACAAGCTGCATTGTGTTGAGATCCAGCACTGACAGTAGTTTATCAGAGCAGCATCATTTATATATTTAAACATTGGATTTGGTCTTCAATCATTAAACTTTCATCAAAGAATTGAAAGAGTCATCATCACAATATAAAATAATTTAAAAGCAGTTGATGCTGAGTGGATGATAACAATTTATGGCTATATTTAAATCTAGTACAAAATAAAAAGATAAAATCCCCCCAACCCCCTTTATCTGACCAGCAGGTGATCATATAGGTCTCAGAACAGATATCCTGTGATTGTTATTGGGCCTTGATACACTGTTACATCTTCTTGTCATCACATGATTTCTGTATTGTTCTGAAAATTTCATATACAGTGAATGTGATCTTACCAAGACTTTAAACTAGTTCATATAAAAAAACACATTTTGGATCAGATTAGTATTAACATATACACATCAGCTACACTTTCTCTCCACATACAGCACACAAATCAAGTATAAGATAAGATAACACTATTGAAATTGCAGCATAACAGTACTATACACATTGTACAAGAGAAGACACACATTAAACAGAATAAAATAAATAAATAGAGCGTTATTAAAGATGATTAAAGGTGCTGATGTGCTAAAGCGTTTCCAAGTTCATGTGGAGCGACTTACGATCATTCAGGGAAGATACAGTCATACACTGTAGAGAGAACAACACTGAAACTGCAGCTGATATTATAGAGGAACGTTTTGATGAACTTTTTGTTTATTTGTTGATTTTTTTTTTCAAAGTGCCAAAATGTGTCCCCAGAAAATGCCCTGTTGAAAAACGTCAAACTGTGACCTCACCAAAGCACACAAATCTGCACCCAGAACTTAAAGAGGAAGATGAGAAAAGTGTTCATGACATCATGATGCAAATCCAGTGTGTTGTGTCTCCATCCAGTACTTATGTGCTGCTGAGCTGAGTGGAGCAGTAGAGTCTCATCAACACTCACCATGAAGAACACGCTCTCCTTATTACTGATACTGCTCACCTTCAGCAGTGAGTTCCTGATTGATACACTGATCTCTGTGTAACAGCATTAATAAATCATTAATAATTCATATTTACTTGTTTCAGCAGGTGTGAAATGTCAAAGTATGGAATCATTACAAACTGCAGTTCAGCTAAAACCTGGAGAAACTCTGAGTCTCTCCTGTAGAGGATCTGGATTCACTTTTAGCAGCTACAACATGCACTGGATCAGACAACAGGCTGGAAAACCGCTGGAGTGGATGGGACAAACTGGCAGTTACTACGCACAATCTTTTCAGGGAAGAACTGAAATCACTAGAGAAAATTCTAACAGCATGGTGTATCTGAAACTGTCTGGTGTGACAGTAGAGGACTCAGCTGTGTATTACTGTGCGAAAGAGACACAGTGATGAATATCTGTGGAAACTCTGTACAAGAACCTGCAGCTGCTGTTAGATTGTTATTTTCATGATGGGATGTTTTTGGAGTCTTACTTTCAGCAGGTGGTGAAGAAGGTAAAGTAGAAGAACCACAGGGGGGCAGCAGAGGACAAGAAATGAAGTTAAGAGTGAAAAAAATCTTTTGCAAGCTGCACTGTGATGAGATCAGGAACTGTAAATATATAAAGTTTGTTTTGGGTCATCTATCATTAAGGTTTTAAAGGGACAGAAAGAGATTTTCTAAATGAAAGTAATTAAAGGTTATAAATGTACAGGACAAGAAATGTAATACATAATAAACAGTGACAGACTTTCACAACACCTCAGTGTCACTGCTGGACTGAGATTAGTCAACCAATAAAAAATATCCAGCCACCAGTGTTTTGTAGGCACCGTCGTGTGACTATTGATGACCACTGATGACTAGAGGACTGTGCATTGGCAGATCAGAGCTTATTTCTCTAACTTAACATCTACAAGATAGACCAGCAAGCTAGAAGTTTCTAATAGAGTGGACATTGAGTGGACACAGTGTTTAAAATCTTCAGCAGTGCTGCTGTTTCTGATCCACACATACTATTACAACGCACACTAACACACCACCACCACGTCAGAGTCATTGCAGTGTTGAGAATGACCCACCACACAAATAATATCTGCTCTGTGGTGGTCCTGTGAGGGTCCTGATCATTAAAGAACAGGGTAACAAAGTATACAGAGGAGCAGATGGACTACAGTCTGTAAGTGTAGAACTACTAAGTGCATCTATTTGACAAGTGGAGCTGATAAAATAGACAATGAGTGTATAAACATTTGTTGAAGTGACCCTCCATCCCACCATCATGACTGACATTTCACTTCCATCCATGACATCATGATGCAAATCCAGTGTGTTGTGTCTCCATCCAGTACTTATGTGCTGCTGAGCTGAGTGGAGCAGTAGAGTCTCATCAACACTCACCATGAAGAACATGCTCTCCTTATTACTGATACTGCTCACCTTCAGCAGTGAGTTCCTGGTTGATACACTGTTTGTCTGTGTAACAGCATTAATACATCATTAATAATTAATATTTACTTGTTTCAGCAGGTGTGAAATGTCAAAGTATGGAATCATTACAAACTGCAGTTCAGCTAAAACCTGGAGAAACTCTGAGTCTATCTTGTAGAGGATCTGGATTTAACTTTGATTGCTGCAGCATGCACTGGATCAGACAACAGGCTGGAAAACCACTGCAATGGGTAGGGAGAGTTTGGAACAGTGGAAGTGGCAAGGCTAAATCATTTGAAGGCCGAACTGAGATCAGCAGAGACAATTCTAACAGCATGGTGTATCTGAAACTGTCTGGTGTGACAGTAGAGGACTCAGCTGTGTATTACTGTGCGAGAGAGACACAGTGATGAATATCTGTGGAAACACTGTAGAAAAACTGCTCTGAAGCTTGAAAGGATACAAACCTGTCCAGGTTTTAGAGATATACACATCCTACCATTTTATTTTTGTGGTGTAATTTATATATATATATATAAATTACTGGAGTACCTGTGGGCAGAAGAAAGAGAAACAATGTGGAGAACATCTAACATTGTATTTATGTAAACAGTTACTGAAACATCTAGAAACGCATGCTGGTGTATGTAGTAGTGAATGTAAATATTGTATGTACTGATTTACACACTATTTTTGTGCACCAGCTGGTAGAAGTAATTACTGATTGGTCGAGTCCAGGGAGGGCTTTAAGGTATAAAACGTCAGGTGAGCACAGTGTTAGTGTGAACACACTGGTAGAGTCTGAGTGTGAGAGACTGCAGGAGAGACTAGCTTTATGACAGCATTTGGTCGAGTGTTACTACTGAGACACTGAACGTGTACCTGGGGTAGTAGTAGGTGGTAGCTGATAATCCACCAAAGCTCATCACTCACCAGTGTCAAGTCAAGTCAAGTCAAGTCAATTTTATTTATATAGCGCTTTTTACAACGATGTTGTCTCAAAGCAGCTTTACAGAGTTTTGAAAACAGTTATAACATATATCCCCCAGTGAGCAAGCCAGAGGCAACAGTGGCAAGGAAAAACTCCCTCAACTGGAGGAAGAAACCTTGGGAGGAACCAGACTCACAAGGGGAGACCCATCCTCCTCTGGTCAAACAGTATTTACAGTTTGAACTAAATACCAAAGAAAGGAGCCTCTGTTTGAAGTCTGGATAGCAAAGCTTTAGAAGCTGCACAGATAGAGGCAGTGTATGACTGAATACACTATGAACGTGTACGTATTTGTATTTTGGTGTGTCTACTGTTAGTTTCATCACAACAAACATGCTGGGAAAAGAAAACTTACTCGACTTATACAGTAATATTCATAATTTCTGCAGTACAACAGTGGATGTACTTATACACATTGGTATAAACAAATACTGAACATATCCCACATTCCATTTATAGACATATTACATCATGTTTTTCTTTCATAGCGCTGTGTCTGATCACAAAATAACACAGAATAGTGCAAAAGCACTTCACAGACTGCAGTAATACAGCATTTAAATGTGATATGGTTTGTAAAATATTCACTCCAAACAATTAAATTCTACTACCATCTTAAAAACTCTTATTTATTCTTTCCAGACGTTCTAACAGGAATACAATAAAACTTGGTCCTTTACAAACTCCACCTACCAGCGCAATCATTCGCTCATGAGCTGCTGAATGCTGTCCTTTTATTGGGTCCCTAAACAGAAACATCTGTATGAATTAGTGCACGTCACATGTAAATGATATGTAAATGATAGGTTGGGTATGTAGTTAACTTGCTTAAGTACCTTTATTTAAAAGATTACTTCATAAAAGACTGATAGTAACAATTTCAGCAGTACTGATATTTTCACACATTAATATAAACACTACATCAGGCCTTTTTAGAATTGACTCTTTTAACTTTTTTTCCAGGTATTAAGACTGTGCAAGAACCTGCTCAGTGTTTATGTTCATGATGGGATGTTATTCTCAGTCTGAGCTTCAGCAGGTGGTGTAGAAGGTTAAGTAGAACAACCACAGGGGGGCAGCAGAGGACAAGAAATGGAGTAAAGAATAAGCCTGTAGGGTCAGCACTGTCCACAGTTTACTAGACCAGTGTTTAAAATATGTGTCATATGACTTTTTATGTTGAATTACAATTACAACTTAAACAGTGTTCATTCAAATGTTATAAACTAGACAACAACACCTAAAATGTTTCATTCACAGTGAAAAGTAATTTGAAAACTAGTTAAACTAATTGATCTGTTTTAGTTTAGTTTTATTCTGTAAATTACTGAATTACTGGAAATGATCACAGTTGCCTCCAATAAGAACAGTTGAAACAGGCCTCCTGCAGGCATAGGTTTGATTTAGCAGCCTTCATGCTATATTTAGTACCGAGACTACCCAAATGAAGACTCCAGTCACAATAATTCACCCCCTGTAGGGCAGAACCTGTCACGCATGGGTTACCTCAGGGATCAATTCTGTGCTCCTTCATTTTATAATTTGTATCTAAGGCACATACAGATATATCCACAAGCACTAATGCACCACTATTTCTCCACTCCAGACAGAGACAGTATGAATCTCTAATGTACTGAAAAAATAGTTATGTCAAGAGTAATTAAATCTCTATTATTTACAGCATCAGACATCTCAACTAACACAGAATGTACTGGTTGTGATATATTGTAAATTATGAGTAGTTTGTTAAAATAAAAAATACATTAACTACCTGATTTAACTCACAACAGAGCTGGTATTTTACTGAACTACACAATTAAAATCACAGCTTGACTGACATTTCATTACCCTCCATGACATCATGATGCAAATCCAGTGTGTTGTGTCTCCATCCAGTACTTATGTGCTGCTGAGCTGAGCGGAGCAGTAGAGTCACATCAACACTCACCATGAAGAACACGCTCTCCTTATTACTGATACTGCTCACCTTCAGCAGTGAGTTCCTGATTGATACACTGTTTCTCTGTGTAACAGTATTAATACATCATTAATAATTAATATTTACTTGTTTCAGCAGGTGTGAAATGTCAAAGTATGGAATCATTACAAACTGCAGTTCAGCTAAAACCTGGAGAAACTCTGAGTCTCTCCTGTAGAGCATCTGGATTTAGCTTTAGCAGCTACTACATACACTGGATCAGACAACAGGCTGGTAAACCGCTGGAGTGGATGGGACGAAGTGGCAGTAGCTACGCAAAGTCTTTTCAAGGAAGAATAGAAATCAGAGATGATTCTAACAGCATGGGGTATCTGAAACTGTCTGGTGTGACAGTAGAGGACTCAGCTGTGTATTACTGTGCGAAAGACACACAGTGATGAATATCTGTGGAAACTCTGTACAAAAACCTGCAGCTGCTGTTAGATGTCTATTTTTGTTAAGAGATGTTATTCAGTGGTTTCAGCAGGTGGTGAAGAATATTCAGTAGAACATCCACAGGGGGCAGCAGAGAACAAGAAATGAAGTGCAGAACAGTCCCTGAACTTCTCCAGCACTGTATCTGTCCTTCTTCCTCTGACCAAAGCAAATACACCAGCCAAAGACCCCTAGCCAGGTTGTTCTTATTTGTACTATTTTAATAGTAATAATATTAGTGAGTAATTGTGAAGAGATCAAAACTATAAAATAGGAGGTATAGAATTATTCCTGGAGCAGAATGAAACATCTGGTTGTGTTTAAAGAATGTTTAGAGGGTCTTTTAGAAATGAGCTCATTTGCTCTGATGCAGGTTTACATATGTTTAATATTCTGGTCAGCAGCTTCATGAGGAGCCACATGAGCTGCTTCTCTAACAGGACTGAAGAAGAATAGTACACATGCTGAGATCTTGTTGTTTGTGAAAAACAGTCTGAAGGTGTTTATAGGTGTTATAAAAATATTTATTGTTATTTTTATTTAAATGTAAAATGTTTCCTTTAGAAATATTTTTGTAAATATACACCACCTTCACTATTTAAACTCATCTTTCAACTCTTTTAGATCAAAGTGTCTTCATTATTATAAGAATATATGTTCAGATGTGTCCAAACTTTTGACTGGTAGTGTATGTAAAAATTATAATTTAACAAAGATGATAATTCTGGGATTTTTAGTTAGTTTGTGTCATAAAATACATTTTGTGGCAGGAAAACATGATCAGTCACACATCACTGTATTGTGATTGTGCTTCATTTTATTTGAACTAATCTAAGTCAAAAGTAACTGGACACTGAATGTTCCAGACGACCTAGATTAAATAGTAAAAGATGTAATTTAAGGATGTGGTTGTTGTTGGGATGTTACTTGGTGGTTGATTCGGTATTCCAGGCTCTCAGAGTCGCATATACAGTCATTTGTATTAAAATCTTTTGGCCATTCTATAAAATAAAATTGAAAGAAGACTATGAATGTTTGCTGAGTGGAAACTATACATCCAATCAAACTCTCTATATAGACGTGCCTCTCACAGTCAGACAGAACATTCTGGAGTGAATCAATGTTGGTATTTTGAAACCTGCAGGATAAAGTAGTGCTTAAAAGAATAAAGAAGAAAGAAAAGAAGAAATAAGAAGATGATCTGAATGATATGAGTATATAGGATTATTAATTAATGTGATTCAGAGTAAAAGCAGGTATGTAAGATTTTCTGTTCTACTCATGAAAGTGCTGTAACAGGGAAAGTAGACATGAGAGCGTGAGAGCAGTTCATCTCTGCAGCTTTGTGATGTTCATCCTCCACCAGCACTCTCTAACAGTGAACTGGACTGGAGGTGTGATATTACCTTCTCCATCACATCACAACTTATATTTGATTCCCATCCATGACATCATGATGCAAATCCAGTGTGTTGTGTCTCCATCCAGTACTTATGTGCTGCTGAGCTGAGTGGAGCAGTAGAGTCTCATCAACACTCACCATGAAGAACACGCTCTCCTTATTACTGCTACTGCTCACCTTCAGCAGTGAGTTCCTGATTGATACACTGTTTCTCTGTGTAACAGTATTAATACATCATTAATAATTAATATTTACTTGTTTCAGCAGGTGTGAAATGTGGAAATATGGAATCATTAGAAACTGCAGTTCAGCTAAAACCTGGAGAAACTCTGAGTCTCTCCTGTAGAGGATCTGGATTCACTTTCAGCAGCTACCACATGCACTGGATCAGACAACAGGCTGGAAAACCGCTGGAGTGGATGGGACGTGTTTATAGTCACGGAAGAACCACTGAGTATTCGAAAAGTTTTGAAAGCCGAACTGAAATCAGCAGAGACAATTCTAACAGCATGGTGTATCTGAAACTGTCTGGTGTGACAGTAGAGGACTCAGCTGTGTATTACTGTGCGAGAGAGACACAGTGATGAATATCTGTAGAAACTCTGTACAAGAACCTGCAGCTGCTGTTAGATGGTTATTCTGATGATAGGATGTTATTTACAGTCTGAGTTTCAGCAGGTGTTGAAGAAGGTTAAGTAGAACAAACACAGGGGGGCAGCAGAGGAGAAGAAATGTAGTGCAGAATGAGACTGTAGACTCATCACTGTCCACAGTTTAGTAGATCAGGTTATATTATATAATATTTAAATCTGTATTAGCAAAAACTTCAAATTCAAACAATCACCACTTTAACAGAAATCCAGGTGATCATGTATAATCAGGAGAAACTAAAAAACATAAAATGTGTCCTGATCAACAATTACATCACATGATTCATTGTTTTCTGATGTGTTAAAGTAAAGAAATAGAAATTGTGCAGTAATATATTATAGAGCTTTGATTGTGTTTCTGTCTTGTTCTCTGTTTTACTGTCTGGAAATCAAGTTTTCAGTGTTTATAGTTTGTGAGTTTAGGCAAAATCATTAATATCATAATAACTTTATCTTATATGTATCTTGTAATTTTGATTGTGAGGTTTACTGTTTAACTATGGTCTGATTTTATTTATTAAAATACTGATAGTTTATCTTATATTACAATTTTTAAACCTCTCTTTATCTCTTATATTAAACAGACTGTTTTTCCTCTTACTGTGCCTTTAAGACTGATATATGTAAATGAGTTCTGTTTTCATTGGCTGCACTATATTGTCCCTTATTTAAGCCCAGACTAAAACAGTCCTTAAACTGTCAGAGTGAGTGGGCGGGGCTAAACTTCTGTATGGGAATATATGGTAATGGGTTTATTTACAGTGAAGTGTATTTACAGCACTTGGAGCTGCCAGTTCTGTTTGGACTCCACTGGTCAGGAGTGTGTTGAGTGATACTGTTTACTCAGAGATTACGAGGACAACTGTGGTCTCTTGGAGTCTCACTCATGGATGACTGTGGCACCACCGGGATTGGTGATCTCCTGATGATGGCACCAATGTAATCAATGACTTCCATTTACATATTGTAGATGAACAAACAATAATCAATAAAAAAATGTTTTCCAGTTATTTTTTATTACGATTACATTAAAATCCTAGAACTTAAGCTCTTTTCTAATCACTGATATGAACATTTTAGTAGAAGCTGCCATCAGAATGTGTTCTTCAGATTCAGCTTTCAGATTCAGACTCTTCAGTAGTAATTCAGTCATCAACTTTTATACACACAGTGTTTATAGTGTTTCCACATTTATAAACTCCATTTCACAATAAATGACTGTATTATATCATAATGAAGCACACAGCCTGCCAGAAGAACCATCACATAACTCACGTAACTCACATCATTTAGACTGAAATATAATTAAAGATATTAATACAATTACATTTCTACAAGATCATAATGGTCAACAACTCTTTAAACCCATTTTCCCCATAAATTCAGTTTCCATCATCATAATAATAACAATGATAAAGATATAATGATGATATAATATGAGCACAGTCAGCACTCTGGTATCATACCTTATCCTGAAATCCTGACTTAAAATATTTTCTTTATAACATCATCACGTGAAGATCTGAATATCCATGACATCATGATGCAAATCCAGTGTGTTGTGTCTCCATCCAGTACTTATGTGCTGCTGAGCTGAGTGGAGCAGTAGAGTCTCATCAACACTCACTATAAAGAACACGCTCTCCTTATTACTGATACTGCTCACCTTCAGCAGTGAGTTCCTGATTGATACACTGTTTCTCTGTGTAACAGCATTAATGCATCATTAATAATTAATATGTTATTTGTTTCAGCAGGTGTGAAATGTCAAAGTATGGAATCATTACAAACTGCAGTTCAGCTAAAACCTGGAGAAACAATGAGGATTCACTTTTAGCAGCTACACCATGCACTGGATCAGACAAAAGGCTGGAAAACCGCTGGAGTGGATGGGACGAACTGGCGGTTACTACGCACAATCTTTTCAAGGAAGAACTGAAATCAGCAGAGATAATTCTAACAGCATGGTGTATCTGAAACTGTCTGGTGTGACAGTAGAGGACTCAGCTGTGTATTACTGTGCGAGAGACACACAGTGATGAATATCTGTGAAACACTGTACAAAAACCTGCAGCTGCTGTTTGATGGTTTGTTCTGCCTTCATATTTCAGAATCTAAAGCTTCTTCGAACCTGATCATTGCACAGCTCATATAAATACAGGTATATTGATCTGATTAAACATCATAATTTACTGTTTCTGAATTAATACTTTTCATGTAGTTATTTGCATTGGCCTTATTTATATTACTTATCAGTATCATTTATAACTTAGTCTCAGGTCTGATTTAATACTAAGTTGAGTAAACTGAGGATGGTGAACAGACTGTTTGATCAAACCTTCACTAAATCTTGAGTAACCTGAATGTGTATGTCGATGTCAGACAATAATAAAGAAGTGAAGTTGATGCTCTGCAGATACTGATGTAAATGATTTAAATGACTGTATAAGAGTTAACATGTTTACTGCCCTCAGTTAGGCATGTACCAGTACAAACGCACTGGTGTTTTTCAGAGATTCAGGGTTAAGACTACAGGAGGCAGTAGAGGACAAGAGTTGAAGCTCAACACAAACAGTGTCCAAACGTTTCCATGTTTTTGAGATTCACCCAGAAACACCACACAGTTTAATATAAGATGTTGCAGCTTCATAACATGACATATCACATGGCATGCAATACAGACCCAACTCTTAATATACTTACAAGTTAAACAGGCTGAATATATGATTGGTTAATAATAAAATCACTACATCTGTGTGCAGTGAAGAAAAACTTGAATCAGCCTTTATTTGAAAACTGCCAACAGTCAAGGAAGGCAGCAAAAACACAGAACTGCTGACAAGAAGATATAATCAAACCAGAGCTGCTGAGGTTAACTACACTGAACTCCTTAACAGTGCAATATTCAATATCACCACCATAAATAACCGTAATGAACTAACTCGAGTAATAAACATCGTACAGGACATTTTGTACATGCCAGTCGTAGCAAGCAGCCAGAAATGGACTATAAGATCAAAGAAATGGTTCAATGAAAAATCTAATTTACACAATTACTCCAGATGTAGTAAATAAACCAAGATATATTTGGAGGTTAATTGAGTTTTTTAGTATAGCCCTGGAACTATGAGTCTAATGTCAAAAATAAACTCTTAAAATAATAAATTATCACACAAGTCTTTTAGGGAAAGTACATCCACAAAACTTCACTCTCTTCATTCAAACTAAATCCAGCTCTTCACTAGAGTCAGACAATAAATGAAGAGTTTTTTATGTAGCAGTGACCCAACACGCACAATATTCACTTCCATCCATGACATCATGATGCAAATCCAGTGTGTTGTGTCTCCATCTGTCCAGTGTCTACATACACTGGATCAGACAACAGGCTGGTAAACCGCTGGAGTGGATGGGAAGAAGTGACAGTAGCTAAGCAAAGTCTTTTCAAGGAAGAATAGAAATCAGAGATGTCTCCAACAGCATGGTGTATCTGAAACTGTCTGGTGTGACAGTAGAGGACTCAGCTGTGTATTACTGTGCGAGAGACACACAGTGATGAATATCTGTGGAAACACTGTACAAAAACCTGCAGCTGCTGTTAAATGTCTATTTTTGTTAAGAGATGTTATTCAGTCTTTTCAGCAGGTGTTGAAGAACATTCAGTAGAACATCCACAGGGGGCAGCAGAGAACAAGAAATGAAGTGCAGAACAGTCCCTGAACTTCTCCAGCACTGTATCTGTCCTTCTTCCTCTGACCAAAGCAAATACACCAGCCAAAGACCCCTAGCCAGGTTGTTCTCATTTGTACTATTTTAATAGTAATAATATTAGTGAGTAATTGTGAAGAGATCAAAACTATAAAATAAGAGGTATAGAATTATTCCTGGAGCAGAATGAAACATCTGGTTGTGTTTAACGAATGTTTAGAGGGTCTTTTAGAAATGAGCTCATTTGCTCTGTTGCAGGTTTATATATTTTTAATATTCTGCTTCATGAGGAGCCACATGAGCTGCTTCTCTAACAGGACTGAAGAAGAATAGTACACATGCTGAGATCTTGTTGTTTGTGAAAAACAGTCTGAAGGTGTTTATAGGTGTTATAAAAATATTTATTGTTATTTTTATTGAAATGTAAAACGTTTCTTTTAGAGATATTTTTGTAAATATACACCACCTTCACTATTTAAACTCATCTTTCAACTCTTTTAGATCAAAGTTTCTTCATTATTATAAGAATATATGTTCAGATGTGTCCAAACTTTTCACTGGTAGTGTATGTAAAAATTATAATTTAACTAAGATGATAATTCTGGGATTTTTAGTTAGTTTGTGTCATAAAATACATTTTGTGGCAGGAAAACATGATCAGTCACATCACTGTATTGTGATTGTGCTTCATTCTATTTGAACTAATCTAAGTCAAAAGTAACTGGACACTAAATGTTCCTAGATTAAATAGTAAAAGGTTTAATTTAAGGATGTGGTTGTTGTTGGGATGTTACTTGGTGGTTGATTTGGTATTTCAGGCTCTCAGAGTCGCATATACTATGAATGTTTGCTAAGTGGAAACTATACATCCAATCAAACTCTCTATATAGACGTGCCTCTCACAGTCAGACAGAACATTCTGGAGTGAATCAATGTTGGTGTTTTGAAACCTGCAGGATAAAGTAGTGCTTAAAAGAATAAAGAAGAAGGAAAAGAAGAAATAAGAAGATGATCTGAATGATATGAGTATATAGGATTATTAATTAATGTGATTCAGAGTAAAAGCAGGTATGTAAGATTTTCTGTTCTACTCATGAAAGTGCTGTTACAGGGAAAGTAGACATGAGAGCGTGAGAGCAGTTCATCTCTGCAGCTTTGTGATGTCCATCCTCCACCAGCACTCTCTAACAGTGAACTGGACTGGAGGTGTGATATTACCTTCTCCATCACATCACAACTTATATTTGATTCCCATCCATGACATCATGATGCAAATCCAGTGTGTTGTGTCTCCATCCAGTACTTATGTGCTGCTGAGCTGAGTGGAGCAGTAGAGTCTCATCAACACTCACCATGAAGAACACGCTCTCCTTATTACTGATACTGCTCACCTTCAGCAGTGAGTTCCTGATTGATACACTGTTTCTCTGTGTAACAGCATTAATACATCATTAATAATTAATATTTACTTGTTTCAGCAGGTGTGAAATGTCAAAGTATGGAATCATTAGAAACTGCAGTTCAGCTAAAACCTGGAGAAACTCTGAGTCTCTCCTGTAGAGGATCTGGATTCACTTTTAGCAGCTACGACATGCACTGGATCAGACAACAGGCTGGAAAACCACTGGAGTGGATGGGATATATTTCGAGCAGTGGAGGTAGCAAAAGCTACGCAGCATCATTTCAAGGCCGAACTGAATTTAGCAGAGACAATTCCAACAGCATGGTGTATCTGAAACTGTCTGGAATGACAGTAGAGGACTCAGCTGTGTATTACTGTGCGAGAGAGACACAGTGATGAATATCTGTGGAAACTCTGTACAAAAACCTGCAGCTGCTGTTAGATGGTTATTCTAATGATGGGATGTTATTTACAGTCTGAGTTTCAGCAGGTGGTAAAGAAGGTTGAAGCAGAAAAAACAAAGGGGGGCAGCAGAGGAGAAGAAATGTAGTGCAGAATGAGACTGTAGACTCAGCACTGTCCACAGTTCAGTAGATCAGGTTATATTATATAATATTTAATTCTGTAGTAGCAAAACCTTCAAATTCAAACAATCACCACTTTAACAGAAATCCAAGTGATCATATTTAATCAGGAGAAACTAAAAAACGTAAAATGTGTCCTGATCAACAATTACATCACATGATTCATTGTTTTCTGATGTGTTAAAGTAAAGAAATAGAAATTGTGCAGTAATATATTATAGAGCTTTGATTGTGTTTCTGTCTTGTTCTCTGTTTTAATGTCTGGAAATCAAGTTTTCAGTGTTTCTAGTAAGTTTAGGCAAAATCATTAATATCATAATAACTTTATCTTATATGTATCTTGTAATTTTGACTGTGAGGTTTACTGTTTAACTATTGTGTGATTTTATTTATTAAAATACTGATAGTTTATCTTATATTACAATTTTTAAACCTCTCTTTATCTCTTATATTAAACAGACTATTTTTCCTCTTACTGTGCCTTTAAGACTGATATATGTAAATGAGCTCTGTTCTTACTGGCTGCACTATATTGTTCCTTATTCAAGCCCACTAAAACAGTCCTTAAACTTTCAGAGTGAGTGGGTGGGGCTAAACTTCTGTATGGGAATATATGGTAATGGGTTAATTTACAGTGAAGTGTATTTACAGCACTTGGAGCTGCCAGTTCTGTTTGGACTCCACTGGTCAGGAGTGTGTTGAGTGATACTGTTTACTCAGAGATTACGAGGACAACTGTGGTCTCTTGGAGTCTCACTCATGGATGACTGTGGCACCACCGGGATTGGTGATCTCCTGATGATGGCACCAATGTAATCAATGACTTCCATTTACATATTTTAGATGAACAAACAATAATCAATAAAAGAATGTTTTCCAGTTATTTTTTCTTACGATTACATTAAAATCCTTGTTGTTCTCTCTGTTCGCTGGGGGTGTCATAGTTTTAGAACTTAAGCTCTTTTCTAATCACTGATATGAACATTTTAGTAGAAGCTGCCATCAGAATCTGTTCTTCAGATTCAGCTTTCAGATTCAGACTCTTCAGTAGTAATTCAGTCATCTACTTTTATACACACAGTGTTTATAGTGTTTCCACATTTATAAACTCCATTTCACAAGAAATGACTGTATTATATCATAATGAAGCACACAGCCTGCAAGAAGAACCATCACATAACTCACTTAACTCACATCACTTAGACTGAAATATAATTAAAGATATTAATAAAATTACATTTCTACAAGATCATAATGGTCAACACCACTTCAAACTCATTTCCCCATAAGTTCAGTTTCCATCATCATAATAATAACAATGATAAAGATATAATGATGACATAATATGACCACAGTCAGCACTCTGGTATCATACCTTATCCTGAAATCCTGACTTCAAACATTTTCTTTATAACATCATCACGTGAAGATCTGAATATCCATGACATCATGATGCAAATCCAGTGTGTTGTTACCGCTACCGCATGCACTGGATCAAACAACAGACTGGAAAACCGCTGGAGTGGATGGGACGAACTGGCGGTTACTACGCACAATCTTTTCAAGGCCGAACTGAAATCAGCAGAGATAATTCTAACAGCATGGTGTATCTGAAACTGTCTGGTGTGACAGTAGAGGACTCAGCTGTGTATTACTGTGCGAGAGAGACACACAGTGATGAATATCTGTGAAACACTGTACAAAAACCTGCAGCTGCTGTTTGATGGTTTGTTCTGCCTTCATATTTCAGAATCTAAAGCTTCTTCGAGTCTGATCATTGCACAGCTCATATAAATACAGGTATATTGATCTGATTAAACATCATAATTTACTGTTTTTGAATTAATACTTTTCATGTAGTTATTTGCATTGGCCTTATTCATATTACTTATCAGTATCATTTATAACTTAGTCTCAGGTCTGATTTAATACTAAGTTGAGTAAACTGAGGATGGTGGACAGACTGTTTGATCAAACCTTCACTAACTCTTGAGTAACCTGAATGTGTATGTCGATGTCAGACAATAATAAAGAAGTGAAGTTGATGCTCTGCAGACACTGATGTAAATGATTTAAATGACTGTATAAGAGTTAACATGTTCACTGCCCTCAGTTAGGCATGTACCAGTACAGTACTGGTGTTTTTCAGAGATTCAGGGTTAAGACTACAGGAGGCAGTAGAGGACAAGAGTTGAAGCTCAACACAAACAGTGTCCAAACGTTTCCATGTTTTTGAGATTCACCCAGAAACACCACACAGTTTAATATATATAAGATGTTGCAGCTTCATAACATGACATATCACATGGCATGCAATACAGACCCAACTCCTAATATATTTACAAGTTATACAGGACTGAATATATGATTGGTTAATAATAAAATCACTACATCTGTGTGCAGTGAAGAAAAACTTGAATCAGCCTTTATTTGAAAACTGCCAACAGTCAAGGAAGGCAGCAAAAACACAGAACTGCTGACAAGAAGATATGATCAAACCACAGCTGCTGAGGTTAACTACACTGAACTCCTAAACAGTGCAATATTCAATATCACCACCATAAATAACCGTAATGAACTAACTCGAGTAATAAACATCGTACAGGACATTTTGTACATGCCAGTCGTAGCAAGCAGCCAGAAATGGACTATAAGATCAAAGAAATGGTTCAATGAAAAATCTAATTTACACAATTACTCCAGATGTAGTAAATAAACCAAGATATATTTGGAGGTTAATTGAGATTTTTAGTATAGCCCTGGAACTATGAGTCTAATGTCAAAAATAAACTGTTAAAATAATAAATTATCACCCAAGTCTTTTAGGGAAAGTACATCCACAAAACTTCACTCTCTTCATTCAAACTAAATCCAGCTCTTCACTAGAGTCAGACAATAATTGAAGAGTTTTTTATGTAGCAGTGACCCAACACGCACAATATTCACTTCCATCCATGACATCATGATGCAAATCCAGTGTGTTGTGTCTCCATCCAGTACTTATGTGCTGCTGAGCTGAGTGGAGCAGTAGAGTCTCATCAACACTCACCATGAAGAACACGCTCTCCTTATTACTGATACTGCTCACCTTCAGCAGTGAGTTCCTGATTGATACACTGTTTCTCTGTGTAACAGCATTAATACATCATTAATAATTAATATTTACTTGTTTCAGCAGGTGTGAAATGTCAAAGTATGGAATCATTACAAACTGCAGTTCAGCTAAAACCTGGAGAAAGTCTGAAAATCTTCTGTAGGGGGTCTGGATTCAAGTTTGGAGACCACCACATGCACTGGATCAGACAGCAGGCTGGAAAGCCACTGGAGTGGGTGGGTTTTATTTCGAACAATGCAGGTAGCAATGGCTATTCAGGATCATTTTGAGGCCGAACTAAAATCACCAGAGACAATTCCCACAGCTTGGTGGATCTACAGCTGTCTGGTGTGACAGTAGAGGACTCAGCTGTGTATTACTGTGCAAGAGAAGCTCATAGTGATGAATATCTGTGGAAACTCTGTACAAAAACCTGCTCTGTGTTTATTTTTATGATGGGATGTTATTCACAGTCTGAGCTTCAGCAGGTGGTGTTGAAGGTTTAGTAGAACAACCACAGGGGGCAGCAGAGGAGAACAAATGAAGTGCAGAATGAACCTGTAGGGTCAGAACTGTACACAGTTCAGTAGAGCAGTGTTTGGAATTATGTATCATATGACTTTTTATAATTTAGTTACAACTCATACAGTGTTGATCATAAACTAGACAACAAGAGCTACAATGTTTTATTCACAGTGGAAAGTATTTAGAAAACTAGTTAAACTAATTTTATTAAATAGTAAACTGCAGTGATCTGTTCTAGTTAATGTCAGTAAATTACTGTGATCAGCTAAATTCAGTCACAGCTTTTTAAATATGAGGCTTCTTGATATTAATTTAATTATTATTTTACATTTGTTGCATTTTTAATGCACAACATCACAAATAGTATTTCCTACAAATAGTATTTTATGCTCTAATTAAATGTATAGAACTCCATTTCAGAGCAGAATGACTGTAGTATATGATAATGAATCATACAGCATGTAGGAAGAACCATCACTTAATATAGAGTGAAATATAAAAAAAACAAAATCAGTAAGAATACTACATTCCTACAAGGTAAAAAGTTCAAAACCTCATTAAACCCATGTTCATACCAGTGTTCATTATAGTGATGCTACATAATCAGATTCAGTCTTACTTCATGACTGATGTAATCAAATCAGATACGTCTCATTTACTGATCTTCATCTGAACATCTGAATATTATGATATGTTATGATATCTGTACGTGTTGCTGTTGCATGTTGCTCTATGGAACCTGAAAGACAACAATTCCTTCCCATGTATATGAGTTACAGGAAAGACAGTAAAGACCTCTTAGTAAACTGGACCCTGAGAACTCCTGTATTATAATCTGATGAAGCACCCAGCAAACAGGATGAACCATCTCCTACTATAGACTGTAATATAAATAAAACCAGAGCCAGTAACTAAAGTACATTTAAAATCTTCTTAGAATCCAAACATATGCTGCAGCTAATTTTAATAATGTTCTAATAACGATCATAATATTCTCATCACAGGACTCCTGAACTGACCTGTAGCTGTGTATCTACTGTAAACTGCATGGAGGCCTCAGTACCGCTGACATCATGATGCAAATCCAGTGTGTTGTGTCTCCATCCAGTACTTATGTGCTGCTGAGCTGAGTGGAGCAGTAGAGTCTCATCAACACTCACCATGAAGAACATGCTCTCCTTATTACTGATACTGCTCACCTTCAGCAGTGAGTTCCTGATTGATACACTGTTTCTCTGTGTAACAGCATTAATACATCATTAATAATTAATATTTATTTTCTTCAGCAGGTGTGAAATGTCAAAGTATGGAATCATTACAAACTGCAGTTCAGCTAAAACCTGGAGAAACTCTGAGTCTCTCCTGTAGAGGATCTGGATTCACTTTTAGCAGCTACTACATGCAGTGGATCAGACAACAGGCTGGAAAACCACTGGAGTGGATGGGATATATTTCGAATGGTGGAGGCAGCACAGGCTATGCAGCATCAATTCAAGGGCGAACTGAAATCAGCAGAGACAATTCCAACAGCATGGTGTATCTGAAACTGTCTGGAGTGACAGTAGAGGACTCAGCTGTGTATTACTGTGCGAGAGAGAGAGACACACAGTGATGAATATCTGTGGAAACACTGTACAAAAACCTGCAGCTGCTGTTAGATGTTTATTTTAATGAGGGGATGTTATTCAGTCTGAGCTTCAGCAGGTGGTGATGAACATTAAGCAGAACAACCACAGGGGGCAGCAGAGGATAAGAAATGAAGTGTAGAATAAACAGGGTATAATAACATTGTTAAGAATCAGGACAGACCAACACAATTTATATACCATATAAAGTTAGAGTCAGGTTTCTTTAGCATAAACTCTTCATCAAGAACAGTTTTAAACAATTAATGTCATATACAGGGACGTTTACACTCTGCTGCTTGTACAGTGGCAGGCTGTAAATGAAGGGGGTCACAGCCCACCCTCTTTTCTCACCAGCCGTAGTGACGGAAAAGCACTGCAAACAAAATTACAGATTTTAATCTGAATAATGTAAATGGAAAAAGTTATTAATCACTCTCTTTTGTGCTGCAGTAATCTGGTTTAGATTCTCTGTTCTGCTGATGCTTTCATTAAAAACTCATATACATGTGAAATAATTTATTTGAGAAAGTAAAAACAGACTCAGTTCAAAATCTGATCGACTGAACTGCTTTTCAATCTGTTCAATAACATTTGCTACACAGGAAACTGGACAAACATCTAGTAACTACTTAAAGACTTTAATGGAAATTAGCACTGACATCACAGGAGCAGCAGTTTAATAATTAATATGATGTTCCAGGTGGTTACTAATGTGTTGGTAGGTTGTTGCTGTGCTAGGTGGTTGCCTGCTATCCCCAGAGGATACTAGAGTGTTGTTAGCGTACCCCTGACATGGCATCACAAGAGGTGTTTACAAGTTTTAGCCCACCAAGGTCCCTTAACCTCTATGATATTATTATGATACATATTTGGCAGTTTTTATTCCATCTGTTTCTATCCTTTATCACAGCGTCCATTCTTTTCAGCTGATTTACCTTCAGTTTATTCAGTTTCACCACATTCAGTGATGTTGAGATTCTGGACTCTGGGGTGGTCAGACCATTGTTCTGAGAACAGCAGCAGCTTCTTTGTTTGATGTGTCTGTATCTGCTTTTCTCAGTGAGGAGCTTCTAGAACAGCTACACATCCTTTCAGACCCCATAGCGTTGAGGTGTCTTCTCAAAGTGGAAGAATGGACAGAAACACCTGTGGATGTTTTCAGATCTGAAGTAGAAGTGGAGCTTGATCTTCTCTCACTCTCAAACATGAAAGATTTACTCAAGTGTGAAGAAGATCTGAAAACATTATTGGCTGATTTACTAAATCACAACAGATCTGTACAATAAAGACTATAATGTAGCTAAACACAATTAAAACCAATCTTATTTAATTATATATATGATACACATTATTGATCAATTCATCTAGACACACCTGAAAATAACAACATGATAAACAACATGAGTAAACACAGATCACGCAGACCTGAGAAAGTGATGATTCATGACATCATGATGCAAATCCAGTGTGTTGTGTCTCCATCCAGTACTTATGTGCTGCTGAGCTGAGTGGAGCAGTAGAGTCTCATCAACACTCACCATGAAGAACACGCTCTCCTTATTACTGATACTGCTCACCTTCAGCAGTGAGTTCCTGATTGATACACTGTTTCTCTGTGTAACAGCATTAATACATCATTAATAATTAATATTTACTTGTTTCAGCAGGTGTGAAATGTCAAAGTATGGAATCATTACAAACTGCAGTTCAGCTAAAACCTGGAGAAACTCTGAAAATCTTCTGTAGGGGATCTGGATTCAAGTTTGGAGACCACCACATGCACTGGATCAGACAGCAGGCTGGAAAACCACTGGAGTGGGTGGATTTTATTTCAAACAATGCAGGCAGCAATGGCTATTCAGGACCATTTCGAGGCCGAACTAGAATCACCAGAGACAATTCCCGCAGCTTGGTGGATCTACAGCTGTCTGGTGTGACAGTAGAGGACTCAGCTGTGTATTACTGTGCGAGAGAAACACACAGTGATGAATATCTGTGGAAACACTGTACAAAAACATGGAACTGCTGCTTACATTCATACCCACAGGGGGCAGCAGCAGGCAAGAAATGTGTAGAATGAACAAGTGCCTGTATATTTATAAGCTGCATTGTGTTGAGATGCAGCACTGACAGTAGTTTATCAGAGAAACATCATTTATATATTTAAACATTGTATTTGGTCTTCAATCAATAAACTTTCATCAAGGAATTAAAAAAGACAATGTCATCATCACAATATAATAATCTAAAAGCAGTTGATGCTGAATGGATGCTAACAGTTTATGGCTATATTTAAATCTAGGACAAAATAAAAAGGTAAAATCCCCCCAACCCCCTTTATCTGACCAGCAGGTGATCATATAGGTCTCAGAACAGATATCCTGTGATTGTTATTGGGCCTTAATACACTGTTACATCTTCTTGTCATCACATGATTTCTGTATTGTTCTGAAAATTTCATATACAGTGAATGTGATCTTACCAAGACTTTAAACTAGTTCATATTAAAAAACACATTTTGGATCAGATTAGTAATAAAATATACACATCAGCTACACTTTCTCTCCACATACAGCACACAAATCAAGTATAGGATAAGATAACACTATTGAAATTGCAGCATAACAGTACTATACACATTGTACAAGAGAAGACACACATTAAACAGAATAAAATAAATAAATAGAGCGTTATTAAAGATAATTAAAGGTGCTGATGTGCTAAAGCGTTTCCAAGACCATGTGGTGATGGCCATCACAGAGGCATGCTAGTTTTTAACTCGAGTGACTTAAGGTCATTCAGGGAAGATACAATCATACACTGCAGAGAGAACAACACTGAAACTGCAGCTGATATTATAGAGGAACGTTTTGATGAACTGTTTGTTTATTTGTTGATTAATTTTTTTCAAAGTGGCAAAATGTGTCCTCAGAAACACGTCAAACTCTGACCTCACCAAAGCACACAAATCTGCACCCAGAACACAAAGAGGAAGATGAGAAAAGTGTTCATGATATCATGATGCAAATCCAGTGTGTTGTGTCTCCATCCAGTACTTATGTGCTGCTGAGCTGAGTGGAGCAGTAGAGTCTCATCAACACTCACCATGAAGAACACGCTCTCCTTATTACTGATACTGCTCACCTTCAGCAGTGAGTTCCTGATTGATACACTGTTTCTCTGGGTAACAGTATTAATACATTATTAATAATTAATATTTACTTGTTTCAGCAGGTGTGAAATGTCAAAGAATGGAATCATTACAAACTGCAGTTCAGCTAAAACCTGGAGAAACTCTGAAAATCTTCTGTAGGGGGTCTGGATTTGAGTTTGAAAACCACCACATGCACTGGATCAGGCAGCAGGCTGGAGTGGGTGGGTTTTATTTCAAACAATGCAGGCAGCAATGGCTATTCAGGATCATTTGGAGGCCGAACTAGAATCACCAGAGACAATTCCCACAGCTTGGTGGATCTACAGCTGTCTGGTGTGACAGTAGAGGACTCAGCTGTGTATTACTGTGCGAGAGAAGCACACAGTGATGAATATCTGTGGAAACACTGTACAAAAACCTGCAGCTGCTGTTAGATTGTTATTTTCATGATGGGATGTTTTTAGAGTCTTTCAGCAGGTGGTGAAGAAGGTTAAGTAGAAGAACCACAGGGAGGCAGCAGAGGACAAGAAATGAAGTGAAGAATGAAAAAAACCTTTGCAAGCTGCATTGTGATGAGATCAGAAGTCAGTACTCTCAGTATCAGTTACTGTCATCCGTGGTGTGCTTCAGGGTTCAATTATCTGTCCCCTATAATTTACAACATTTAAACAAAGCGTTCACAGTCAATACCACAGCTTTCACTTTCATGCTGGTGATCTGCAGATATACAGAACATGTAAAGACTAGCTTCACCACTGCTTCCCCACACAGTGATCAAACACCTCAGTGTCACTGCTGGAGTGAGATTAGTCAACCAATCAAAAATATCCAGCCAGCAGTGTTTTGTAGGCACCGTCGTGTGACTATTGAAGACCACTGATGACTAGAGGACTGTGCATTGGCAGTTCAGAGCTTATTTCTCTAACTTAACATCTACAAGGTGGACCAGCAAGATGGGAGTGTCTAAAAGAGTGGACAGTGAGTGGACACAGCGTTTAAAATCTTCAGCAGCACTGCTGTGTCTGATCCACACATACTATTCCAACCCACAATAACACACCACCACCACGTCAGAGTCATTGCAGTGTTGAGAATGACCCATCACACAAATAATATCTGCTCTGTGGTGGTCCTGTGAAGGTCCTGATCATTAAAGAACAGGGTAATAAAGTATACAGATAATCAGGTGGACTACGTTCTGTAAGTGTAGAACTACAAAGTTCTCCTATTTGGTAAGTGGAGCTGATAAAATAGACAATGAGTGTATAACCATTTGTTGAAGTGACCCTCCATCCCACCATCATGACTAACATTTCACTTCCATCCATGACATCATGATGCAAATCCAGTGTGTTGTGTCTCCATCCAGTACTTATGTGCTGCTGAGCTGAGTGGAGCAGTAGAGTCTCATCAACACTCACCATGAAGAACACCCTCTCCTTATTACTGATACTGCTCACCTTCAGCAGTGAGTTCCTGAACATTCTTTTATTTAATTATTTAAATTTAGAGTGCTTATAGTTATTTTGCCATTCCCTCTTGTTTTCAGGTGTAAGAGGTCAAGGTTTGGAGTCCATTCCTAGTGATCCAGTGTTGAGGAGTCCTGGAGGAAGTTTTTATATCTCCTGTAAGGCTGTAGGATATGACTTCGGGAGCTATGGTTTGAGCTGGATTCGTCAACCTCCTGGAAAAGCCTTACAGTGGATTGGGCATATCAATACTGAATCTGGGGTAACCTCGTATACTAAAGGTCTTGAAGGACGGATTGAAATAACGAAGGACAACAGCAAAGGCACTTCATACCTTCAACTGTCTGGCCTGACAGTAGAAGACACAGCTGTGTATTACTGTGCCCGTTTAGCACAGTGTGATAAACAGATGGGAGGGATGTACAAAAACTTATCAGCAGCTGAGCTCACTCGTCTTGCAGGGATCAGTATCAATGCGCTTAGCAGGAAAGGACAGTTTGAGCATATCACTCCACTCAGTTTACAGTCAATTCCTTTTAAGCTCTACATGAACTACAGAGAAAAATATAGCCTCTACTACAAATTCAGGGAGGTATCATTGTTTAGTCTTTATACCCCACAATCTGTCTTCAGTGTTATTAACTAACTAAACATGCAGCACTGGTCTACCTCCAGGTGGCGCTGTAGTAAATAAATGACCAAGTTGGTCTTTCATAAAATAGCAACTATAACTACACCACTGAAAATCTTTAAACTATGTAGCAGGATATTTGTAAATTTGAAAATTTGCCCAGTCTGTTAATTCTTTGGTGGAAAGAGTGAATTATTAAAAATGAGTATGATTGCCAAAAGTATTAACTCACCCATCCACATCATTGAAGTCAAATGTTCCAATCACTTCCATGACCACAGGTGTATAAAACCAAGCACGTAGACATGCAGACTGCTTCTAGCATGGAATTCCAGCGTGGTACCGTGATAGGACGTGATAGGACCTGTGCAACACATCCAGTCGTGAAGTTTCCTCACTAGTAAATATTCCACAGTGGACTGTCAGTGGTGTTATAACAAAGTGGAAGAGATAGGAAACGACAGCAACTCAGCTACAAAGTGGTAGCCACGTAAAATGAGAGAGCGGGTCAGCGGATGCTGAGGAGCATAGTGCGCAGAGGTCACCAACTTTTTGCTACAGACCTCCAAACTTCATGTGGTCTTCAGATCAGCTCAAGAACAGAACATAGAGAGCTTCATGGAATGGGTTTCCATGGCTGAGCAGCTGCATCCAAGCCTTACATCACTAAGCACAATTCAAAATGCCAGATGCAGTGGAGTGAAACATGCCACCACTGGACTCTAAATCAGTGGAGACGTGTGGAGCGACGAATCATGCTTCTCCGTCGTCTGGCAATACGATGGACTCTATCTTAGGCGGTTGCTAGGGGATAGTGTAAAGTTTGGTGGAGTGGGGATTATGGTGTGGGGTTGTTTTTCAGGAAGTGGGCTCAGCCCACTTATAGTTCTAGTGAAAGGAACTCTTAATGCTTCAGCAGACCAAGGCCAATTTCATGCTCCCAACTTTGTGGGAACTTCCTGTTCCAACATGACTGCGCACCAGTGCAGCAGTTTCTGATCCACTCACATCAGCACAGCACACCCTAACACACCACTGCCACGTCAGTGTTCCTGCCGTGCTGAGAATTATCTACTGCCTATAGTAATAATACCTACTCCGTGGTGGTCTTATGAGGGTTCTGAAGAAGTATACAGAGAATCTGATGAACTACAATGTGCTTCTATACGGTAAGTGGAGCTGATAGAATGGACGAATGCAGGTCACATGATGTTGTCCTATATATTTTGCACTGCTGCTCACTGACCTTATTGTTGGTGGTTGGAGGGCTCTAGGCTGCGGTTGACCCTTATGCAGAGTTTATAATAATGTTTCTGTGGTTCTGCAGGACGTCACCAGCACACATCAGTTCACATGAATTGTATATTGTTGCTATTTGAAACAAACCCTAACCCTAACATGCTAACTATCTGTGGAAAGGCAAAGCTTTCATAACTTTTTGTTTACTGGGAAACATAAACAATTCAGTGTCCAGTATAGTGGACTGTGCTTTTCATGTGTTTACTGCATATGCAGTAGCATGAACAAGTTTCTGATCTCTGGGAACTGCCTGAACTTCTGCAGGAATAGCGCAAATATTAGTAAGCATAAACAAAACAGTAAACAAAAAGCTTTTTAACTCACTGAATTGCCTGAATATGTCTAAAATTAACAAATGGCTGAAACTATCAAGGTCAGACAAAGTCAGTAAACTTTACACAAGCTGTTTTACATATTACATTGATTTATATACAGTATATTACCATACATATAGCACTCATATTACACTTTGTAGCCATAAATTAAGTTTCTGTGCTTAAAAATTAAAATGTTTAGTTTGTTTTAGGTGGGATGGTGGTGTATTGGTTAGCACTGCTGCCTCACAGCAAGAGGATCCAGGTCCTGGTCCAGGCCGTTACATGTGGAGTCCGTGCTTGAGTGGGTTTCCGGGTTTCTGGTTTCCTCCCACAGTCCAAACACATGCATGTTAGGTTGATTGGTCACTCTAAATTGCCTGTAGGTGTGAGTGTGTGCATGAGTGAATACTGGTCATGCGATGGACTGGCGAACTGTCCATGGTGTACCCCACCTTTGCCCGATGACGCTGGGATTGAGTCCAGTGACCCCGACTAGCAGTATAAAGCATAAAATAATGGATGGATTGATAGGTTTTTGTGTGGGTCTGTTAGCCTGATGATAATAGATATGCTCATTTTTCAAATTCATTGGCCTAATTCCAGTGTCTAGTATACTGAATAGTGAAATCCACTGAAATCACCAAAAAAACATATATACCCCAAAAGTCATAGTTCACCATCGACAGTCACCAATTAATACATATAGATTCTACTTTTAAAAAATAACCAAAAGTCTTAAATGATAGTGTTTTGTAGTGCAGGTTATTGGACTTAATGTAAATATGTATGTATGTAGAAATAAACATCTATTTCCTTTCCTACCTTCCACAGAATTAACCTAGTAGGACCCACAGAAACACTCCTGAAATAAATCCAGGGACCAGAAACGGGGTTTGATTTGTCCTTGGTCTTGTGTGACTGTCCATCTCACTGGCTGCCATATATGTTTTTGTTTAAAACAAACCTTTAACGCATTAAAGTGAGTGCGGTCACGTTCCTGCAGGACAGTGTTTGAAGGCCTGAGCAATTGTTTTTTATTTTGAATGTACTGAGAGAATTATTGCAATATGTTTAATGTAGTGGCCTTTTGGAGAAACTTTAGACTTGTGTGCCAACTATAAATCCTGAGTACGAGAACATGAGAGAAATGTTCAAAGATGCGAGTTGCAAAAAACAGAGCAGAAAAAAGGACTTTATTGAATCGGACAGAGATACACAGACACTGCGTCCGTCGCAGTAAAATGTAAAATGAAGAGCGAAGCACTGACGGTATGATGCATCAGTGGCAAAAAATAAGAATTTAAAAGCATCTCCTATTTCTTAGGAAAGGCTCAAAGCATGATTCAGAAGAAACTGAACAGGCGATTGACAGAAATATGATGATGATGACGGTCAAGACCAGCGCTGCAATGTTGGCGCCGAGAGCACAGCATCTAAAACGTTTGGCACCTTTAACGTCTCCACGGTAGCACCTTTGCCGTGCCTGTGTGTCACACAACAAATACGCATATACATACATGATACACACAAATATACATACACAGATATATGCAGTAGTTATATATAAATTTTTATACATTTTTTTGTCTTTACCTGTGTCACAAACCAGCTTATGTAAAAAAAATTGCCTCAGAAAGCAATAAAAACAATAAACAATAACAACAAATAAGCAAAACAATATTGCATCCAACTATATATATATATATATATATATATATATATATATATATATATATATATATATATATATATATATATATATAATTTCTTTACTCATAACTATTATTATTTGCTAGCTACATTACATAATTTAGATTTAAAAAAAGAAATAAGAAAAAAAAGTTAAAAAAAGAAACGAGAAATTGGAAATGAGAATTGTTAGCTGAATACGTGTGCTCTAAACCCTGCACTCCTGTAGGCAGTCGGGATGGCTCTATCTGATGCTTCATAAGTCAGGGATGGGTTAACTTGCAACACAGTACACAGGTGTATCATATCTTTGAGTTAACCCTTTAGTTGCTTATAAAGCATAAAAACTGTCTACAGAGTGAGGGCTTAGGGTTTAGGGTTAACACCAGGAATGCACTTTCTAATGTTTTAGTGATGATAACAGGGAGCCTTAGAGTTTAAGAAGCTCAGATTAGTCCAGTCTGACTCTAAAACTGTCCATTCACTTCTGCTAACTTTGCCTTGCCTTTAACATGTGAATTCAAAGATAACAGGACAGAACAATTTTTATTGTCTAACATATATTCTTAAATAATTATTTCATTTTCAATAATAAATAAATAAGCAAACTTCTTATTAAATTAATAGATAAATTAATAGATAAATAATAGATAAATAATCAATTAACTATTTAATTATTATGATTAACTTTCATTTAATTTTATATTAAAAGGTATCTTAGATTATAAATTTGATCGAACTTGTCTTTGAGAGCTATCATTTCCAGGGGAACTACTTTTTTGCATGTTACCCTCAACAATGAATGTATTTTCTCAAAAACTATCATAAATCAATGACATTAGGCGGTGTATTCAGTGTAGTATAGCAAGGTATTTCTGTGAGGGAGATTTTAGAGGTGAACATCTGGTTCCATTCACCACCATTGTGAACATTTTTGACTCTAGAATGGAGAATTCCACATCACACCACTCTGATGGTCTATGTGTATGTCACAACCATTTACATATATGAATTTCCATGTAACATTACGACTTGCTTACCGTCAATGAAGCTCTCAATGCAAAAAAGCCCAGGAACAGGATGTTGAAGAACATGATGGAGATGATGGAGAAACACATGTAGTCTTTCACCTTCACACGGGGGCGACGCTTCTGAGGGACTCGGCGATTCTGCCGGGGCAGTTTACCTTTGAATTTCCTTGGATATCCACCCTCTCCGCGTTCTTCTGCACCTTCCATCTCTCCTTCATCCATCACATCCATATCTTCTCCATCCATCATATCCATATCTCCCTCCTCCATCATATCCATATCTACCCCCTCCATCGCATCCATTCCCCCCATGTCAAAATCACCACAGTCTTCCATTTCGCCGATTACAGAAGCGCATCTGATGAAAACTCGAAAACTCGAACTTGTACTCGTTCCTGTATGGCTTCCGTGGTGATTCGCTGACCTTAATATTAGTGGTGTGCGAGGTTAATGCTGTGGTTTATTCTCCAGTTGCAGTGCTGGTAACGGTGGTTCTATGACCTAGTTCTTCTGGACTACAGCAGGCTAAAGCATGCAAGCATTAAAATAAAGCTTATGTAAGAGATATTACATCTAAGTTCAATTAAAATAAACTTTAAAAGAAAAACCTCCATTTTATAATTTAAAAAAAGAAAGGCAAGGAATATTTTTCCAACTAAGTACTCAAAGAACTGTGATAGCCCTAAACAGGCACTAATCACACCCCTACTAGCTGTTGAACAGTGACATTTCATGAACATTTTTAAAAACACAAACATCCTAATTGGTTTGGTAGCCCTTTAATTAACACACTGAAAAAAAAAAAAAAAAAAAAAAAAAAAAAAAAAAAAATATATATATATATATATATATATATATATATATATGTGCGTGGAGAAATATTTTTTTAAATATAAAAATGTCCCCTAGTACTATTGCACTGTACTGTGCAGAGGTTTTAGCCACTTGGGGACATTATTATATTTAAAAAGCTATTTTTCCAGACAGGAAGCTTTTATTATCTTATCAAAACAATGCATTAATTAACTATATTAATAGTATTAATATTGTTAAACATTCATACAAGTTTGCTGGTGAAGGAAAAAGCTATTTAAAAAGCTATTAAAAAAATAGCTATATAAAAAGCTATTTAAAAAAATAGCTTTTTAAATATAATAATGTCCCGAAGTGGCTGAAACCTCTGCACAATACTGTACAAAAGTACTAGGGGACATTGTTATATTTAAAAAGAGATATACTTTTCTTTTCCATATATATATATATATATATATATATATATATATATATATATATGGATTTTTTTTTCAGTGTGTTAATTAAAAGGCTACCAAAGTTAACAACCACTTAGGATGTTTGTGTTTTTAAAAATGTTGATGGTTTACAATGTCAATTTGGTTATTTGCTGGCAGGAGGAGCTCTTCTTTCCCCAAGAGCAACAAGTGCAGTGATGCAGTGATATAAACAAATGCCCTCACAATTTTCTTACATAAAACCTGCTGCCAAGTTGATAAACAGGGATCAGAGTGTTTTGAAGAGAGACAATGATGGCCAGGTCATTATTTCTGTTGCTCTTTCTAGCAGCCGCAGCATGTAAGTATGAGTAAAAGCCCACCACGGCGGTGTGATCTTTCAGCTACTTTATAATGAATGACCTAAATAACAGTACAGAACTATTTTTATTATTTAATATATATTCTTAAATTAACAGATAAATAAACAATTAACTATTTAATTATTATGATGAACTTTCATTTAATTTTGTATTAAAAGGTATCTCAGATTATAAATTTGATCGAACTTGTTTTTGAGAGCTATCATTTCCAGGTCTTACTGTAACATTAAAAACAATAATAAACAATAATGTAAGATAATGCCGACTCTTTCTGATCTTTCTTGCGTAGCTTTATTATTAGGTGCTGAAAGTATTGAGTTAACTCAGCCCAGTTCAGTGAACCTTAAACCTGGAGATTCAGTCAAACTGTCCTGTAAAGTTTCTGGATACTCGATCACAAGCTACTGCACTCACTGGGTACGGCAGCTTAAGGGAAAGGCCCTAGAGTGGATTGGGTGGATATGCAGCAGTGGAAACACAGCTTACAAAGATTCTCTGAAATCCAAGTTCAGCATCTCCAGAGACACTTCCAGCAACAAGCTGTATTTACAAGGACAGAATCTGCAGACTGCAGACACAGCTGTGTACTACTGCGCTCGAGAACCACAGCGACGCAAACTGACAGCAGACCTGTACAAAAACCCCACAGCTCTTTGATCTGAACTGAAGTCTTTAACAATGAGTTTAGGAGTATACCACGAATGCTATTTCTTGCAGAAGACACTAGTTAATGTCATTATAAAAGACTTTAAAATAATGGTGTTCCTCAGGGTTACGTCCTTCGGCCCATCTTTTTTTTTTTAAACTTACAAAAATTACATAACAATGAAGGGGGTCCAGCAACTTAAACTATACACAATTATTTATATTTATTCATGCTATAGATCAGGGGTCACTAATAGGCGAACCATGGTCCGCGGTCCGTTGTCCAGACCCAAACCGATAAACTATTATTATTTTAACCGTTAAAGTTATTTTAAGATGGCGGAGCTTTTCTTGATTTTATAATATACAGGCTTTGGGGATTAACCACACAGACCAATTGCGTGCGTTGTAAGATCTCCAAAGGCTTCTCAGCCAATCAGATCTGTGCATATTCGGGAGTGCGGAGGTCCGAAGCGAGAAGCAGCAGTCAGAAAGTAAAGCAGGTTGGAGAAAGAGTAACGTGATCTAAAAAGAGGAAGTTGACGGAGAAACCCGACTGTTTTTAAAGGTAGCTCTTGTTTTTACTTAAAGTAAGTAAAAACATTTATTAGTAGTTAAATAATATAAATAATAAATAATTCATTCAGTTCAGCAGTTAATCAGTAAATATACTGAAATATACTGAACGGTATGTGTGATGTGTTGGTGTTTCAGTAGCTGATGGTATAAGATGCTGATACTAGGCTAGTATACAGGAATCAGAACACTTAACCCCTCACGCTCCAACACAGATTTAATAGACACGTTAGAATAATTTATTTGTCTATATTTTTGTAAATGTTTAGATGTTGATTGTCAAACTGTAAGTAGATAAAATAAAATTATATATATATATATATATATATATATATGTGTGTGTGTGTGTGTGTGTGTGTGTGTGTGTGTGTGTCTTAAGAATATTTTAGGCCCTCTGAGAGGGCGTAGATGGCCATGACGGTTCCTACTGCATAACACAAGTAAGAAATGATGATGGTCTGGACCTCGGCCTGAGGGACATTTCCTCTCACTGGACCTTACTGAACTCTAATTAAATGCCACTGCTGTAGATGCTTTTATTGAGCAACTATGTAAAAATCAAGGTAGATGGTAAACTGGTACTAGATACCAAAAGAATCTGTGGTGCCACCTCCTGTGAACCCTGAATTCATAAAGCACTATATTGCATTTGAGGGTTTATACAGCATACACAGAATACCTGGCACAAGCTTATGTAATGTAAGTATTGATAATAATGACATGCATAATACTTTATAAAGCAAGCGGACATGACTTTATAAAGCCAGGTTTTATAGCACCGTGTTATATCTGCTCATAAAAATGTTCTGTATGTTATTACAGAACATATAACATAAATATGCTGCTCTGCCCAAAGTCAAGAATGTCTTCAATTCCAAATCTTTTGTTTAAAGTCATAACATAATCACAAGTCATAACATATAACAACATTCTTACTTCTAGTCTTCATAAGAACAGAAATTATGATGCGTTTGGAAAACCTTCCATTATAAAGTTATGCATGTAATAGTTGTGAGTAATTATTCAAGCTTTCAATATTTGGCATTATGTATGATATATGTATGCATGCCAACATCTTATGAATGTATTTAGACTGCATTATGAATACAGGATCCATAGGAAGTATTACCGAATATGAAAAATAGGGATAGGTTGGTTTTTTTCTATATAGTATTTTTTTCTATATAATATTGAAATAAAAATGTATTCTGTGTTCAGAAATGTTGTGGAATGTTTCAATTAGATGTATTGTATACAATATACTACATATTGTAAAAATCAGAGACCATTCATTTATTCAGCGGCTTGTCAAAACAGCCTTAAAATTCAATCAAAAAAACAGCTTAGGATAACTCTCCTGCATAAGGAAGAAAATAAGGACTCCTAACAACCACCTGGAAGACCTAGTACACCATTAAAGCTGTTCCCATCAAATGAACAGCACTTAAAGCTTTCATATCTGAAAACATCCACAGGTGTTTCTGTCCATCCTTTCATTGTGAGGACACAACTTAAGATGAACTCAAACAAAGCTCTTAGAACAATAGACTGGTCAAGCTCAGATTTGTTTGGGGATACTTGGATCCAAGGGTGTAGAATTAGCATGGACTCAAGTGACGTGTCCCCACCAATATCCAGCGAATACTGTATTGTCCCCACCAATAATTTGATCCCCTCCAAAAAAGAGGCCATCGGTCATCATCTGATTAACCTAGAGGTGCAGAAAGGGTTAAATCACGTTCTCTACTCGAGTCATATGGTCAGTGTGATTGGCTGTGCCGTTCCCTGCTGTCATGTAAGACTCTGTAGCTGTGTTTGGTTTTAGCAGCGGCAAAACTGGAAGGAAAGCTTTCCAGTCATATGAGACTCACTGTGACACGTGTGTCAAAAGTGAGTGAGGTCTAAAGTTCACTAATGAAATGAGTCCATCATCATAACGTTAATGGCAGTGCTAGGCTTTGGTACATAGCATACAGCAGGCTAATATTGTCTGTATCTATAAATAACATGCAGTGTTCCTAACCTTTATTAATGCTAATGATATGGTGGGGGTAGGATTCCCACTATTCATAACTCATAGCAAAAATGCAATGAGCTTCTGAGAAACTTTGGAGGTGTGGAATAAGATTCCTGGAGATTTTTTAGAAAAACTGAAGTCTACTAAAAAGGAATGGAAGCTGGTATTATGGCAAAGAGTGGACACATACTGAAATGCATTAAAATGAATATGTAGGTAATCGAGGTGGGCGGATCGATCCAAATATCGACAATATCGATACCAACGCTGGTATTGATATTGATCAATACTCGTGTAAAAAGATCGATACTCAAGCTTTTTTTCTCCCGCACACACTGACTGCTGCGCCCGCGGATTCATCAAATTTTAATTTTTCTGTATTGTGTTTTTTCAGCTCTCTAACCTCAGAAGGTTGTTTTAATTAGCTTTAAGTTATATTTTTTACACTCTTTATTAAATTGTATGTATACTTTATTTAATTTTCACTTATTGTTTTTATTTGGTTTAAAGCCAGAAGTGCACTGAATGGAAGAAATTCCTTATTTTTTGTATTATTTTATTGTATTGTTAGACAGAATAAGTTTGAAACTGTTTACAGTATTTGTTGTGGTGTGTTACTTTTGTTGTATTGTGAGATTTTGTTTTAGGTTGTTTTTACCTCAAAAAAAGATTTATTTTTCTAATGTTAAGGCAAACTTTGTTTTGTTACTGTTGTATTGTTTCTAAACAAAAACATTGATTGTTATAATAAAGTATTTTAGTGTCATATACAATGTTTTGCGAAATTCGTTCCTTGTTCTTTTGGATCCTTTGGATCTATGAAGCTTAAATATTAAAAAAAGTATCGGTATCGATATCGGCGATACTGGCCCTGTGTTTACTACATGAATAAATTCCTGGTATCGACCACCTCTAGTAGGTAATGTTCAGTTGCTGAGGCTTCTTTGTCATTTTCTTATAAATACATATTTCTTAGTTTTCCTGACATCGAGCATCTTATACAGGTTGGCAGCTTTGATCAGAGGTTAAATGACAGGGGTCTCTAATTTCGACACAGTGCTGTAGTTCAGTGTTTAATCCCTCCATCCATGACATCATGATGCAAATCCAGTGTGTTGTGTCTCCATCCAGTACTTATGTGTTGCGATGTAATATTTTATTTCATATTTTATTAGTAGGCTGTGGTAATACACATTATTAATATGTAACTGTTTTACTTGTTTCAGCAGGTGTGAGAGGTCAAACTATGGAATCATTACAAACTGCAGTTCAGCTAAAACCTGGAGAAACTCTGAGTCTCTCCTGTAGAGGATCTGGATTTGATTTTAGTAATTCTGGCATGCGCTGGATCAGACAGCAGGTTGGAAAAGCGCTGGAGTGGATGGGGGTTATCTGGTTTGATTCCAGTAAAACTATATATGCCAAACCTGTTGAGTGACGTTTGGAAATCACCAGAGAAAACTCCAAAAACATGGTGTATCTGAAGCTGACTGGCTCCACTACGCAGGACTCAGCTGTGTATTACTGTGCAAGATACCACAGTGGTGTAAACATGCAAACCAGCTGCACAAAAACTCCCCAGACTGGTTTAAACAAGGGAGCAGACCTTCAGTGTGGGCAGTGTATTTTCTGAATCAGCAGATGGTGCTAGAGCATCACAATTACATGATACCACAGTGCTGCAAACTTGAGACGGCTGAACATTAACCTACCAGAGCTAAAGATGAAATGCTCTATATAATAAGGTTTTAGGCCAAAACCAAATCATTAAAACATTAAAAGCTTCAGACTTTTAGTTCCAACCAGTGCTACTATTAATGACATCATGATGCACTGTGTGTCCAAACTTTAAATCTAGTCCAGCAGGAGGTGCTTGAATATAAGAAACACACTGCCATAATTATTTAACTGACATCAGATCATTTATTAGTGTATCAATATTCCCTACAAGAAACTTATAAACTCTCTTTGTTGGTTATTCATACTGTTACATACATTCATCCTACAATCGTTTATATATATTTTTTCTTTTTTTCTTTATTTTCTTTACTATTTTACATAAAAGATCAAAAGATTTCAAATCTTGCATCTCCAGACTGCTGTGGTTATGTTGGAGAACATTGGTTCCATGTTGAAGAACAGGAGTATTCAATTAGAGTTCAGTAAGGTCCACCTAGAGGAGATTTCCTCAGGCCAAGGTCTGGACCGTCATCGTTTCTAACGTGTGTTCTGATTCAGTGGTATATCCTGTTTACTGAAGTAGTCTAGTATCAGCATCTTATACCATCAGCTACTGAAACACCAACACATCACACATACCATTCAGTATATTTACTGTTTAAATGCTGAACTTAATAAATGCTTTTTTCATCACTTTAAGTAAAAATTAGGGCTACATTTAAACTTCTGAAAAAAAAAGTTAATCATAAAGTGTTTATTTATAATAATGTAAATAAAATGTTTAGTCTTGTTAACTGAACACTTAACAGTTTATCTCTCTCTTGTATTCCTTCACACTTTCTCTTGTTCAGTGAGAGAAGTGAGCTCTTGGTTGTCCAGTCAGGACTTTAAACCTGGGCTGAAATTGTGTTAGGACTATTCTCAAACTCATATGAGAAATCCGAGTTGTTCTGTGTGGAGTGTGTATGTTCTCCCCGTGCTTGAATGGGTTTCCTCCAGGTACTCTGGTTTCCTCCCACAGTCCTATTAATAATCTCTGTTCTAGAATGTTCTCCCTTCATTTATACTGGTTCCCTTTCATTTAAGGGCAGAATGAAGCCTTATGCTAATTCTAAAATGATGGGGTGTGAATGGGAATGGTAGGTCAGTGTATTCTGGGCTTCAGTGGAACAGTAGAGGGAGGTGTTTCCTCATAAACTCTGCTGATCAATGCTCCTCATCTACTACAGTCACATGTTTTATTGGGTACCACCTTAGAATTAAAAACTTAAGCACATAATAATTAAGGATTAAATATTTAATTTAAGACTACCCTCATACAGATTTTAAAATAAGTGTATTATTGGTTATTAAGCATTAATAAAGAATTATAACACAGAGCTGTTCTATGTGATGAACATAAATATGTATGGAAGCTGACCATTTTACTGGTGACCAATGGAGGAGATGATGTAAGATCCACGAACATCAAAATCTGAGCTTTACAGGTCACTGTTGTTCTTTTTATTAATGTGTTAGAACTGGTAAGGTGTTTATGATCTTATAAATAACCATTACTAAACTCATTTTAAACCATTCATAAACTGGTTATAAAGGTAGTCTTATTGGAAAGTTGTACCTTTCATTGCATAAAGACACCTGTCCACCCCACACAATCAGTAAGACTCCAACTACTAACATGGCTAAGACCAAAGAGCTGTCCAAAGACACCAGAGACAAAATTGTAGACCTCCACAAGGCTGGAAAGGCCTACAGGGCAATTGCCAAGCAGCTTGGTGAAAAAAGATTAACTGTTGGAGCAATTATTAAAAAATGGAAGAAGCTACACATGACTGTCAATTTCCCTCAGACTGGGGCTCCATGCAAGATCTCACCTCGTGGCGTATCAATGATCCTAAGAAAGGTGAGGAATCAGCCCAGAAGTACATGGGAGGAGCTGGTCAATGACCTGAAGAGAGCTGGAACCACTGTTTCTAAGGTTACTGTGGGTAATACACTAAGACGTCATTGTTTAAAGTCATGTATGGCACAGAAGGTTCCCCTGCTTAAATCAGCACACGTCCAGGCCTGTCTTAAGTTCACCCATGACCATTTGGATGATCCAGAGGAGTCATGGGAGAAAGTTCTGTGGTCAGATGAGACCAAAATAGAACTTTTTGTTCTTAATTCCACTCGCTGTGTTTGGAGGATGAAGAATGATGAGTACCATCTCAAAACACCATCCCTTCTGTGAAGCATGGGGGTGGAAGCATCATGCTTTGGGGGTGTTTTTCTGCATATGGGACGGGACAACTGCACTGTATTAAGGAGAGGATGAGCGGGGCCATATATTACGAGATTTTGGGGAACAAACTCCTTCCCCTCAGTTAGAGCACTGAAGATGGGTCGTGGCTGGGTCTTTTAACATGACAATGACCCAAAGCACACAGGATAATGAAGGAGTGGCTCCATAAGAAGCATATCAAGGTTCTGGAGCGGCCTAGCCAGTCTCCAGACCTAAACCCTATAGAAGATCTTTGGAGGGAGCTCAAACTCCCAGAAACCTGGCTGATCTGGAGAAGATCTGTGTGGAGGAATGGGCCAAAATCCCTGCTGCAGTGCAAACCTGGAGAAAAACTACAGGAAATGTACCAAATACTAACATTGATTTTCACAGGTGTTCAAATACTTATTTGCAGCAGCTACACACAAATAAATGATTAAAAAATCATACATTGTGATTTCTGGATTGTGTTTTTTTTATTATGTCTCTCACCATGGACATGCACCTAATATGAAAATTTCAGACCCCTCCATGATTTCTAAGTGGAAGAACTTGCAAAGTTGCAGGGTGTTCAAATACTTATTTTTAGTTTATTTGTTAGTTTAGTTGACAATGTCTCAAAACCATATGAAGTATGAAGTATGGTGTACCTCAGGGTTCCATACTTGCCCTACTTCATTTCAGCGTGTACATGCTATCTTTGGACAAACATGATATTTAATAGTTAAAATCACTTTCCATAGTTACACAAATAGAACATATTAAATGACAGACTGTGATAATGTGGTCAATAAAATGATGTTCAGCATTTTACTACAACGGAATAATCGATGAAGAATAAAGAAATGAAGAATAAAGTGTTAAGAGAACTTCAAAATCGGGTGGTACAAAGCTAAAACAGAAGCGTTGTGAAGGAAATATCGGGTACTTAGGAGTTTATACTTCACCTGGTTACTACATACATATGAAAATGTGCTGTAAACTGTTTTGTAGAGCTGAATGGAAGTGGCTTTGAGAGCTTATTCCCATAAATACATGAGGGTCAACACGGTCGTATGCAAATGTTCTGTATTCTACTACATTTAAGCAGGTGGAGATGAAGATCAACATCTTTCACTCATTCAGCTTCTACATGCACCATGTTCTCTACACCTCTACTGCTGATGCTGTTGACCACTGTGACCTGTGAGTGCTATTGGATTGGCTGGTTAATATCTTTCATAGTATATATGTTTTTTTCCCTTTCATTATAATAATAATAATAATAATAATAATAATAATAATAATAATAATCTCTAGCAGGTGTTCACAGTGTTGAACTGACCCAGCCTGGAGCCACGGTTGTAACACGTGGCCAGTCAGTGTCACTGACCAGTACAGTTTCTGGATATTCACTGACTGATGGCAGGTACTGTACAGGCTGGATACGGCAGCCTGCAGGAAAAGCTCTGGAGTGGATTGGATTGATATGTGCAAATGGTTACACTGTCTACAGTGATAAACTGGAAAGCAGGTTTGCAGTTACTAGAGACACGTCCAGAAGCACAGTGACCTTACGAGGACAGAATCTGCAGACTGGAGACACAGCTGTGTATTACTGCGTTCGTCACCTGCACACAGTGATACACATCAACACAGACCCTGTACAAAAACCTCCACTCTGATATACAGAAGAGAAGAAAGTGAAAGATCTCCCTTCATTTATTTTAGTTTCAGTCAAAATGACCATCATGTAAAAATCACTGAATGTTTAACAGATAATAATAGAAACCCTCAGCAATAAAATACAACAGCATGTTATTCAGTGTTTAGTGACCCGTCTACACCTTCATTACAGCTTCTATTCATTTCTGGAGACTTACTTTCAGTTCAAGTTATCTTTAAGTATATTGTTACATACATACAGTTTTGCTGGTCTACCAGGTTTTACATAGATGTTAAGCTTCTCATTTAATTTGTATGTAGTGCTTGTTGTGAATGGAAAGGACGACAATGGTCCTGAACACCACAGGACCACCACAGAGCAGGTATTATGTGGGTGGTGGGTCATTATTAGCACTATAGTCACACTGACGTGGTGGCGGTGTGTTAGTGTGTGTTGCGCTGGCATGAGTTGATTAGAGACAGCAGGGCTGCTGGAGTTTTTTTATGCACTGTCTATGTTGCACCATGGTCCTGGAGGAACGTTGTTTCGTTTCACTGTGTACTCTGTATGTAGTTGAAATGACAATAAAACCCACTTGACTTGACTTGACTTGACTTAAACACTGTGTCCACTCACTGTCCACTCTATTAGACACTCCTACCCTGTTGGTCCACCTTGTAGATGTAAAGTCAGAGATGATAGCTCATCCACTGCTGCACAGCTTGTGTTCCTCTAGTCCTTAATTAAATGTTTATTCATTTATTCTGCTCTGTTCATATATGAAACAGTAGGGGGAGATGTTCCCTCAGAAACTTCATATTCACTCACCAGCAGTCATCATCTTCTCCAGCTGCTTCCTGTGACTGTTATGAAATACACTATTGACCTTCTCTGTGAAGCTGAGGCCTCAAAATAACTACTATTAATGTAAATGTGATTTTTAAATATATAAGAGTTCTTACATTTGTATACAGGCAATAAACTGAGATCAAAAAAATATGAAAAATAGATATGAGCTTTATACTTGTATGGATGTTGAATATGATGAAGTGTTTTGATCTGAGCTATATAGACTGGTATTGTCATTATCTTTACTAACAGTGTTGAATTTGGTGTTTATGGTTTAATATTTGTTATATATTTCTTTATTTTTATTATTTTTATTTATTTTTTGCCCAACAGAACAAAAATCAGTCAACCTATTCATTACAATTTCACTCCCGTTATATAAAGAATCTTTTAGAGATATTAAATTATAGATGTCTGGTTCCTATCACCACCACTGTAAACAATACTGCTTATCTAATCACACTGAGTCTTGATTTCAGCTTAAACATGTTATTATACAGAAACTCTGTGGAATATTTCTTTAAACCTTTAAGTGAATTGAACAATAGAAGTGAAGCAGTAAGGCAGTGATGTAACAGAAGCTCCTCTATGCAAATGTTCTGCTCGTGCTGTATATTAAAGTTACTGCAGGTGAAGACCAGCAGCTTTCACTCCTTCACCATGTTCTCCTCATCTTTACTGCTGCTGCTGGCCGCTGTGGCCTGTAAGTGTTTCTTAGATTAGAATTCTAGATTTCCCAGATTCCCATCCCTCTGTTTTGACTTCATCTTCCAAAAATGTTCAACAGGTGTTCATTGTGTTGAGCTGACCCAGCCGGGTTCAATGGTCGTAAGTCCTGGTCAGTCGCTGTTACTGACTTGTAAAGGTTCTGGATATTCACTGAACAGCTACTGGACACACTGGATACGGCAGCCTGCAGGAAAAGCTCTGGAGTGGATTGGAGAGATATATGGAGATGGTAGCACTTACTACAATGATAAACTGAAAAGCAGGTTTCAACTTTCAGTAGACACGTCCAGCAGCACAGTGACCTTAACAGGACAGAATATGCAGCCTGGAGACACAGCTGTGTACTACTGCGCTCGTGAACCGCACAGTGATACACATCAACAGAGACCCTGTACAAAAACTCCTGTTGAGTAGGCGAAGTATGGACTAAAGTGTTTAATTGCTGAACTACTAAGTGCTCCTATATGGTAAGAGCTGATAAATAGACAATGAGTGTAGATAGAAGGAGGCGCACCTGATCAAGTGGCTGGTGGGTGTATATTGTGATCTTTTATGAAACGTTAAGTGTTGATTGTTTCACGCAAAGTTTCTTCTGTAATAATAAAAATATTATTTAAATTGTGATGTCATTCAGTCCATGGTGATGTGAAATGGTCCATTGTGAACATGCTTACTGACTGTCTTTACAGTGGTGGAACCTGTAGTCGCCGTGTCTACAACACAAATACCTCCATTTTATTTACTGTACAAAACCAGCAATCAGTCGTCTGAGTTCTAGATATAATTTTAATGATGAATAAACAGTTTTAAAACAGATGAAATACACTTTTGAAACGCATCCCTTCACCATGAACTATAAAAATATTTATTAGGTGAAGAATATTTTTGGCCTTTGTAACCATTTTGTGTAATACCTTCCTCTGAGGTCCCTTTTAGAGACATCAAACTCGTCAGACCTCTGGTTCCTATCAGCATCACTATGAACGATTCTGACTTTCTCTAGAACTGAGCATCTTACACCAAACTGGAACTTCATAGACTTCATATCATGTGAATCTTGCATTGATTCACAAGACTCAGAAGCAAAGGTACGATCCATAAGCAGGCTGATTTATTGAAAACAACGGTGAAATGCAACGAGCAGTGTGGGCAACTGGGCTGGGCGGAGGCGTGATAGCCAGGAAACCAGGGGAGCTCGGACTGGAGATTCCAGGCATTGGTTTCCTGTTAAAGCAGTGGATAGAGCAGATTCCCTCAGTGGAGTTTAGTTCCAGGAGATAACGTCCTGTAAGAACAGAAATAGAGCAGAGACCCTAATGAAAGGGTGGAGTTAGTAAACACTTGTGGCGTGGCCTGACAGGTTGATGCTGAAGGTGGTGTGGCTGGGTAGATTTAGCTTGAACTGGCGTGTCTAGGAAAACCTGGACTTGGCGAGGCGTGGCTATGAGACAGATGGCTTGACTGGACCCGATTGGGTTGGCTTGACTTGACTGGACTTGGCTTGGCTGGGTTTTGCTTGGCTTCGACTTGGATTGGTTGGGTAAGGCCTTAGCCTAGCTTAGCTTAGCCAAACAGTGAAAACAGGAGGCTTGGTTTGCAACCTATTAATTACAATAAAAAAAAAATAAGCTTTTAGCCCTGTAAAGCCCAAACCATTAAATAATTGCCAGAAAAAACTTTTGAAACTGGAGCCTTTATTGATCTTTCTCAACAACAACAAAAAAATTTTCTTAAAATCAATTTGCCTAAATGAGTTTCAATTTGTATCATATTTGATACAATTGGTCAAACAATAATAAAATATAAAAATAAAATTATAATAAAACACAAATTGGGAATTACAAAGTAATGAGAACATTTCAGTTACTCATTTTGCGCTTCACAACCTTTTTACTTTGCATGGTGGTAGGCTTGAAAACCTAAAGTTTCTGTCCTTGTTCAGACAAAGATGCACTCTGCATTTCTCACAGTACACATGGGCAAATTGGCCTACGCAGTGCTTGCATCTCTGTCGGGTTTCCCATGTTGGGAAATGATTAAGGCCATCCTTTCTCACATCAGGGGGCACCTCAGTGGTTTTCCTCTTCCGGGGAGGGGTTGGCGTTGCTTCTTGAGAGGACAGTGGTCGGCCACACTTTTTGACCTTTCCTGCACTTGTGAGGGCAGTGCCAACAGACGCCTGAAACCTGTCGCAGGGGGCAGGGGTTTCTGCCTGGGCTGCAGTTTCTCCAGGTCTCTTCTGTAGCGGATCCATGCATTGATTACTGCCACTGTAACGGTGTGCCACCAAATGTAGATGTACCATCTTCGGGATCTGAAGCTGAACTTGTTCAGTGCAGATAGCAATAATCAAGAAGGTCAACACCTCCCATGAACCTGTTGTATGTGTCAACAATGGCTGGTCTGGGAACCATTATGTAGGTTTTGGTTTTCCGATCCCAACGCTTCACATTGTCCAGTGGTTCAACACCAACAAAAGAAGAGAGCAGGGTCACAGCTTTTTTGTCATACCATTTCACAATGACGTTGTCTTCCTGGTTTACTCTGAAATCCAGAGACCCTCTTCCCTTTGTCTTCAGTTCTTTCTCATCCATCAGTGGGCAGTTCTTCACCCTGTTCATTCGAATAGTGCCTATGTAGTAGATTCCTCTTAGTTTCAAGTGCTCCACCAGTGGAACTGATGTAAAGAAGTTGTCAGCAAAAACTTTGTGATTTTTTTCCTGCTGGAAGGGTTGAGGTCATTTTCATTACAACATCTCCTGTAGCACCAACATCAGACTTCTTTTTGTCGGGATTTTCTCCCCCTTGACACACATCAAAGTCATAGAGATAGCCACTTTGCCCGGCACGTCCCCACATCTTGAACCCCCACTTGTGAGGTTTTCCTGGCATGTAGCACCGCAGATTTGATTTTCCTTTGAAAGGCACCATGATTTCGTCAACAGCGTGACATTCCTTAGGAGGTATGCAAAGAAAGCATTGGCGAAGTTGCTCTAACCATGGCCTGAGTTTCCACACTTTATCTTTTTTTGCATCTTCAGACACATTTAGGTTGTCCTGAAAGTGAATCAGCGTCAGCAAATTCAGCAAATTGCATATCTAATTTTTTCCTCTAAATGTACCAAATTATGTTAGTTAAACATTTAATTAGTTTACTTGAAAAATAAAAAAACTGCATGTTGCTTGATGTTATGTATAATGCTTGAAATACAATAAAATGACAATTGACTGATTTAGAGTTAAATGACCTTATATACCTGCTGTATAAAATTTGATACGTCATTTTTTAACACGATTTTACTAAAACATAGATTATGAAATATTAAGTAATTTCACATCACATCAACCCAGTAACTGTTACTATTGATGTTTCATCACAAAAATTAATGATTTTCTTACCTTAGCCTTTTCAAAATTGGCAAAGTTCTTCTACAAAATCCACCTGTGTCCTCTTCCTCATTAATGGCAATCTTCTAGCATCACTGGAGATCCCTCTAGTGAACAAATTACTGCCCCCTGTTGAATTATCCATGCACTGCATGTATCTCATGGTATACATTGGGTTTTCCAGGGAAAAAATTGTAACACTGCTCATGTGGAGGGCTCAAAAAATCCTGTAGCAAATATGATACGTTTGGCGTTATAGGGTTAGAGATATTCAATTATTTAGATGTCTGGTTCCTATCACCACAACTGTAAACAATACTGCTCATCTAATCACACTGAGTGATCTTGATTTCAGGTTAATCCTGTTATTATGCAGAAAATATGGCTTGACTGAACCCGGCTGGGTTGGCTTGACTTGACTGGACTTGGCCTGGCTGGGTTTTGCTTGGCTTCGACTTAGCTTGGCCAGGTAAGGTGTTAGCTTAGCTTAGCTGAACAGTAAAAAAAAGGAAGCTTGGTTTGCATGTACGGATGGCACAAGCCATATCAGGACTTGTGGTGATGGAGTAAGGGGGGTTCTAGGCTAATTAGTATAGAGGGGACAGGGACCTCTGGTGGAGCTGAGCAAAATTGCTTACAAATCTGATGAGGGTTTCTCAGAACAGGTCCTACCAGACAGCCAGGAAATAATCAAATCCCTTTATTTGTTACTTATATCAAAACAAAACTTAATTCTACAATTCTTTTATAAATTGTTGAAATGTCCTCTTGGTCTTTGCAACTGATCACTGTAGCTTAAATACAGACATCTTGCACCTCCAGACTCCAGCAGAACATGTGGTCTGTGTGTTGTACTTGTTGATTTATTTATTCTCCTCTATTCATATCAGAAACAGTAGGGGGAGATGTTCCCTCAGAAACTTCATATTCACTCACCAGCACTCATCATCTACTCCAGCTGCTTCCTGTGACTGTTATGAAATACACTATTGACCTTCTCTGTGAAGCCAAGGCCTCTATAGAAATAACTACCATTAATGTAAATATGATTTTTAATGTTATAAGAGTTCTTACATTTGTATACAGGCAATAAACTGATATCAGAAAAATATGAAAAATAGAATGAGCTCTATATTTGTATGGATGTTGAATATGATGAAGTGTTTTTCATCTGAGCTATACAGACTGTAATTGTCATTATCTTTACTAACGGTGTTGAATTTGGTGTTTATGGTTTAATATTTGTTATGTATTTCTTTATTTTTATTATTTTAATTTATTTTTTGCCCAACAGCACAAAAATCAGGCAACCTATTCATTACAATGTCACTCCCTTTATATAAAGAATCTTTTAGAGATATTAAATTATTTAGATGTCTGGTTCCTATCACCACCACTGTAAACAATACTGCTTATCTAATCACACTGAGTCTTGATTTCAGGTTAAACATGTTATTATACAGAAACTCTGTGGAATATTTCTTTAAATCTTTAAGTGAACAATAGAAGTGAAGCAGTAAGACAGTGATGTAACAGAAGCTCCTCTATGCAAATGTTCTGCTCGTGCTGTATATTAAAGTTACTGCAGGTGAAGACCAGCAGCTTTCACTCCTTCACCATGTTCTCCTCATCTTTACTGCTGCTGCTGGCCGCTGTGACCTGTAAGTGTTTCTTAGATTAGAATTCTAGATTTCCCAGATTCCCATCCCTCTGTTTTGACTTCATCTTCCAAAAATGTAAGAAATAACACGTGCAGTTTGTTCAACAGGTGTTCACTGTGTTGAGCTGACCCAGCCGGGTTCAATGGTCGTAAGTCCTGGTCAGCCACTGTTACTGACCTGTAAAGTTTCTGGATATTCACTGGACAGCTACTGGACACACTGGATACGGCAGCCTGCAGGAAAAGCTCTGGAGTGGATTGGACAGATAGAGGGAGGTGGTAGCACTTATTACAGTGATAAACTAAAAAGCAGGTTTCAAATTTCAGTAGACACGTCCAGCAGCACAGTGACCTTAACAGGACAGAATATGCAGACTGGAGACACAGCTGTGTACTACTGCGCTCGTGAACCACAGTGATACACATCAACAGAGACCCTGTACAAAAACTCCTGCTGTGTTTAAATCCCCTCACTCTGATGATACTATTAGCTTTGTTGTCAAGGTGAACATGGATAGAGGCAGAAACATAAAAGCCTTCATCTGAATAATTCAAACCCTTCTGCTCTCATACTGCAACATTATGTCTAGTTATATAAAATCAGTTCAGTCCTGGAAGTTAATTTAAACTCCTCAAGGAGACGTTCTGAAAGCTAATTCCTAAAAACAACTCTATTCAGTAATTAATCCCAGAGTTTAAGAACAAAGTTCCTCAATAAGTGATTGTAAATATTTTAGGTATATCACCCTTTATGAGTTGTAATGTAAAATGAAATTGTTCAGAAAATCTAGAGAATTCTTTGTGACTAAAAGGCAAAGCACAAAATTCTGAGTGTCCGTGATCTTAGATCACCTGCGATCCTGCAGAAGATACTGCATTAACAGTCCTGCATGCTTCTGTGATGGATATCCTCCACATAGACAACTGTAAATAAACCCTGTTCATCACTGCATCCACAAATGCAAGTTAAGACTGTATATGAACAGTGAAACCATTAAAACCAGCATACAGAAATGCCATGACATCAAAATCAACTTAATAGAAATAATGGTAACACCAGTGGCAGCTGGCCAATAGAGGGCGCCCCCTTAAAATCGGTCTAATGAGAGTGTATGTAGGTGCATCAACTTTTGGCAAGCAGGTGATCTGAGCCTGCTGTATGATTGGTTGGTTCAGAGTTTCCACAGGGCGCAGCTCTCTGCACCCAGGACCCACCCACTCTTATTGGTAGTCTGTGGGTACTGGCTTATTTTTTTAAACATTGTGTGATTGGACAATCCCCGAATCGACTCATCAACTCTGCTGCAGTTTGTTAACTTGGTTAACGTTGAACACTTGCAGGCTGGAGCAGCGTCTCTTACCAAATGAGAGACAATTCAGTTTAGTATTTACAAAAAATACCTTCACAGAGCGTTCACTTGAAGAAAACAAAAGATAAAGGAGCTCAGACCCGATCGTCCCAATTTACAAATTCAGCAGCAGCCAAGTGATCGAGGACGAGTTTACATCCGGGTCTTTTCTAGCTCTTCATATGACAAACGGGTTTAAACAATACAACACAGCATTTCCTGAAGATACACTGAGCAACATCTTAAAAGCCTATCCGGTGCTCTGTCAAGGTAAGCTGAAGACAGAGCTTAGTCTCATCTACAGCAAGGAAGAGTTCAAAGCCTAATGTGGTGCTGGGGGTCTACTCCAGCTGTTTATGGAAGATATAGTCGATTGAGAAAGACTAATCACAGAAATGACTGATTTGAACAAGAATGTAATTGAGAAATTTGCAGACCAGAAGAAAACGAGGTAAAAATTCATGTTCGAATAGTGCTATTGTTTAATCTTTGTTTTAAGTGCTTTCATTTGTTGGATTGTTTGCGCCCCCCTCAATTATTTTTGCACCAGCCGCCCCTGGGTAACACATTAACATAGGCTACTGATTATAAGGCTACATGACACCAACTTATCATCGCTTTCCAAATAAAACATGTGTCTCCATTTTAGATGTTTTTCATTTTTCTATATCATATGAACAAGACAGCTGCTCTTTATATCCTGTGTAAGTTTTAATAAAATTGGTCCAATAGAAATGCTATAAAATTATTTAGTACAAAACTTGTTTACATTGACTTACATTGAAAGTAAATAATGTTTTTGGCCTCTCCTGTGAAGTTGACATTTCAGGGCAGCCTTTGACAACAAATATCAAAACAAATGTAAACTGGGATAACACATATTTCATTTGTTAGTTTAGTTGACAGTGTCTCTAGAAGATATGAAGTATGGTGTACCTCAGGGTTCTATACTTGCCCCACTTCATTTCAGAGTGTACAAGCTATCTTTGGCCAAAAATGACTTTTAATGACTTTAATTATTTTCCATAGTTACACAGATAGCACATAGTAAATGACAGACTGTGATAATGTGGTCAATGAAATGATGTTCAGCATTTTACTATAACAGAATAGTGGATGAAGAATAAAGAAATAAAGAATAAAGTGTTCAGAGAACTCCAAAATCTGGTGGTACAGACAAAGCTAAAACACATCGGGTAAGAAATATCAGGTACTTTGTAGTTTATATCTCACACTTTTGGAGTTCATACCTCACCTGGTTACTACATACATATGAAAATGTGCTGTGAACTGTTTTGTAGAGCTGAATGGAAGTGGCTTTGAGAGCTTATTCCCATAAATACATGAGGGTCAACACGGTCGTATGCAAATGTTCTGTATTCTACTACATTTAAGCAGGTGGAGATGAAGATCAACATCTTTCACTCATTCAGCTTCTACACGCACCATGTTCTCTACACCTCTACTGCTGATGCTGTTGACCACTGTGACCTGTGAGTGCTTTTGGATTGGCTGGTTAATATCTTTCATAGTATATATGGTTTTTATCTTTAATTATAATAATACTAACAATAATAATCTCTAGCAGGTGTTCACAGTGTTGAACTGACCCAGCCTGGAGCCACGGTTGTAAAACCTGGTCAGTCGGTTTCACTGACCTGTACAGTTTCTGGATATTCAGTAACTGATAGCAGCTACTGTTCACACTGGATACGGCAGCCTGCAGGAAAAGCTCTGGAGTGGATTGGATTGATATGTGGAAATGGTTACACTGCACACAGTGATAAACTGAAAAGCAGGTTTGTAGTTACTAGAGACACGTCCAGCAACACAGTGACCTTAACAGGACAGAATCTGCAGAGTGGAGACACAGCTGTGTATTACTGCGCTCGTGAACCACACAGTGATACACATCAACAGAGACCCTGTACAAAAACATCCACTCTGATATACAGAAGAGAAGAAAGTGAAAGATCTCCCTTCATTTATTTTAGTTTCAGTCAAAATGACCATCATGTAAAAATCACTGAATGTTTAACAGATAATAATAGAAACCCTCAGCAATAAAATACAACAGCATGTTATTCAGTGTTTAGTGACCCGTCTCCACCTTCATTACAGCTTCTATTCGTTTCTGGAGACTCAGTTTCAGTTCAAGTTATCTTTAAGTATATTGTTACATACATACAGTTTTGCTGGTCTACCAGGTTTTACATAGATGTTAAGCTTCTCATGTAATTTGTATGTAGTGCTTGTTGTGAATGGAAAGGACGACAATGGTCCTGAACACCACAGGACCACCACAGAGCAGGTATTGTGTGGGTGGTGGGTCATTATTAGCACTATAGTCACACTGACGTGGTGGTGGTGTGTTAGTGTGTGTTGTGCTGGCATGAGTTGATTAGAGACAGCAGGGTTGCTGGAGTTTTAAACACTGTGTCCACTCACTGTCCACTCTATTAGACACTCCTACCCTGTTGGTCCATCTTGTAGATGTAAAGTCAGAGACAATAGCCCATCTGCTGCTGCACAGCTTGTGTTCCTCTAGTCCTTAATTAATGTTTATTCTTATATTCTGCTCTGTTCATATATGAAACAGTAGAGGGAGCTGTTCCCTCAGAAACTTCACATTCAACAAGTACTGAGGCCAACTGAGCTGAGGCCTCTATAGAAATAACTACCATTAATGTGAATGTAATTTTTAAATTTATAAGAGTTCCTACATTTGTATACAGGCAATAAACTGATATCAGAAAAATATGAAAAATAGAATGAGCTCTATATTTGTATGGATGTTGAATATGATGAAGTGTTTTAGATCTGAGCTATACAGACTGTTATTGTCATTATCTTTACTAACAGTGTTAAATTTGGTGTTTATGGTTTAATATTTGTTATGTATTTCTTTAATTATTTATTTATTTATTTTTTTTGCCCAACAGAACAACAATCAGACAACATATTCATTACAATTTCACTCCCTTTATTAGAGATATTAAATTATAGATGTCTGGTTCCTATCACCACCGTTTTAAACAATACTGCTTATCTAATCACACTGAGTCTTGATTTCAGCTTAAACATGTTATTATACAGAAACTCTGTGGAATATTTCTTTAAATCTTTAAGTGAATTGAACAATAGAAGTGAAGCAGTAAGACAGTGATATAACAGAAGCTCCTCTATGCAAATGCTCTGCTTGTGCTGTATATTAAAGTTACTGCAGGTGAAGACCAGCAGCTTTCACTCCCTCACCATGTTCTCCTCATCTTTACTGCTGCTGCTGGCCGCTGTGACCTGTAAGTGTTTCTTAGATTAGAATTCTAGATTTCCCAGATTCCCATCCCTCTGTTTTGACTTCATCTGCCAAAAATGTAAGAAATAACACGTGCAGTTTGTTCAACAGGTGTTCACTGTGTTGAGCTGACCCAGCCGGGTTCAATGGTCGTAAGTCCTGGTCAGCCGCTGTTACTGACCTGTAAAGTTTCTGGATATTCAATGAACAGCTACTGGACACACTGGATACGGCAGCCTGCAGGAAAAGCTCTGGAGTGGGTTGGACAGATACTTGGAGATGGTAGAACTTACTACAGTAATAAACTGAAAAGCAGGTTTCAACTTTCAGTAGACACGTCCAGCAGCACAGTGACCTTAACAGGACAGAATATGCAGCCTGGAGACACAGCTGTGTACTACTGCGCTCGTGAACCACACAGTGATACACATCAACAGAGACCTTGTACAAAAACCCCTGCTGTGTTTAAATCCCCTCACTCTGATGATACTATTAGCTTTGTTGTCATGGTGAACATGGATAGAGGCAGAAACATAAAAGCCTTCATCTGAATAACTCAAACCCTCCTGCTCTCATACTGCAACATTATGTCTAGTTATATAAAATCAGTTCAGTCCTGGAAGTTAATTTAAACTCCTCAAGGAGACGTTCTGAAAGCTAATTCCTAAAAACAACTCTATTCAGTAATTAATCCCAGAGTTCAAGAACAAAGTTCCTCAATAAGTGATTGTAAATATTTTAGGTATATCACCCTTTTTGAGTTGTGATGTAGAAAGAAATTGTTCTGAGAATCTAGAGAATTCTTTGTGACTAAAAGGCAAAGCACAAAATTCTGAGTGTCCGTGATCTTAGATCACCTGCGATCCTGCAGAAGATACTGCATTAACAGTCCTGCATGCTTCTGTGATGGATATCCTCCACATAGACAACCCTGTTCATCACTGCATCCACAAATGCAAGTTAAGACTGTATATGAACAGTGAAACCATTAAAACCAGCGTACAGAAATGCCATGACATCAAAATCAACTTAATAGAAATAATGGTAACACCAGTGGCAGCTGGCCAATAGAGGGTGCCCCCTTAAAATCGGTCTAATGAGAGTGTATGTAGGTGCATCAACTTTTGGCAAGCAGGTGATCTGAGCCTGCTGTATGATTGGTTGGTTCAGAGTTTCCACAGGGCGCAGCTCTCTGCACCCAGGACCCACCCACTCTTATTGGTAGTCTGTGGGTACTGGCTTATTTTTTTAAACATCGTGTGATTGGACAATCCCCGAATCGACTCATCAACTCTGCTGCAGTTTGTTAACTTGGTTAACGTTGAACACTTGCAGGCTGGAGCAGCGTCTCTTACCAAATGAGAGACAATTCAGTTTAGTATTTACAAAAAATACCTTCACAGAGCGTTCACTTGAAGAAAACAAAAGATAAAGGAGCTCAGACCCGATCGTCCCAATTTACAAATTCAGCAGCAGCCAAGTGATCAAGGATGAGTTTACATCCGGGTCTTTTCTAGCTCTTCTAATGACAAACGGGTTTAAACAAAACAACACAGCATTTCCTGAAGATACACTGAGCAACATCTTAAAAGCCTATCCGGTGCTCTGTCAAGGTAAGCTGAAGACAGAGCTTAGTCTCATCTACAGCAAGGAAGAGTTCAAAGCCTAATGTGGTGCTGGGGGTCTACTCCAGCTGTTTATGGAAGATATAGTCGATTGAGAAAAGACTAATCACAGAAATGACTGATTTGAACAAGAATGTAATTGAGAAATTTGCAGACCAGAAGAAAACGAGGTAAAAATTCATGTTCGAATAGTGCTATTGTTTAATCTTTGTTTTAAGTGCTTTCATTTGTTGGATTGTTTGCGCCCCCCTCAATTATTTTTGCACCAGCCGCCCCTGGGTAACACATTAACATAGGCTACTAATTATAAGGCTACATGACACCAACTTATCATCGCTTTCCAAATAAAACATGTGTCTCCATTTTAGATGTTTTTCATTTTTCTATATCATATGAACAAGACAGCTGCTCTTTATATCCTGTGTAAGTTTTAATATAATTGGTCCAATAGAAATGCTATAAAATTATTTAGTACAAAACTTGTTTACATTGACTTACATTGAAAGTAAATAATGTTTTTGGCCTCTCCTGTGAAGTTGACATTTCAGGGCAGCCTTTGACAACAAAAATCAAAACAAATGTAAACTGGGATAACACACATTTCATTTGTTAGTTTAGTTGACAGTGTCTCTAGAAGATATGAAGTACGGTGTACCTTAGGGTTCTATACTTGCCCCACTTCATTTCAGAGTGTACAAGCTATCATTGGCCAAAAATGACTTTTAATGACTTTAATTATTTTCCATAGTTACACAGATAGCACATAGTAAATGACAGACTGTGATAATGTGGTCAATGAAATGATGTTCAGCATTTTACTATAACAGAATAGTCGATGAATAATAAAGAAATAAAGAATAAAGTGTTCAGAGAACTCCAAAATCTGGTGGTACAGACAAAGCTAAAACACATCAGGTAAGAAATATCAGGTACTTTGTAGTTTATATCTCACAATTTTGGAGTTCATACCTCACCTGGTTACTACATACATATGAAAATGTGCTGTAAACTGTTTTGTAGAGCTGAATGGAAGTGGCTTTGAGAGCTTATTCCCATAAATACATGAGGGTCAACACGGTCGTATGCAAATGTTCTGTATTCTACTACATTTAAGCAGGTGGAGATGAAGATCAACATCTTTCACTCATTCAGCTTCTACACGCACCATGTTCTCCACACCTCTACTGCTGATGCTGTTGACCACTGTGACCTGTGAGTGCTATTGGATTGGCTGGTTAATATCTTTCATAGTATTTATGGTTTTTATCTTTTATTACAATAATACTAACAATAATAATCTCTAGCAGGTGTTCACAGTGTTGAACTGACCCAGCCTGGAGCCACGGTTGTAAAACCTGGTCAGACAGTTTCACTGACCTGTACAGTTTCTGGATATTCAGTTACTGATAACAGCTACTGTTCACACTGGATACGGCAGCCTGTAGGAAAAGTTCTGGAGTGGATCGGAGTGATATATGAAAATGGTGACACTGCACACAGTAATAAACTAAGAAGCAGGTTTGTAGTTACTAGAGACACGTCCAGCAACACAATGATCTTAAGTGGACGGAATCTGCAGACTGGAGACACAGCTGTGTACTACTGCGCTCGTGACCTGCACAGTGATACACGTCAACAGAGACCATGTACAAAAACTCCCTCACTGATATACAGATGTAAGGAAAGTCAAAGAGCTCCGTTCATTTTAGTTCAAAGTAAAACCTGCTTATAAGTTTATATACTGCTATAGTTTACATTTTAAAAAATAGATTTATATTATATTAAAGTACTGTGCACAAGTTTTAGGCACTTGGCAGCACGATTATATTTAAAATTATATTTTACAGTTCTACAGAATGGTATTCATACTTATTTTTTTGCTCAGATAAGGACAAACATCTCCCAAACAATATAGAACTCATACCTAGTGGTAGTTTTTTACTGGAAGGAAAATAAATGAATGACAGTGTGTTAAATATGTAAATATTTGTGTGATTGTGTTATAGTTTGTAGGGGTGTAAGAAAATATTAAAATATCGAATATCATGAATTCTCAAAAACAGAGTATCGATACACAGATTCCTGTAGACAGTGAATCATTGTGTGTTGTGTTCAAACCTCTGACCACTAGATGGCAGTGTTGTAATCCATTTTCAGCTCTGCTCCAACATTAGCAAGCAGCACAAGGGTGCAAAGCTATTGTAAGCATCAGCAAACCTGTTCAAATAGTGGTGTGTTTTAATAGTAGGATTTGAAAAATCACAGTATATCACTGTGCGTGCGGTATCACAATATATCGCGATATATTGAATCATGACCGCTGTATCACAATATGTATTGTATTGGCAGGTTCTTGCCGATACACAGCCCTACTACTTTGACACACATTATGTCCATCAATAAAAAAAATAAAATAACCAGACAGTTACACTATAAAAGGCAATTGTTTGGGTTTAAGTCATTAACTTTATCATAAACACATCCTAAACATGTCATATACTACCGGCATCTGTCGTGACATGTTTATCAGTGTTATGTTACCACTATCATTATGTGTAATGTTATTTGACCTTAAATCACATACCAACTTTTCCTAGTCTGCCTCTATATGAGCACAGATTTCATGACAACTTCGTTATGGCAGCTACATGCACACATTAATATGTTATAAGCATGTTACGACACCTTATAATTTCTTTGGATAAAATCTGTTTAAATTGATTGACAATAAAAGTCCAGCACATTTTTAGACTTTAATTGTATTTTTTAATGCTTAACCTTAATGAGGAGAAATATGTCTTAATACACGCTAGAATTTTTACCAGGCATATACGTGTCACTGATAATAATAATAATAATAATAATAATAATAATAATAATAATAATAATAATAATAATTAAGTACAATAAAACAGGACCCAATAAGTGCTTCACACTTAATGCTCTACATCAGTGTGTTTTCCCCATTTCTGATAATATTCATATTCCATGTCAACCTGTGGGCCATGGACCACCAGTAGGCGGTGACCCACCATGTAGTAGTCTGTGGGGTGACAGTGGCTCTTAATGGGCTGGTAAAGTCATTTTAGACATAAAAACATATGCAGAAAAAATTGCTTAACTGTGAACCTACAATTCCCAAATTACATTAGGATTTCAGAGAAAGCAGCCAAACGTCTCAGTAACCTTCTGAATGAAAACATCAATTCTGAAAGTCTTATTTCTGAATTAATCTGAAACAATTTTGGTTAACGTAGGAAATTATTAAACTCATAATCTCATATGAATAATTTGTGTATGTGACAGTCTAAGGACAGACTTTGACACAATAAATTAATATACTCTTGTAATAATATGAAAAATGTATCTTTTTGACAATGTTTCTAACTGGTTTAAGGAACATTCATTTGTTTGTTTAAATATCAATGTCTCAAAAAGATATGAAATTAGGTTTGGTGTACCTCAGGGTTCCATACTTGGTCCTCTTCTTTTCAGAGTGTTCATGCAATCCTTGGGTAGAAATGACTTATATCACTTTCCGTTGTTACACAGATTGTTCATGACTTTTATTTTTATGCCTCACATTTGCCTGATTTATACCCTGAACTGGTTTCTGGTTAAGAACATTATCATATCTCCATTAACATAAACAAAGACACTATGCAAATCTCCTGCCTTCAACTATATTTAAGCAGGTGGAGGTGAAGACCAACATCTATCACTCGTTGATCATCAACACTCACCATGTTCTCCACATCTCTACTGCTGCTACTGACCACTGTGACCTGTGAGTGCTTGTAGATTTACTGCCAAATGCATTTTAGTTGTTTGTGTTTCTCCTTAATAATAATAATAATATTCTTTAGCAGGTGTTCACAGTGTTGAACTGACCCAGCCTGCATCCACGGTCGTAACACCTGGTCAGTCAACATTACTGACCTGTACAGTTTCTGAATATTCAGTAACTGATAGCAGCTACTGTACACACTGGATACGGCAGCCTGCAGGAAAAGCTCTGGAGTGGATCGGAGGGATATGTGGAGATGGTTACACTGCCCACAGTGATAAACTGAATAGCAGGTTTGTAGTTTCTAGAGACACGTCCAGCAACACAGTGACCTTAAGTGGACAGAATCTGCAGACTGGAGACACAGCTGGTTATTACTGCGCTGGTGAACCGCACAGTGATACACATCAACAGAGACCCTTTACAAAAACTCTCTCTCTGATATACAGACGTGAAGATAGTCAAAGATCTCCCTTCATTCATTTTAGTTCCAGTCAAAATGACCATCATATAAAAGCTGCTTAGTTTTACAGAACTGTGTTATAGTTTTAGGCACTTGGGGACGCTATTATATTTAAAAAGCTATTGGAAGCTTTTATTTACTCAGTAAAACATATTACTCAGTTAAATATGTACATACTATTAATAATTTTACATATGCCAGTATTATTTACAGTTCTCATCTAATACCTGCTTTGACTGCTCAGTACTTCATTAAGCTAAATCAAGATTTGCTGCTGAAGGAACTGAATACATTCATACAATGTCTGGGGCGTCCAGGAGAAATCTGGAACTACACTTTCTTCTTCAAACTGGAGCTCAAGATATGATCTACTTCTTTTACAATAAGATATTCATGTTACTTTGTATTGTATGTATGATTACTTATATATGTTCTAATGATATCTGGTGTTCTTACTGGTCAAATGTACTTATCGCTATGTCATACCCCGCCATGTTCCCCGCGTCCCTCGCTTGTTTACGTCCCGTCAATGTGTTTCAGTTTTGTCACGTGCTCCCTGGCCCCGTCCGTCACACCTGTTTTCCTTCTATCCTGAGTTGTCACCTGTTCCCTCTTGTTACTCTCTGTATATATACCCTGTGTTTGCAGTCTGTCTTGGTCGCTCATTGTTATGGTCATGTTATTGTTTCTGATGTTACTGTTGTTGTTGTGGTGTACTCCGGCCGTCTGTTTAAATTAAATCCGTGTTTAAACTACAGTTCGCAATTGTGTCCGCAACTGCCTTTCCTCGCTCCAACTACACCGTGACACGCTAAGATAAAGGCTTTTAAACGTACATGTTAACTTTTGATATTTTTTTATTTTATCTGCCCATTCTTTACAGTATCAATTATTTTCACAAGACTCACGTTCAATTTCTCTACATTTTTCTACATATATATAGCTATATACAAAAAGTCCCCACTCTTATTAGCTTTTGTAATGTGGGACAGAAAATTCAAATAGGAAACCTGTGATAAAATTAACTACAGCTATTTATGTGTGAGTTTATTATTAAAGTCTTGGTCCCCACTGTCATTAGCCTTTGTAAAATTGGAATGTTCTAAACTCTGGCTGGAGATGTAGGTTGTACTAACACAGTCCACCAATCTTCCTAAGTATATACTGTGTTTTTTGTCTATTTTGTAGTAGTTATCCACCTACAGGGCTGTAGCTGTAGTAGTTCAGACGAGATAAGTAATATCACAGCCCAGTCTGAGTAGCTGCTTGCCTTCTAAAGTGGCGATGGCAGTGAAAAATGCACCATGCTTAGCAAATCTGTGCATTAGGAAACTCTATTCATTGGTTTCTCATACTTGTGTGATGTGTTTGCTACAATTATGCATTTAGAAAGCTCTTCTTGGTTTCTGCCTCTGCCTATTTTATTTTAAAGATCTATACTTTGTCTGTCCAGCAGTCAGTTTTGTTGGAGGATATTTGCTCAGGTTGGCTCAGACATGTTCGTATATAAGGAACAGTAGATGGAGATGTTTTCTGAAAAACTCTGCATTTACTGACCCACATGATTCATCTACTCCAGCTGCATCCTGTGACTGTTACACACTTCATTTGGTCAAAAACATCAACAGGCTATTCACCCTCTCTGTGATGAAGCTGAGATATACAGCTTTATATATGTATGGATGTTAAATATAAAGTTTTACAAACTATAATTGTCACTATCTTTTCTTCTTGTTGGCTGTTCATTGTTTAATATTTGCTATATTGGTTTTAAATGAATTGAACATTTTAAATAAACTGGCAGTAGGTTTCCTTAAGAGAAATAATGATGATGCAATCAAAGCTCTTCTATGCAGATGTTCTGCCTTGTCCTTTATATCGTTGCTGTCCAGTGAAAAATATTCACTTTTGTCGATTTTGAGTTTTCTACATCACGCCAATAGTCGTTTACATTGTGGGAAACTTTAATAATGAATTGGCCAATAGAAGTGCTCCAAAATAGCTTGGAAAAAATTCTGGTTCCATTGATTTCTATTAAAAGTAAAGTATGTTTTTGGTCTCTCCTGTAAAGTTACAATTTTGGATATACTATGATGATATGCTAAGGTTGCTGGAGGTCAAGGCCATTAGCTTTTACACCCACCATGTTCTTCTCATCTCTACTGCTGCTGCTGCTTGTTAGATTTCAATTATTCTCTCTCCATTCCTAGTCCTGAAATACCTGTTTAGACTTTAGACTTTCAAAAATATATTAACTTACACATGCAGTATGTTTGACAGGCGCTCACTGTGTTGATCTGATTCAGCGGTCATACATTCTGGTCAGTCAATGTCACTGACCTGTAAAGGTTCTGAAATTTTACTGAGCAGCTACTGCAGGAGGAGCTCTGGAGTGGGTTGGACAGATACATGGAGGTCAGTCTGACTTCAGTGATAATTTGAAAAGCAAATTTCAACTTGTAGTCCATGCGTCCAGCAACACAGTAACCTTATTAGGATATAATCTGCAGACGGAAGACACAGCTGTGTACTACTGCGCTCGTGAAAGAGCTCCACAGTGAAACACATCAACACAGACCCTGTTCAAAAACATTATCTGTGAGATACAGAACCACACAAAATCTAAGAGCATCATTCACTATAAGCACAAACGATAGTTTAAAGTCAGAATCATGCAGATGGTGGGTTACACCATGAACAGGTGACCAGTCCATCGCATGTTCAACAGACACTCACACCTACAGGCAGTTTAAAGTGAGCAATCAACCTAACATGCATGTGTTTGGACTGTGGGAGGAAACCGGAGTAAACCCACTCAAGCACAGGGAGAACATACACACTCCACACAGAACGTTCCGGATATCTCATATGTGTGAGAATGGTCCTAACACAATTTCAGCCCAGATATAAAGTCCTGGCTGGACAACCAAGAGCTCATTTCTCTCACTAAACAAGAGAAAGTGTGGAGGAATACAAGAGAGAGATAAACTGTTAAGATGTGTAACATTTTATTTCCCTTTTTTATTATTAATAAATACTTTATGATGCACTTTTTCAAAAGAATTTTAAATGTAGCCCTTGTTTTTACTTAGTGATGAAAAAAAAGCATTTATTCAGTTCAACATTTCAGTTCAGCATTTAAACAGTAAATGTATTGAACGGTACGTGTGATCTTTCAGTTGCTGATGGTATAAGATGCTGGATACGCCACTGAATCATAACAAAGTTAGAAATGATGATGGTCCCGACCTTGGCCTCAGGAAATCTCCTTAAGGTGGACCTTACCAAATTCTAATGAAATACCCCTTGTCTAGGGCTATGTTTTAGGGTTTCAAACCCCTCAGTTTCAGTGAATAGTATTGTCAATGCTACAGATTTGTTAGACAGCCTTATGCTTCCTTCTTTGTGGTAACAGTTTGGGGAAGACCCTTCGTTGTTCCAGCCTTACTGTGCCTCCATGCACAAAGCCAGCTCGATGGTTGAATGAGTTTTGTATGAAGGAGCTCCAGTAGCCTGCACAGCGTCCTGAACTTAACCATACTGAACACCTTTGTAAACTAGAATGTGAACTAGAAGCCTTTTAGTCCGAAAATCAGTGCCTGACCTCAAAATTGAAATTCCCACAGACAACAGAGTGGAATATAGGTGGATAGGTCTTATTTGGTATAATGCTAGAAGGATACTATATATGCCAACATGGATACAGCCACAGAAAACTCTAAACACATTGTGCATCTGAAGATGAATGGCTTGAGAGCACAGGACACAGCTGTTCAAAAACCAAAATAGAGAAAATAAGAGAAAAGGCAGTAAATGTAATCAGTATACTCCTTACACCAGTAGGTGGTGCTACACCATTAAAAATATCATGAAGTATTTAACAAATACACCACACAGCATAACTGTGACTTCAGCATTGCCAACTCACATTTCTTGAATTTGATTTTAGAAAATGCAGTTTTTCTAACAGTTTTTAATCAACTTTCTTAATGTAAATAATAAAAAAGTCAGAAACAGCTATTGGAAAAGCGCAAAACCATCTGACACAATTCTTATATTAATATTTTTTATAGTACATCCTTTCTTGTTATTTTTTATTTGAATGCTTTTGACAATATAATTCTTTAGGTGCATATGAAACTCGGTATGGTGCCTCAGGGCTCCATACTTGGTTCTATTCTTTTTAGAGTATTCATACTACAAGGGGGCTGGAGCCAATCCCAGCGCCATCGGGCGAAGCCGGGGTACACCATGGACAGGTCGCCAGTCCATCGCATGGCCAACATTCACTCACTCACACCCACATTCACACCTACGGGCAGTTTAGAGTGACCAATCAACCTAACATGCATGTGTTTGGACGTGTGGGAGTAAACCGAAGTACCCAGAGTAAAACCCCCATCCATTTTCAGTGTCAGAAAAGTAATAAAACTCACTTTCAGCTTGTCTTTAATAAAGCCTCAAATATTTTTCTACACTTTCAAAGACTCATCTTAGATGTTGCTTCCACTTTCTGCTTCTTACGATACAGTACAGCACAGTACAGCGACATCTTTGTGGTCTGGAGGGGTCAGTCCATTGTCCTGAGAACAAAAGCAGCCACTTTGATGTCTCCTTTTCTCAGTGAGAAGCTTCTTGAGCAGCTAGACATCCTTACATGCACCATAGCGTTGAGGTGTCTCTTCACAGTGGAAGGATGGACAGAAACACCCGTGGATGTTCTCAGACCTGAAGCGAGATGGGAGCTTGATGTTGTGTCCATTGTTAAAAGAGTTAAAAGACTCATTTTCTTTATATATTTTAATTTGTTCTTATTAGGTGTAGTTCGGAAAAGTCCTATGTGTCTGCTTATTTGTCTTTGCAGGTGGATTAGTGTATATCTAACCTCCTCAGATACAGTTCTGGTGAAAGTACACTAGGTTAGGATAAAGGGCTTGAAACGATGAGCCTAGGTGCCTAAGACTTTTGAACAGCAGTGCATGTCTCCTTAAGAAACAGTGACATAACAGAAGCTCCTCTATGCAAATGTTCTGACATTTCTTACATTAAGGTTATGGGAGTTGAAGGCCGACAGCGTTCACTTCATTGTTCAGTATGTCTTCCATATTTCTTCGACTGCTGCTGCTGCTTTTGGCTGCTGCAACCTGTGAGTGCTTTTTAGAATGCCTTTACTGTTAATTGATCCTCGTATCTGGTTTATCATTCAAATAATGTAAGAAATAACACATACAGTATGTTTAACAGGTGTTCACAGTGTTGAGCTGAGCCAGCCTGGATCCATGGTCATAAATCCGGGTCAGTCAGTGTCACTGATCTGTAAGATTTCTGGATATTCAGTGACTGAAAGAAGCTACTGTACAGACTGGGTACGGCAGCCTGCTCTGAAAAGCTCTGGAGTGGATTGGAGCACAATGTGGAGATGGTAAAGCTTACTACAGCGATAAGCTGAAAAGCAGGTTTCAAGTTTCCAGAGACTCGTCCAGCAACACAGTCACCCTAACCGGGCAGAATCTGCAAACTGGAGACACAGCTGTGTATTACTGCGCTCGAGGATCACGGTGAGACACATCAACAGAAACCCTGTACAAAAACATCCTCTCTTCATCTGCTTATGCAGCATAATAGAGGAGTTTGACCACAACAGAGGAGTGTGACTAGTTCTTGTGCCTCCCAAGTTAAATACTTTGCAGTACGATGAAGGAATTTGACTACATCACTATCTGAGTTTGAACAAGCCTTAAGCCAGGTACTCTACATTGCAACAGGTGAGTTGGACTTGTCTGCAACCTGTTGACTTTGTTCCACAGTATTGCAGATAGTGCGAGAATGCCTCAGTGAATTCCACAAATAGAACAGTGCTACTCAGGGGCTTGACTAGGCCTCAAACTGGATACTCTACACTGCAACAGAGGGGTTTGACTAGACCTCAAGCTGGACACTGTACACTGCAACAGAGGGGTTTGACTAGACCTCAAGCTGGATATTCTATAGTGCGACTGAGGAATTTGACTAGGCCTCAAGCTGGATACTCTATAGTGCGACTGAGGGGTTTGACTAGGCCTCAAGCTGGATACTCTATAGCGTGACTGAGGAGTTTGACAAGGCCGCAAGCCGGATACTCTACACTGCAACAGAGGGGTTTGACTAGGCCTCAAGCTGGATACTCTACACTGCAACAGAGGTTTTTGACTAGGCCTCAAGCCGGATACTCTACACTGCAACAGAGGGGTTTGATTAGGCCTCAAGCTGGACACTCTACACTGCAACAGAGGGGTTTGACTAGACCTCAAGCTGGGTATTCTATAGTGCGACTGAGGAATTTGACTAGGCCTCAAGCTGGATACTCTATAGTGCGACTGAGCGGTTTGACTAGGCCTCAAGCTGGATACTCTATAGTGCGACTGAGGAGTTTGACTAGGCCTCAAGCTGGATACTCTACACTGCAACAGAGGGGTTTGACTAGGCCTCAAGCTGGATACTCTACACTGCAACAGAGGTTTTTGACTAGGCCTCAAGCCGGATACTCTACACTGCAACAGAGGGTTTTGACTAGGCCTCAAGCCGGATACTCTACACTGCAACAGAGGGGTTTGATTAGGCCTCAAGCTGGACACTCTACACTGCAACAGAGGGGTTTGACTAGACCTCAAGCTGGATATTCTATAGTGCGACTGAGGAATTTGACTAGGCCTCAAGCTGGATACTCTATAGTGCGACTGAGCGGTTTGACTAGGCCTCAAGCTGGATACTCTATAGTGCGACTGAGGAGTTTGACTAGGCCTCAAGCTGGATACTCTATAGCGTGACTGAGGAGTTTGACAAGGCCGCAAGCCGGATACTCTACACTGCAACAGAGGGGTTTGACTAGGCCTCAAGCCGGATACTCTACACTGCAACAGAGGTTTTTGACTAGGCCTCAAGCCGGATACTCTACACTGCAACAGAGGGTTTTGACTAGGCCTCAAGCTGGATACTCTACACTGCAACAGAGGTTTTTGACTAGGCCTCAAGCCGGATACTCTACACTGCAACAGAGGGGTTTGATTAGGCCTCAAGCTGGACACTCTACACTGCAACAGAGGTTTTTGACTAGGCCTCAAGCCGGATACTCTACATTGTAACAGAGGGGTTTGACTAGGCCTCAAGCTGGATATTCTATAGTGCGACTGAGGAGTTTGACTAGGCCTCAAGCTGGATACTCTATAGTGCGACTGAGGAGTTTGACTAGGCCTCAAGCTGGATACTCTATAGTGCGACTGAGGAGTTTGACTAGGCCTCAAGCTGGATACTCTATAGTGCGACTAAGGGGTTTGACTAGACCTCAAGCCGGATACTCTACATTGCAACAGAGGGGTTTGACTAGGCCTCAAGCTGGATATTCTATAGTACGACTGAGGGGTTGGACTAGGCCTCAAGCTGGATATTCTATAGTACCACTGAGGACTTTGACTAGGCCTCAAGCTGGATATTCTATAGTGCGACTGAGGAATTTGACTAGGCCTCAAGTTGGATACTCTATAGTGCGACTGAGGAGTTTGACTAGGCCTCCAGCCGGATATTCTATAGTGCGACTGAGGGGGTTTGACTAGGCCTCAAGCCGATACTCTATAGTACCACTGAGGGTTTGACTAGGCCTCAAGCTGGATACTCTATAGTACCACTGAGGGGTTGGACTAGGCCTCAAGCTGGATACTCTATAGTGCGACTGAGGGGTTTGACTAGGCCTCAAGCTGGATACTCTATAGTGCCACTGAGGGGTTGGAGTAGGCCTCAAGCTGGATACTCTATAGCGCGACTGAGGGGTTTAACTAGGCCTCAAGCTGAATACATAGTTTGATTATGTATTTAATTGCTATTACTCCCTAAATTTGAGAAAGGCACTACATAATTACTGTTAATGATAAAATTATACTGTAAATTCACATCTCCAGAAACTTGATTTGAGATTAAAAACAGTCTGAGTTTACTGTAGTGTACTGTTGGTTGTTGTGTGTAAATATCACCACAAAAGTGTAACACTGATCTTCTTCCCACGTGACAGATCTGTTTAGGGCAGGACAGCACACAAACATAATAATGTAAGGTAAAATGTAAGGTTTATAGTTGTTTCTGCTATGATGTGATATGATATGATCTGATATGATATGATAAGATAGAGATCTCATACAATTGTCTCCTTCAGTCTTTTTGAATGAAGCGTTATGTGTACAGTGAATGCTAAGCTACAATTCCTGGGATGAGCGTCACAGTGAACTGCAATATCGTGCAGACCCAGCAGGTGGCCCAGAGGTGCTGTGATTATGTCATTATGTCAAGTATAAACTTACATCTTTCTGCGGATGCAGGACCAAAATATGGTAACATGTGGACCTTTACTTCGAATAGAAAGAGGGCAAGAGAATGTTTAAAAGGGTGGGACCACATGCTGTTCTTGCTCTATTGCTCATGGATGATCAACCTTTCTCTGTTGTCCAAAATGCAGGTTTACTGTAGCCTACATACTTTAATCAGTTCAGTTTGTTTTATGTTTGTTTTGCAGATTCATTGTTTGCTAAATTGGTAAAGTTTTAGATTGTTTCAGAAAAGTAAACATGTGCAAATCTCATATACACAGTATTCTGACATAACTGAATAAATTCCTATTGAGTGGAAACAGATCATTAAAAATTCTTGGCCTTTTTTGTGTTTTCCCACATTTCTCATATAATAGTAAAGACATAGTGATGCTGTGGTGACTGGTCAAACGTCTGCAGATGTCAAGAGAAAGGTGAGCTTTTACAGAGGGCGAATCCAAAATAGTAGTTGAAAATACAGGCCAGGACAAAACAGTTGAACAAAAGTTGAACAAAAACAGGTAGATGGGCAAGACAGATATCCAAAACAGGTAAAGGTCAAACCTAAAAGACAATCAGATGAGCAACAATATGAAAAGGGCAAAGCAAAATAAAAAAAAAAAGAGAGAATACAAAAACAGGTCAACGCAGAAAACAAACAAAGAGCTTGATCACTCAGTATGCTTCTAGAAACAATGGCAATACAGAAGAGCTTAAGTAAACGGCTCATTAGAAAGTCCCAGGGAAACCAGATCAATACTCTGGTGAGTAACTCCTAGAAGGTGGACCATAATTGGCTGGCGGTGAACCTGAATCATGGGAAATGTAGTCCAGGGAAAGGTGTGGAGTGCAGCTGACATTCACAATGCAAATGTATATGCAGCCATCATGTATATATTTAAACCTGTTCAGGATGAAGACCAGTAGTTTTTACTTGTTCATCATGCTCCTCACATCCCTACCACTGCTGCTGCTGCTGCTGGCTACTGTGAGCTGTAAGTGTTAGATTAGATCCCGTTATCTATCTATGTGGGCTTTAACCTCTATAAAACCTGTTAGAAGGATGTAACCGGTGTGCTCTGTGTTCACTGAACTTAAATTGTTCTAATTTCTGTTACTGACACGTTCACAGGGGTCCATCCTTATGAGCTCAACCAGCCCGCTTCCCTGACTGTTCATCCAGATCAGACGCTGACCATCAACTGTAAAGTGTCGTACTCCGTTACTGAGTACACTACAGCTTGGATTCAGCAGCCAGCGGGAAGTGGGTTGCAAGCATGGGCTATAGCGGAGGCTTGTACTACAAAGATTCACTTAAAAATAAGTTAAGTTTGTCCAGAGACACGTCTAGCAACACTGTGACCTTAAGAGGACAGAATCTACAGACTGGAGACACAGCTGTGTATTACTGCGCTCGTGAACCACAGTGATACAGATCAACACAGACCCTGTACAAGAACTCCTGCTGTGTCTGTTTCTCCACTGTTAGAGTCTCAACAAGACTATTGATTGAACTGAACTGCGTCTCATCTCTTTATTTTTTTCTGCATATGTATCTTCCATCAGTAGCCTGCTTATTTAGCACAGTGTTATAAACAGCATAGAAAAAGCGGGGATTGTAAAAAAATTTGATGAACATTTCATGATGAATAGACCAATAGAGACGCTCCAAAATCACTTGGAGTAAAGCCTATTTACATGAACTGACATTGAAAGTAAATGTACTAGTATAGGTAACATAAGCTGCTCGCAAGCTTTAAGAACTAGTGTTAACCTGTATATACTGTAGCGTTTGAGGTGGAAAGTAATATTCCATTAAGGAGCTGGTGGGTATCCATGTTCCTGCTCTTAATTTGCTTCTGATCAAAAAATAGTCAAAAAAAAATTTAGAAGGTCTAATGAAGTTAGTATATCACTAAAGATCAATTACTGCTATCTATCTGAATCAGAATTGTTTATTCACCAATTCAATTTATTTATTGTTTCGTTTCACTGTGTACTATGTATGTAGTTGAAATGACAATAAAACCCACTTGACTTGACTTGACTAAGTACCTCACACATACAAGGAATTTGCTTTGGTGAGGCACACGTGTATAATATGTAACAAGAACAATATTACACTAAGAGAAACACACAACACGATACAATAAATGGAAAAAGGAATAATAAGAGTAATAAAGAGCCAGGAAAGGTGCTGACGAAATATATGAAAATCTGTGTTTATATGTGTACGGATATTCTACACATAAGTGAGTCTGAGTAAATATATAAGAGCTGTTACTTACAGAATCTGTACAGCTGTGCTTATAAGCATTATATTATAAAGGAGTTCCTGGAATACAGTGAGATTCAGTTCAAGTATGAGTTTGATGTTCAGGGCGACCACTGTGGTTAATGAGAGTAGCAGCTCTGGGGAAAAAGCTGTTAGCATGTCTGGTTGTACTGGTCTTAATGGTCCTGAGTCTTCTGCCAGAGGGAAGTGTTTGGAAGATGTGATGTCCAGGATGAGAGGGGTCGGCTGTAATTTCGCCAGCCACCTTTTAGGTTTGTATACTGTTCAAAAGCATAATCAGTCATTACGCTTTGTATTCCAAGAATTTAAGATAAGCAATAAATTTGAAAACGTTTTTGAAAAGGTCAGGCTATAAAGTACAGTCTTTAACCTTATTTCTAATAAAAGATGTGCCGCTGTGTTTAAAAGGTATAGGAAAGTTATAATTTAGTGTATTTACATTACAGTTTAGGTTTATTTTATTTTGTCTATTTCAACATGTTGCCTCTGTGTGATCATTGCATTGTCTCGCTGTAAACCAGCCAATCAGAGCAGAGCTCATCAAATTATTCATTACCTCATCAACAAAAGGGAAAACAGCTGTAAATAGGTATGTAAAACCACAACTGGGCATTTTTACATCAATATTTTTTACCAAGTGTCATCGTAGCTTAGGGGGTTAAAAAAAGTGTCTTAGTGGTTTTGTCACAGGGGCAGCTCCTGTACTCATTGGAAACCATTCAGTGAAATGTTTATATTTTCATAAAAATATATATATATGTATTGAGTAATATCTGTTCTATATGTGTGATGTATTTGTTAATTGGGCACCATTACAAATATTTAATCTACATACATTGAAATATTACATGTAAGGAAATATTATACATTCAGAAATGGCACCTATCTGTACTAACCCAAACCAGAACTAACTCCATCTCTTTTCTCTTTCTGAGGTAATAACCAGCCCCCTGTCCCGCTGAATAATGTAAAGGACTGACCACCAGGGCCCCCCTGTCACCTGGCACCAACCAGTCCTCCTCTCCATTGGTGCAATTTGCTCCATCCTTGACTGCATCACTGTATCATCCTGATGTAGCACCTGTACAGCTTCTAAAGCTCTTACCTTCAGACTCAGCTTTAGTTTATAAACTGTAAATACTGTTCCACCAGAGGAGGATGGGTCTCCCCTTGTGAGTCTGGTTCCTTCCAAGGTTTCTTCCTCCAGTTGAGGGAGTTGTTCTTGCCACCGTCGACTCTGGCTTGCTCAAAGTGGATAAGTGTTGTGATTTCATGTTTTCATGCTTTTAAACTCCTGTAAAGCTGCTTTGTGTACACAAATAAACCTGACTTGACATGTATTTTAATGATGAGAAAATATATGTACATATAAATATCTATAGAGTCAACTGTCAGTTTTCTACATGCTGTGAATGGAGCAGCTGCCATTTACATTGTGTGAAAATATTAAGATGAATAGACCAATGGAAATGCTCCAAAACAAAAACAAAAAAATCTGGTTCCATGAACTTACATTTAAAGTAAAGTAAAGAATAAAGTTTTTGTCCTTTCCTGTAAAGTTGGGACTCCAACAAGCTCATATAGGTGTGATGGTGTCCACATACCTTTAGTCATACAGTGCACGTGTATCAGTACGTTTGTTAAATGCTGCTTCAGTTTTCTGGATCTTCTTACAATATCAATGAAAAGTAATGATCAGTAAAACAGCACCTCATAGGCTTTATATCACTCATGCAGTGAGTCTCACATTATGAGTCTGATGAGTGTTTCCTATAGTTAGTCCCACCAATAATGACATGATGCAAATCCAGTCTCCATCCAGTACTTATGTGCGGCTGAGCTGAGTGGAGCAGTAGAGTCTCATCAACACTCACCATGAAGAACATACTGTCTTTATTATTGATACTGCTCACCTTCAGCAGTGAGTTATAACCTCTACTACTACTACTACTACTACTACCAATAATAATAATAATAATAATAATAATAATAATAATAATAATAATAACAACAATAACAACAACAACAACAATTCTGTATTAAAGCTGCCTGTAATTTAAGTCTCTCTGTTTTCTGACAGGTATAAGAAGCCAAAGTCTTGAGTCCATTCCCTCTGAGTCTGTGCTGAAAACACCTGGAGAAACTCTGAGTCTCTCCTGCAGAGGATCTGGATTTAACTTTGGAGGCTATCACATACACTGGATCAGACAGCAGGCTGGAAAACCGCTGGAGTGGATTGGGATAATCTGGTATGATGCCAGTAAAACTATATATGCCAAACCTGTTGAGGGACGTTTGGAAATCACCAGAGAAAACTCCAAAAACATGGTGCATCTGAAGTTGACTGGCTTGGCTGCACAGGACTCGGCTGTGTATTACTGTGCAAGAGACCACAGTGGTGCAAACATGCGAGACAGCTGTACAAAAACTCCCCAGAGTGGATCAAGTAAAAGAAAATATCTTACATGTGGCCCATTAAGATCAGTAGGGGGAGCAAGAACATTAAAACTGTCTAAAGACATCTATCAACAAAACCCTTAGGAATTTAATGTGAAGGGTAGAACATACCTCTTCTCCTTCTTTCCCTGAGAGTCATGTATCCCTTTTATTATTGACCCATGATCATGAGTGCTAGAAAAGAATCAATCTGATACACGTAGAGTGGAACTGTATTTCTTCTGTCTGCCACTACCGCTAAGCTACTGGACTGCTTAAACCACTCAGAGCAGAAATGCTAACCGCTAATTCATGGCCTACGTTGGAAACCTGAGTGATGGAAGCGAATGAGACCAAGTCTACTTTTTAATATCATGTACAGACCCAATCACACATGTTTAAAAGACAAACACTGGACCAGCAGCTGATTGCCGGGCATGTAGTGTTTATTAGCCTGTTAGCCGTCACTGATATAGCAGCACAGCTGATATAACAGCACACCATATAGAACACAAAAATCATAACCACTCTCACCAGTCTGAGCCGGATTGGAACAGTAAGTGAATGGGAATCGTTTGTGAAAGGTTTTTAGCCACAGAGGTGCTTTTAGGACAGGGTTGATTTCCTTTGGAAGGTTGTTTTATGATGGGATAAGAAATCTTGGATACAGGGAAGATGATGGCTACTCGATTTGCGCTCTGCCTTCTCTTCATAGAAAGTAGAAAACATGTCGAAACATTTCATTCATCCATCATTTTGTTTACTACAAACAGAAAACTGGCTGTTTTAAGAGAATGCAGTGTTATTAGCTTTGTCATTAGGTTGGAAATATACTGACCAGCCACAACATTAAACCACCTCAGCTCTCTCTTCACCAGGACAGACCGCTACAGAGCCCGCATCACTGCAGACACTGCGTCTGTCCGCCTGTCAATTTGAGGATTCCATATTAGCCCAATGAACACAAGCAAGCTCTGCTATAGGTGCAGACTTCTTTTGACAAAGTATGACCACAGGACATTTATAAACCTAAGGAAAATTCTTAGTGTTATTATAATCTGTTTTTTACAGTGTGTATTTGTTGAAGGTGTTGTGGAGAAGGTAGGTCTTTCTTAAGAGAGGTTGGCCAATACATTCAATACTAATACTGTCTGTAAGATAATACTAAGACCTCCTGTAAGATATATAGCATACATGTACTAGCACATGAGTGAGGTAATCAATGCAAATCTTCCTCCTCTCTTTATGAAGAGAAGCTGAACAGCACTGAGAGACCTGCAGAGAGAAGATCATCAGCTCAGCTACAACCTCAACCATGTTCAGTACATCTCTAATACTGCTGATGCTCACTAGTCTTCCATGTACGTGTCAGGTTTTGAATAAGAGAGTAAAATACGGAGAAAACAATTAAATTAACTGTACAGAAGTAAGGCGAGGCAAAAGCCTTTAATACACTGTGGTCATTAGAACTTCTTCACAAATAAAAACTGCAAAGATCATTCAAATTAAAATAGAGGGAAATAGAAAAAAACTATTTCAGCAGCTAAGTCGCTCAAATGATATAGGAAAATGAAAATTGACTCAAATGGAGATGACAGTAACGATATATATAATGTATGTATCAAATTATATACAAACTGTAGTAATGCAGGTGTTGTTGTATGCTCATATATACACTATATCTAATCTTATATACTATAGATTATTTTCAGATGTTACTACATGCTGTCATACAGTTCTAAAAACAGTGTTTCTGAAGATGTCTGGCTGGACTGTAAAGGACTCAGCTGGGTGTGACTGCAGGGTGACACAAATGTGAAGCACCTGCAGAAGAACTGACTAGAGCTGTTTAAATAACAGAGCACACTTTAAAAATGTAGCCAGTTACTGTTAAGAACAGCAGGTGGTGCTAGAACATAACAAACCACAAAAGAAGTTAAGCTCTTTAAAAAGATTTGTCTTAGAATCCATAGATAAACAGTCTAGGTGGACTTTGCCCATATAAGTACATAGAGACGAGTGAGGTAATCAATCTGAAACTGTAACTATGCAAATCCTCCTCCTCTCTTTATGAAGAGACGCTGAACAGCACTGAGAGACCTGCAGAGAGAAGATCATCAGCTCAGCTACAACCTCAACCATGTTCAGTACATCTCTAATACTGCTGATGCTCACTAGTCTTCCATGTACGTGTCAGGTTTTGAATAAGAGAGTAAAATACAGAGAAACTCTTTCTGTGATCATGTTTCATTCAGAACTTTCATTCTTCTTCTTTTCTGCAGGTTTTCAGAGTCAGACTCTCACTCAGTCTGAAGCTGTGCTTAAAAAACCTGGAGAGTCTCAAACTGACCTGTACAGCTTCTGGATACACATTCAGTAACTATCGCATGGTGTGGGTCAGACAGGCTCCTGGAAAAGGACTGGAATGGATCGCGTTCAGACACACATCCAGCTCTCCCATCTACTATTCCCAGTCAGTGCAGGGAAGATTCACCATCTCCAGATCCAACTCCAGCAGTCAGCTGTACTTACAGATGAACAGTCTGAAGAGTGAAGACACTGCTGTGTATTATTGTGCTAGAGGCTCACAGTGATAGAAAACAGTGACAGAGCTGTAAAAAAAACACTCCCTCATTTATTTACAGAGGACAGCTGTTGTTATCAGCTCTGTAATCCTATCCCAGAAAAGAAAGAGTTATATTTTAAGTAACAGTGTGTAAAATGAAATGAACAAAAACTTTAAAAATGACAAATTTACAGTAAAACCAAAAACATATTGTACTTTCAGTAATTCATATAATGTGCATAAACTCTAGAATTCAGGCAGTGCTGTTTGCCCTGCAGTAGATAAATTTATATATATGGTAACAGATTGTATATGAACTGCCGGATTTGGACAGAGTCATCTGCTCATACATAATGTAATATACACTTGATATAAACAAGCATATAAATTATATACAACATAGTCTTTAACTGCCGTTTGCTAGATTTCCACAAATGTCTTGAAAGTTAGATAGATAGATCACTTTATTAATTCTAGTGGGACATTCAAGCGCACGTGTATTGTGTGTATAGTGTCCAACCAGCGTTGCAGTACACGTTAAAGTGTCCATCTGGTGAAGGTTAGGGCTGGCCGATAAGGGAAAAAAAATCTTATCACAATTTTTTTTATATCAGTCGATATCGATATATATCACGATATAAATCACTATTTCCTTTTTACTTTAAGTGAAAAGTGAAGATAAAAAAATTTCTTAAATTGCTTATCCTCTGATTTATTTTCAGACAAATGTACTATAGAACATTACACAACTGCATTAAAACACACACACTGTAATGGCCTGCCCAGTGCTGGACTCGAACCCAAGCCGCAGGTGTGAAGTACCAACACTTATCTGGGTGAGTTAACACCCTGTAATGGAAGTGGGCCCGTGTGTAGAACTGTTAGATGTCAGAACAGGTAAAACCCCAAGAAATAAAAGGTGGGAATCGAACCCGGGTCGCCCGAACGCGAGACCGACGCGTTGTCACTAAACCAACGCACAGGTGGGAAACAATCGCAAATAAGAGCTTACAAGAGCTTACAATGGTTAAAATAAAAGCCGAATAAACAAGTGCTTGAGCCGAGGGGCGAACCCCGGCCGCGGTGTTACAGGACGAACGCACTACCGCTGACAACTACTGCCGTGTATATGGTTTAAAAGGAGGGATCGGCACTAAACTCGTACCGAAACAAAAGCCCACGCCGAGCGTGAGAAAACGGCGGGAAACAAAACAACAAAGGACGCCACAGGAAGAGTGGCAGCCCCGATAAACTGGGGAAAACTAAACTAACAACTTCCCGAAAATAAAGCTACGTAACTGAAGTGCTTGGTGACTGGAGAGAAAGAGCACAGTAAGAAAACTGGAGAGGGGAGGAGCAGTGTCACCACACTTGCACCCTTGAAGCGAGAAACGAGGTGTAGCACAAAGGCTCTCAGACCTCAATACCCAAGGTTACCGGCCAGGAGCTTAGCTCAAAACTTTAGCAAAGACCCAGCACCGAGTGACTGGATCACGGGGGTTATATAGCCCTGGCACAGCTGCGTGGAATCAGGCCTGATTAGTGTGCCCGACTCCTCCTGGTGGCCGGAGGGGGCCTCGACCTAGCACCAGCCCTTAAACATACATATATATGGGGCAGTATTAGTATGAACAGTATTACACACAGTATGAACACACACGGACGGCGAGTCGACTCTCTGTCGGCTCAAATGGGGAGCTGATTTAGTGATTCTGTTTTCGGTAGAAAAAGTTTGGGATTTTTGATTATAAAGCCAAATTTGCCTCAGCGTTCTCACTCAGACTCCTACAGTGTACATATTTATCTTTATCGATTAAGGAACTACGTTGATTAGCATAACATGCATCGTAAAGGTGGCCGCATTTACTGAAAGCATGGATTTATCTGGAGCGGGAGCTGCAGCTACAATCGCTCGCGTGAATCTAAAGTTGTGGGAGTGTTTCACACAGGCACGCCACAATGTGGTGCTCTGTCAGCTCTGCACAGTGGAGATGATCAAAACAGTACAACTGCTATACACGAGACCTTGAAGCTCAAACATCCCGTAGAGCTTCATCAACACAGCAGCAGGACAGCACCTGTTTACCTGTTTATCTTATCTTAGTAGATTATTTTAAGATTATTAACACGTGTAACATGTTTCTTTCAGTAGTAGTTAATGTTTTCTTTCGTCCTTTTTCTTATTTTATTCTCACTGCTCGACTGTGACGCCTGCAGTAACCAGATTACTAGGTTGTGGGTTAAGCTGCCGCTACGCCTACACTCTGTGCTGTGTGCTTCAACTAAACATGAAAAGGCTGGAACTCTAGTTCAGCCATCTGATTGGTTTGTGGCGGCGCTATTCTCATTCTCATTGGCTATTTGTGTTGTCTCTCAAAACATGGAAGGAACTTAATTCTCTCGACTTTCTATCGACTAGGTCTTATAGTTCTATCGAGGAAACGTTATTTCACGATAATTATCGTTATCGTTTTATTGCCCAGCCCTAGTGTAGGTATAGGTTAAGTATCAGAGATTAGTGACAGAGTGGCAGTGTATGTTGTTACAGACTTCCAGTAACCAACAAAGAGCCGGTCTGAGGTGACTCAGTGTCCGATTATGTCCTGGCATAGTGAGGAGGAACTGTACAGTTTGATTGCTGTTAGTAAGAGTGATCTCCTGTACCGTCCCTTACTGCAGCGGAGCTCAGTGAGTCTCTTGCTGAAGGTGCTCCACTGTCTGATCAGTAGATTGTAAAGGAGATGTGTCTCATTGTCCATTACAGTATCCAGTCTGTTGAGCATCCTCCTTTCCACCACCACCTCAAAACCATCCAGAGTCCAGCCCAGCACTGAACCAGCCTTCTTGATCAGCTTGTTGAGCCTCTTAGCATCTCCTACTTTAATGCTGCCTCCCCAGCAAACGGTTGCAAAGAAAACAGCACTTGCAACAACAGACTGGTAGAAGATCGACAGCATCTTCCTGCATACCTTGAAGGGCCTGAGCTTCCTAAGAGCGTACAGTCTGCTCATCCACTTCTTGTACACCAACTCAGTGTTGCCCTTCCAGTCCAGTTTGTTGTCCAGGACGACACCCAGGTGTTTATAAGTGTCCACCAGCACAACGTTCTGACCCTTGAGTGTAAGTTGCATATATGCATATGTATAGATATGTGAATATGTGTATGTATGTATGCATGTATGTATGTATCTATATATATATATTTTCTTTTTTCTTCTTTTTTCTCTTTTCTTTCATTTGTTTATTTAGTTGTTTATTTATTTATATTATTATTATTATTACTACTTTTTTCTTCCTTTCTTTTTTCTTTTTTCTCTTTTTCCTCTTTTTCCTCTCCTTTACTGCCTGTCAGTCCTGGCTAAATAAATAAATAAATAAATAAAATAAAAATACAAACATTAACAAGAATAGGCTATAGAAACCTATTGAGCTGTTCTTGTAAAAGCAAATATGTTTGGTACATCAGTGCATTCGGATTAACATTCCGATTGTGAAAAATGCCCGACATGACAAGTAAAAAAACAAAAAATAAAAAAAATAAAAGAGGTTTAATCTACAAATGAAAAGTAAAACCTACTTATTTATTGTGCAAAAACAAACACTGAATGGAAAAGCCTGAAATGTATGCTTTGGAGGTTTGCTTTCAATTTTTCTCTGAAAAGCTTGTTTGAAAAATGGCCAGCATGTTTGCCTTCCCAGATAAAAAATTGATGGAAAACAATCTGGTATGATGCCAGTAGAGCTGTTTGTGAGAAGCCTGTTGAGGGACGTTTGGAAATCACCAGAGAAAATACTAAGAACATGGTGTATCTGAAGCTGACCAGCTTGACTCCACAGGACTCAGCTGTTTATTACTGTACAGGAAACCACAGTGATGCAAACATATGAACCAGCTGTCCAAAAACTCAGAGAGATTAAAACAATGGAACTGAGTTCAAATATAGACCAGCAGGGGGCGCTAGAACATCATCGTTCCAAATAAGTACACACCGTTCAGAGACGAGTGAGGTAATCACTCTGAAACTGTAACTATGCAAATCCTCCTCCTCTCTTTATAAAGAGATGCTGAACAGCACTGAGAGACCTGCAGAGAGAAGATCATCAGCTCAGCTACAACCTCAACCATGTTCAGTACATCTCTAATACTGCTGATGCTCACTAGTCTTCCATGTACGTGTCAGGTTTTGAATAAGAGAGTAAAATACAGAGAAACTCTTTCTGTGATCATGTTTCATTCAGAACTTTCATTCTTCTTCTTTTCTGCAGGTTTTCAGAGTCAGACTCTCACTCAGTCTGAAGCTGTGATTAAAAAACCTGGAGAGTCTCATAAACTGACCTGTACAGCTTCTGGATACACATTCAGAAGCTATGAAATGGTGTGGGTCAGACAGGCTCCTGGAAAAGGACTGGAATGGATTGCATATATTGACACAGCCAGCACTCCTATATACTATTCTCAGTCAGTGCAGGGAAGATTCACCATCTCCAGATCCGACTCCAGCAGTCAGCTGTACTTACAGATGAACAGTCTGAAGAGTGAAGACACTGCTGTGTATTATTGTGCTAGAGACTCACAGTGATAGAAAACAGTGACAGAGCTGTACAAAAACACTCCCTCATTCATTTACAGAGGACAGCTGCTGGTTGGCAGTTGGTAGGGGTCACTTCATATCTTTATTAATATGTATGTATGTCTGTATAATGCCTACATTATTTTAACACAACAGCTGCCGTTTATATGGTGTAAACTGTTCATGTTGATCGGACCAATAGAAATGCCCCAAAATAATCTAGAAAAAATTCTGCTTCCATTGAATTACATTGACAGTAAAGTAAGTTTTTGGACTCTCCTGTAAACCAACAGAGGGCAGCATGATCTCAAAAGTAAAGAAAGAGTATGTCATGACATGAGGGTCTAAATTACTCTGTAACACGTTACAGTAAAGTACTGTTCATAAGGCCACCTAAAAAATTCTGCTTCCATTGAATTACATTGAAAGTAAAGTAAGTTTTTGGACTCTCCTGTAAACCAACAGAGGGCAGTATGATCTCAAAAGTAAAGAAAGAGTATGTCATGACATGAGGGTCTAAATTACTCTGTAACTAAATTACTCTGCACAGCTTGTTATGACAACTTACTTGTTATGATGACACTAGATAAATATTTATAAATGCTTATTTCAATAGACGTCACTTACTATAAAGACTACATCTGCCAGTTTAGATCTGAACAGTGTCCTTTTATAGCAGATGAAGGCTGTGAGTTGGTTGGAAGCAAGAGTCCTTTCGTTTACAGCTAATGCAAACTTCTGCATTCCAGTTGTAGTCACATCAAAGTCTACTCTCTGTCAGTGCTGCGCTCAGTACGCTGTGTCACAGCACAGAGCAGCGCGCCGTGATATGGCAGCCCAAACCATCACTGATCCACCGCCATGCTTCACTCTGGGCATGCAACAGTCTGGGTGGTACACTTCTTTGGGGCTTCTCCACACCGTAACTCTCCCGGATGTGGGGAAAACAGTGAAGGTGGACTCATCAGAGAACATTACATGTTTCACATTGTCCACAGCCCAAGATTTGCGCTCCTTGCACCATTGAAACTGACGAGCAGCGAGCAGCTCTCTAACCTCAGATTGTTTTAATTAGCTTTAAGTTATATTTTTTATACTCTTTAAGAAAAAAAACTTCACTTACTGTTAAAACCAGAAGTGCACTGAATGGAAGAAATTCCTTATTTTATTTTAATTTTATTGTATTGTTAGACAGAATAAGTTTGAAACTGTTCACAGTATTTGTTGTGGTGTGTTACTTTTGTTGTATTGTGGTTTGTCTACCTCTGGAGATTTTGTTTTAGGTTGTTTTTACCTCAAAAAAAGATTTATTTTTTTCTAACGTTAAGACAAACTTTGTTTTGTTACTGTTGCATTGTTTCTAAACAAAAACGTTGATTGTTATAATAAAGTATTTTGTTGTTATATACAATGTGTTGCGAAATTCTTTCCTATGTCTTTTGGATGTTTTGGATTTATGAAGCTTAAATATTAAAAGGTATTGGTATCGGTATCGGCGATACTGGCCCTGTGTTTACTTGGTATCGGATCGATATCAAAATTCCCGGTATCGCCCACCTCTAGTTCTGTTGTGGATTTGAGTGCTTTCAATTTGAGTCTGTGACACAAAGTAAACTGTTTTATTTGGGAATGGCTTAGTTCTGTTCATATGCTATCTCATTAGCAATGTAGCTTCAGGATTTATACCTATATTTCACTGAATATTTGGGGTTTGGTGTTATTTCTTCACATATTTTGTAATATTGAGCTGTTTTAGGTTAGCATTAATGGTGTAATTCTGTGGAAATGTGCTAAATTTCTTGGTCAACTTCCCTGTGTTATTGAACTACTGCTTAGAGGCTATTGCTGTTTCTCTTTTTTCGTCCATGTGGGGGAGCTAAAACCCCATTTTGTAACCTGTAAAGCAGCTAAGGGTATATTATAGCTGGTGCCTTAATATAAACTTCTCGAGAGCTGTAATTATTAGATATGTTTATCCTACATGTTGGGTGTATACATACATGTCTTTGTATTAGCTCATTTATAGCACCCTTGCTGAATGTTTATTTATTATTCTCCATATATTCAGTTTATTCCAGACTCATTATTCGTCAGCCTGTCTCCACTGCCCAACAGTCCATGCTTCAGCCTCATTGTCAACACAGTCTCCTTCAATACAATATCCAGAACATCAGCCTAAGTCTCTGTGTCTTCATTTGATGTCTTGACCGACACACAGGAGTGTTTGCTGCTAAACCTTTCATCGTATCAGCGCTTTAGCCCCCTCACTTAGCCTCCCATAATGTTATACAACAATATCAAAACTTTACCTCCGTAAAATAAAATATAAAAAAAAATTCTTATAATAAAGTTGCATGTGTTGAATTAAACATCCTTCTGAGAACTGTGTGGGTGTAGTTGATAAGCAGTTTGATTGACAGCTCTGTGTTCAGCACTCTTAACCCGCTTTATGATCCAGCTTTTATGTGACTCTATGTAGATGAAAGAAGTCACAGCAGATGGGCAGCAGAAGTCCATGGACGGATGAATAAATGAAACTGGTCTGTGCGGGCGGAGCCAGAGACGTCTGCCTTGGGATTGGTTTGGAAATGCTTACGAGAGTGTTACCCAAGATTCCCAGTTTACATGAGAAGGAGAGGAAGATGGTGAAATACAGCAGATATTTATTGGACTTTGGGTCATATGACATAATGTGTGCATGTATATTGTGTCCCAGAGGAACAAGATGAACTTAAAAAAAAAAAGAAAATACAGACTATGTTTAAAGTTCAGATTCATACATTTCAAGATTCCTTATTAGCTTAGTGAACACAAGCAAACTCTGGTATAGGTGTAGGTATAAGACAAAGTATAAAACTCATTTTCCCAGGATATATATAAACCTAAGAAATATATATATATATATATATATATATATATATATATATATATATATATATATATATATATATATATTATATATATATATATATATATATATATATATATATATATATATATATTCATTTTTTTTTTTACAGTGAGCTTTGTGGAGACAGGTGGCTCAATCTGTCAATTTACAAAAATGCAGTAAAAAAAAGACCTGCTGTAAGATATATTGTATAAATGTACTAACAGACGAGTGAGGTAATCAATCTGAAACTGTAACTATGCAAATCCTCCTCCTCTCTTTATGAAGAGACGCTGAACAGCACTGAGAGACCTGCAGAGAGAAGATCATCAGCTCAGCTACAACCTCAACCATGTTCAGTTCATCTCTAATACTGCTGATGCTCACTAGTCTTCCATGTACGTGTCAGGTTTTGAATAAGAGAGTAAAATACAGAGAAACTCTTTCTGTGATCATGTTTCATTCAGAACTTTCATTCTTCTTCTTTTCTGCAGGTTTTCAGAGTCAGACTCTCACTCAGTCTGAAGCTGTGCTTAAAAAACCTGGAGAGTCTCATAAACTGACTTGTACAGCATCTGGATTCACATTCAGTAACTATCGCATGAACTGGGTCAGACAGGCTCCTGGAAAAGGACTGGAATGGATCGCGTTCATACACACAGGAAGCACTTCTGTCTACTATTCCCAGTCAGTGCAGGGAAGATTCACCATCTCCAGATCCGACTCCAGCAGTCAGCTGTACTTACAGATGAACAGTCTGAAGAGTGAAGACACTGCTGTATATTATTGTGTGAGACACACAGTGATAGAAAACAGTGACAGAGCTGTACAAAAACACTCCCTCATTCATTTACAGAGGACAGCTGCTGTTATCAGCTCTGTAATCCTATCCCAGAAAAGAAAAGTAATAATTTAAGTAACAGTGTCTACAATTTAATTAACTGCCTCCAAAAAAATCTCCAAAATGACAATTTTACAGTAAAACAAAAAACATACTGTACTTTCAGTCTAATTCAGTGTAACTAGTCTTCTTTCTGGCTCTTTTCTTCATATAATGTACACATAATAGCTATGTTGAAAATCATTGCTATATTTTCACTGTACTAAGAAAAACAAATATCTTTTGGACAGCGACACTATATTAACAGATCTACAGACGACAGTACACACTGCTCTCACACACTTGGACAGAAAGAACACATATATGAGAATGCTGTTCATAGATTACAGCTCAGCATTCAACACAACCATCCCAGCCAAACTCATCCCGAAGCTCAAATTCTTGGGTTTGAACTCTCATCTCTGCAACTGGATCCTGGACTTCCTGACGAGCAGACCGCAGGTGGTGAGAGTGGGTGACATCATCTCTTCCACTCTGACTCTGAGCACGGGGCCCCCCAGGGATGTGTACTCAGCCCACTCCTGTATTCCCTGTACACTCATGACTGTGTAGCCAAACAGTCTTCCAACCTCATGACACTACCATCCTAGGCCTCATCACAGATGGAGATGAAACAGCCTATAGAGACGAGGTCAGCGCTCCGTCTGAGTGGAGCCACGACAACAATCTCCGTCTAAACATCAGCTAAACGAAGGAGATGATTGTGGACTACAGGAAGCAGCAGAAGTGTGGTCACTCTCCCCTTTACATCAACGAGGCTGAAGTGGAGAGAGTCAGCAGTGTTAAGTTCCTCAGCGTTCACCTCTCTGATGACCTCACCTGGTCCCTCCACATGATTTTTTTTTTTTTGTGATCAAGAATTTTTTATTTCACAAGATTCAAACAAGGGAATGGGGAGCAACAGACAGCCATAAAACATATAAAACATTGACAGAAATGACAAAAGTGTTCGTAGGTACAATCATCTTCACTGACAAAAATAGGAGGAAATGTCCATATTCAATGCACATCTTGCAGAAATTCCAAAATAGATAACACAAAAATCTGCCATGCTTCAACAGTCAGGGGTTTAGCATGGTGAAGTCGAGCAGCTGTACATTCAAGCTTTGCTATATTAAGTATATTCACAATCCAAAGTGATTCCAAGTTTAGGCCAGGTGTTATCCAGTTTTGTAGGATAGTCTTTTTAGCAGCAGTAAATCCAGAAAACAGAAGCTTGCTTTGTGTCATCTTTAGCTCCAAGTTGGAGCTATCATTCAGGAGACACAAGCATGGATCCCAGTTATATTGAATTTTCAGTATATCAGACAACACAGTGTTCACATATTTCCAAAATTTAACAATCAAGGGACATTCCCAGAACATATGCAAAAATGTACCGGAAGCAGAAATAGTACATATATGACAATCATAAGTAGTTTGAATTTTCATTTTAAATCTTCTATAAGGTGTAAGGTAAGCTCTATGAATAACCTTAAAATGAATGAGTTGATGCGCTACATTTTTTGATGTTCTGCTAAGATTGGACCAGATGGTATTCCATTCTGGGTTATAACCCAAGGTTGCAAGTTCCCTATTCCATAATGCAGTAACAGAAAGAGGTTTTGCGGAAGTCTCAATCAAGCTGTGATAAATCCTTGCTACACATCCCCTCGAAGGTATATGAGGTTGTATCCAGTTCACCATTGGATGAGAAGCTATACGAGAGTTCCACGGAACCCCATAGGCTTTGAGCGCTGATCTTAATTGCAGATACACAAAATAAGTAGAGGCTGGTAAAGAGAACGTAATCTTTAATGTCTGAAAGGAGCGAAAACCTTTATCATCATAGAGATCATCAAAAACGTTAATACCTTTATAAGACCAAGTGGGTTCAGTGAAAGGTTGTGCACCTCTTACAAAATTGAAATTGTGCCATAACGGAGTAGAAGAACAGAATTTAAAAGGGCCTCCCATGAGTCTTTCTACATTTGACCAGACTTTGAGAGAGTGTGCAACAATAGATCCAAATTTCCGATCAAAATTTCTAGAACCAATACCTGTAAATAATAGATCTTGTAAACGATGTGGCCTCACAAGGATAGATTCGATAGCCCTCCATGGGGTTTTGGATTCTGTATCAATCCAGGATCGCAAAGCTCTTAACTGAAAGGACATAAAGTACAATTTAAAATTTGGTACGGCTAAACCACCCAAGTATTTAGGCAATTGTAACGTTGTTAGCTTGATTCTCGGCTGTTTATTGTTCCATAAAAATTTGGACACCATAGAATCAATTTCAGCAAAATGTTTCAGAGGAGGAGGGAGTGGTAGCATAAAGAACAGGAAGTTCAACCGTGGTAATACATTCATCTTGATTGTTGCAATTCTCCCTTGCAAAGAAACTTTAAGGCCATTCCACCTTTTAAAGTCACGTTTAATCTTACTTAATGTACTTACAAAATTTTCTCTAGCTGATTTGTAAATGTCAGGATAGATATCAATGCCAAGGTAAGTAAATGATTCTTTAACTGGAATTACAGAAGGTATAGGAATGTTACTGCATAATTTATTTAATGGCATTAAAACTGATTTAGACCAATTGATCTTATATCCTGACATACTATTGAAAACATCAAATTCTTTCATTACAAGTGGGAGTGAGACATCTAAATTCCCCAAAAACAAGAGGATGTCATCAGCATAAAGTGAAATAAAATTGTTATGACTTTGAATGTTGATGGGATGTATTGAGGACTGTCGAATGGCTTGTGCTTAAGGTTCTAGAGATAGACAAAATAAATAGGGGGAGATTGGGCACCCTTGCCTAGTCCCACGCCCTAGTTGAAATGAAGAGGATATTATATTGTTAGTTAATACAGATGCCGCAGGCAAGTGATACAATGTTTGCAACACTGAGATGAACACCGTACCAAAACCAAAGCGTTCAAGGACAGCCCACATATAACTCCACTCAAGGCTTTCTCCGCATCCAAAGAAAATACTGCACAGGGACTAGAAAGTGTAGGTGCAGCAGCCAGAATATGAAATAATCTCCGAATATTATCTGAAGCAAGACGTCCTTTCATGAACCCAGTTTGGTCTTCACTAATTAAGGCAGGTATCACAGTTTCTAAACGTAGAGAGAGAACCTTGGCAAATAATTTGATATCACTACAAATAAGAGAGATGGGCCTGTAACTTGAACATTGTAGTGGGTCCTTACCCCTTTTCAACAAGAGGGATATTAATGCAGTTCTCTGATCCCTGTGAAAGCTCCCAGACTCAATAGCGAAATTAAAGGAATCCAGTATAAGGTTTCCTACCAAATCCCAAAGCTCGAGATATAACTCTGGGGGCAAGCCATCTAGGCCTGGTGATTTTCCCTTCTGGAGGCCTTTTATAGCTTATGTAGTTCTTCTAATTCTAAGGGGGCATCAAGAAGATCCCTATCCAAATGTGAAATAACTGGAAGCTGTAAATCATCAAGGAATTTTTTACATTGAACTGCATCAAAAGCTATCTCAGACTTATATAAGTTTGCATAAAATGCTTTGAACACCCTATTAATACCTGGAGAATCAGTGACTAGTTGATTGTCTGGATTTGTAACCCCATTAATGTAAGCCTTGGTTTCACATTCTTTTAATCTGAGAGCTAGTAAATGACTAGGTCGCTCTGCATCGAGATAGTATTTATGTCTTGTTCTATGCAAGATGAATTCAGCTTTAGCAATTGATAGAAGTTTATGCTCTTCCTTCAAAGTCCTTAGACGGACCATTCGATCTTCAGAGAAATACTGTTTTTGCAGAATTTCCAATGATTTAATATTATTTTCTAAATCATTAAGGCACTGCTTTCAAGATTTGGAAATAGCAGAGGAAAATGATATACAAAACCCCCTAATAAAGCACTTTGTTGCCTCCCACAGGATTTGAGCATTACAACTGTGAGGTCTGTTAGTGGATATAAAAACCTGCAATTCTGCCTTGAGTAAACTGAGAAACTCTGAATTGGTCAAAAGCGAGCTGTTGAACCGCCATCTGGGAGCCCTGATCATTCCAGGAAGGAGAAAACTGCAGATCACTGCTGAGTGATCAGACAGCAAGATTGGCAAAATTGTAATAGAAACCTCTGTTGAAGCAAGGGAAGGACTGACAAAAATATAATCAATCCTAGAATAAGACTTATGTCTATGTGAATAAAATGTGTATTCTGCAAGTGTATTGTTTTTAAACCGCCATAGGTCGATAATATCAAGGTCTTCAATAAATTGGTTTAGAAGTTTGGAAGACAGTGGGAGGGAATTATCAGAGCAGGATTTATCAAGCTTAGGATCCACTACTGCATTAAAATCACCACCAACCAACAAATGGGAATAGGATAAGTCTAGCAAGGTATTGCGAAGCCCATTTAAGAATCCCCTATTCGATTCACTGGGGCAATAGACAGAGACTAAGACTAGCTGAATTGTACCCTATCTAACTTTTATAAAAGCAAACCTACCTTCTTGATCATTCCCCATATAATCAATAGACAATGGTAGTCTCCTTTCAACTAATATAGCAACACCTTTAGTCTTATTCAGGGCAGACGAGGAAATAGCAACCTTATAGTATTTATTTTGAAAGCGAAAGACATCACAATGTTTCAAATGTGTCTCCTGTATTAGAGCTATCGAGACGGATTTTCGATGTAAATATTCTAAAACTCTTGTTCGTTTTACTGCTGAATTAAGCCCATTAACATTAAGTGATAGTACATTCAAAGGTAATGTTACCATTACTAACAGTTTATGGAGTATATGTCAGTTTGTAAAAGAAGAATGCATAATAAAACCAAATTATAAGGCAGGGACAATTCTTCCAAACAAAATGTAAGATGGAAAAGTGACAGTGATGCACCCACAACGACACAGTTGCCATAGTTTACAAAATTTTGGAGCCTGTTGCTAAAGGGAGTAAAGAAACTATATACAAGAAAAAAACAGACCGCACAGACACTGATTCTATAGGTCTGTAAGAAACAAAAACAAAAAACAAAAACTAATCCGTGGCATGTCCGCTGCAACTCACAGTAGTCAAGATCAACCCACACAACCCACCAAAAAAGAAACTGAAATATCAGTAACTGGTCTTGCTTCCGTTTTTAAACAACATGCATTCAAATAGCACAAATGTGCTTTTACAATTCGCCCTTGCCAAGGGAGTACAAAATGTTAGTTACTTAACTTTCATCCATATCTCCTACACGACTATCAGCAGCTGCTTGCGGTTCCGTTGCTCTTAACTCCTTTTCCCCATTGCTGCAGTGCTGTGACGGTTTCACCTGGGTTTCCCGTCGAGGTAGTGACTGAACAAAGTCCTCCGCTTTTTGAGGGCTGTCAAACATCACCATTTTTCCACTGTGCTGTAGCTTGATCGTTGCAGGATAGAGGAGAAAAGGTTGTAGACCCATAGCGACCATTTTCTTCATGACTGGATTAAAGCTCTTTCTTTTTGCCGTTGTTGCTGGACTGAAATCAGGGAAAAACAGCAGCGTGTTTTGCGCGTGCTTCACTGGATATGCCTTTCGAGCTCCATTGAGAATGGCCAATCTATCTTGCCATCTTAGGACTTTAAAAATTAGGGTACGTGGCCGGCCGGTGTCATTCTCTCTACCGTTGTATACACGGTGTGCACGGTCAATCTCAAAGTCCCGTCCTTTCAGCGTTGGAATCCAGTTAGGAATGTTAGCGCGAAGATAGCCCGCTGCATCTGACCCCTCCACAGCTTCTGGTAGACCAACCAGCCTTATGTTGTTCCTTCGGCTTCTATCCTCCAAATCTGTTATCTTGTCAGTGAGTTTATCCATATACCTTCTCAGCTCTACAATCGCACGCCTATCTTCCCTTGCTGTGGCCTGAATGGAGTCTACTCTGTCGCGGGTTTGTTTAGCTCCTTTAGCCTGTAGCTCAAGTTCAGAACTCAAGGTTTGGATAGCATCGTTAGTTTTCTGCAAACTCACATGAATGTCGCGTAAACCAGGGGTTAAAACCGAGTCCACAGCCTCTCTAACTGCTGCAGTAACGGCAGAATCGAGCCTAGCTTGTTGCTCTTTAAGAGCTAACCTAATGCCGTCAGCAATGGCGGCGTCTAGCTCTTCTTTGGAGATAGAAGAATCTTTGAATTTTTTCTTCAAAGGTGAGTGCTCACCTTCTTTTCTCCGAGCATCCATGTGGTGTTTAGTGTTAACAGGGCAGTGAGTGAAGCAAGTCCAGTATTTGTCAGGATGGATGAAGAAAAATCGTGGGTTTGTGAGCAGAGCTCAAAACATTGCGTGCATTACAGCCGAGAGGTCACGTGATTCTCGTCCCTCCACATGATTGTGAGATCTGCCCGTCAGCGTCTCTTCTTCCTGCGCAGGCTCAGGAACTTTGGACTGCCTCCTGATCTCCTCACAAGCTTCTACAGATGCACTATAGAGAGCATCCTAACGGGCTGCATCACTGACTGGTACGGCAGCTGCACTACCTGCGACCGCAAGGCCCTAAAAGGAGTGGTGAGTACAGCAGAATACATCATAGGCAACAAACTACCAGCCTTACAGGACATCTACCACTCCGGCTGCCTGAGGAACAAACTACCAGCCTTACAGGACATCTACCAGTCCGGCTGCCTGAGGAGCAAACTACCAGCCTTACAGGACATCTACCAGTCCGGCTGCCTGAGGAGCAAACTACCAGCCTTACAGGACATCTACCAGTCCCGCTGCCTGAGGAACAAACTACCAGCCTTACAGGACATGTACCAGTCCGGCTGCCTGAGGAACAAACTACCAGCCTTACAGGACATCTACCAGTCCCGCTGCCTGAGGAACAAACTACCAGCCTTACAGGACATCTACCAGTCCCGCTGCCTGAGGAACAAAGTACCTGCCTTACAGGACATCTACCAGTCCCGCTGCCTGAGGAACCAATTACCAGCCTTACAGGACGTCTACCAGTCCTGCAGCCTGAGGAACAAACTACCAGCCTTACAGGACATCTACCAGTCCCGCTGCCTGAGGAACAAACTACCAGCCTTACAGGACATCTACCAGTCCAGCTGCCTGAGGAACAAACTACCAGCCTTAAAGGACATCTACCAGTACTGCTGCCTGAGGAACCAATTACCAGCCTTACAGGACGTCTACCAGTCCTGCAGCCTGAGGAACAAACTACCAGCCTTACAGGACATCTACCAGTCCCGCTGCCTGAGGAACAAACTACCAGCCTTACAGGACATCTACCAGTCCAGCTGCCTGAGGAACAAACTACCAGCCTTAAAGGACATCTACCAGTACTGCTGCCTGAGGAACAAACTACCAGCCTTACAGGACATCTACCAGTCCGGCTGCCTGAGGAACAAACTACCAGCCTTACAGGACATCTACCAGTCCCGCTGCCTGAGGAACAAACTGCCAACCTTACAGGACATCTACCAGTCCCGCTGCCTGAGGAACAAGCTACCAGCCTTACAGGACATCTACCAGTCCCGCTGCCTGAGGAACAAACTACCAGCCTTACAGGACGTCTACCAGTCCCGCTGCCTGAGGAACAAACTACCAGCCTTACAGGACATCTACCAGTCCGGCTGCCTGAGGAACAAACTACCAGCCTTACAGGACATGTACCAGTCCGGCTGCCTGAGGAAAATCCAGAAGATCAGGTTAGACAGCGGTCACCCAGTGCACGGCCTGTTCACTATACTGCCATCAGGCAGGAGATTCCGCTTCCAGACCAGAACAACCAGCTACTGAACAGTATCTACCCACACGCTGTCAGGCTTCTGAACAAACAGTGAGGCTGAAAGACCCCAATACCATTTCACTCGGCCACTGCTATATTATATTGTTATACTATTTTATTATTTATTCTGATATCGCTGCTATGAACAATATCACTAAATAGATATATCTTCTTAGATAACCTGACAATGCATAAGTTTCTACATATGTCCTCCTATATGTCTTATGTATGTTTTGTATAGTCCTTTATATATTTCAGTTCTAACTATATGTATATTTTCTAGCTTATTTTTACTTGAATATTGTCTATTTATTGTGTGTTTGCACTGTTTTACATATATAACGCTGTCCTGCTGTAGAGTTGTATCTGAGTCTCACCCCAAACATTTCAATGCCTGTTATGTCCTGACATGACGTGCAAATGACAAATAAACTTGAAACTATTTGTATATAAGCTGTAATATAATGTACATAAACTCTAGAATTCTGACAGTGTCGTTTGCCTTACTGTGGATAAACTGATATATACGATATGAAATTGTAAATAACCTGCAGGATTCAGACAGTGTCCTCTGATCATACTGTAATATACACCTAATACACACTTCATATAAACATGGGCGTGGTAGTGGGCGGAAAAGTGGACCTGACTACCCAGGGCCCGAGTAGGAAGAGGGGCCCATGAAAAATGATTTATTTATTTTTGCTCACGTTCCTCGTGTACTGGCATGGATAGGGGCCCACTGACATTGAGAATGTACAGGGCCCAGAATTTGCTGCTACACCCCTGCATACAAACAAGCATATAAAGTATATATTATATAGTTTTTAATTTACTAGATTTCCATACAGTTCTTGAAAGCTGATGCTGTCTGAGATTAGAACAGGTAGAGTTTGTTTTACCTTCAAGGTCCCTTCATGATAGGCAAGAGAATCTGTACAGACATCCCTCATGTATGCTTATTGAATGCAACAGTGTAACATCACTGACCGGGTTTGAGATTCTTTGGATGATGAGAAGCAGAAAGTTAATTGACCTCAAAATTAAGTTGATATACACATGAACTGTATTATACTGGGCTTTAACTTGATTTTAGGTTCATAGCTGAAGTTTTCCTTGTGTGAAATTGTCATGACGATAGGCCAATAGGAAAACTCCAATACTGCTTGGAATAAAACCTCTTTACATGAGCTAAAAGTAATGGATGTATTTGTCTAACTGTAATGCTATTGTTTTAATGATTCTTTCTTTAGACAGTGATGATATTCTGAGATACATTTGCATTCCTGTTCACAACCTATGTTGACGATCTAAAGAGCCTCACCATACAACATTTATACTTCCAGCTAACATCAGTTAGCAATGTATTATTATTTTAGCTGAAGCTTTTTTTTAATGCGCAATAAAACACTAAATGGAAAAGGCAGAATTTTATTCTTTGGACTGCTTTTAAATATTTCTCTGAAAAGTTTGTTTGAAAAAGGACTGCCATGTTTGCCTTCCTAAATGCAAATTGATGGACATTATTAGTGCACATCTAAAAAATCTGCTTTGAGGCCAGTAGAACTGTTTGTGAGAAGCCTGTTGAGGGACGTTTGGACATCACCAGAGAAAACACTAAAAACATGGTGTATCTGAAGAAGACTGGCTTGACTGCACAGTGGTGCAAACATGTGAACCAGGTGCACAAAAATTCACCAGAGTGATTAAAACTAGGAAACTGGAATCACATATGCACCAGCAGGGGGTGCTAGAACATCAAAATACAGAGCAACTATGAATTGAGAGGTTACATATTTCATATAATATGATAGATTTGGTTCTACAGCTTAAAGGCCTCAGTGCTGATGGTTCTCTTGACATTATTACTAGTATTAGTACACCCACTGTTGAATGGATGTTCTAACAAAAGCTCTTATATCATAAGAAGACTTACCTTCTTTTCAGAAATATCAGCAATGAAAGCCTTTAAAGTTGGGCTCTGACTTTTGTACAGTATTGTAATGTTTTTGAAAGAAGTTAAACTCTGAACAGATTCGTCTTAGAATCCATAGATAAACAGTCTAAGCCCAAATAAGTACATACAGTTAACAGACGAGTGAGATAATCAATCTGAAACTGTAACTATGCAAATCCTCCTCCTCTCTTTATGAAGAGACACTGAACAGCACTGAGAGACCTGCAGAGAGAAGATCATCAGCTCAGCTACAACCTCAACCATGTTCAGTACATCTCTAATACTGCTGATGCTCACTAGTCTTCCATGTACGTGTCAGGTTTTGAATAAGAGAGTAAAATACAGAGAAACTCTTTCTGTGATCATGTTTCATTCAGAACTTTCATTCTTCTTCTTTTCTGCAGGTGTTCAGAGTCAGACTCTCACTCAGTCTGAAGCTGTGCTTAAAAAAACTGTAGAGTCTCATAAACTGACCTGTACAGCTTCTGGATCCTCATTCAGTAGCTATGCTATGGCCTGGATCAGACAGGCTCCTGGGAAAGGACTGGAATGGATTGCATATATTGACACAGCCAGCACTCCCATCTACTATTCCCAGTCAGTGCAGGGAAGATTCACCATCTCCAGATCCGACTCCAGCAGTCAGCTGTACTTACAGATGAACAGTTTGAAGAGTGAAGACACTGCTGTGTATTATTGTGCTAGATGAGACACACAGTGATAGAAAACAGTGACAGAGCTGTACAAGAACACTCCCTCATTCATTTACAGAGAACAGCTGCTGTTATCAGCTCTGTAATCCTATCCCAGAAAAGAAAAAGAGTTATATTTTAAGTAACAGTGTGTAAAATGTAATGAACAAAAACTTTAAAAATGACAAATTTACAGTAAAACTAAAAACATATTGTACTTTCAGTAAAATTCAGTGTAACCATTTTTTAAAATTGTCTAAAACTGAAAGTCGTCACTATATTTTCACTGTACAAAGAAAAACTTTGGACAGCGACATTCATATATAAGCTTTAATATAATGTGCATAAACTCTAGAATTCAGGCAGTGCTGTTTACCCTGCAGTAGACTTAAGGGTTTACTGTTAGTTTACTAGCTTGTAAGTTTTCTTTAAGTGAACTTACTGCTTATATTATTGTTGTACTTTAAAGTATATGACTAGGTTTAAGGTTTTTTTCTACTTAAAATAGAATTTTAACAATGTTTACTTACTTACCAGTGTACACACGTAAAATAAACAAGACACACTCAGATTAACAAACATATTTGTATCTTTATAAATCTTTATAATTAAATTTTAAATAAATATTCTAATGGATGTGTTTTTGTGCAGAACAAGAATACTTACTTCTACTATCTCAATCAAAAGATAAATTACAAGTAAAGGCCAAATATACTTAGACTGTTCTATACTTGTCAGTATAACCCAAGCATACTTAAGTATAACTGTGTTTAGTATATCACTGAGAAGTACATAAAAAGTAAACTGAAAGCATACTCACTTCCTTTTAGTTTAAAAGAAGTAAACTAATGGTACACTTGAATAAACTTTTTTTGTATGGGTCCTTAAACAGATTGTATATGAACTGCCGGATTCGGACAAAGTCATCTGCTCATACATGCTGTAATATACACTTGATATATAAACAAGCATATAAAGTATATATTACATAGTCTTTAACTGCCGTTTGCTAGATTTCCACAAATGTCTGGAAAGTTAATGCTTTAGATAGATAGATAGATAGATAGATAGATAGATAGATAGATAGATAGATAGATAGATAGATAGATAGATAGATAGATAGATAGATAGATAGATAGATAGATAGATCACTTTATTAATCCTAGCGGGAAATTCAAGTGCACGTGTATTATAGTGTCCAACCAGTATTGCAGTACACGTTAGTGTTCATCTGGTGTTAGTTAGGGCTGGCCCATAAGGAAAAAAATCTTATCACAAATTTTTTTTGTGATGTCAATGTCGATATATATCACGAAATAAATCACTATTTCATTTTTACTTTAAGTGAGAAGTGAAGATATCAAAATGTAGTTTTTTTAAAAAATTGTTTTTATCCTCTGATTTATTTTCAGACAAATAGACAAATGTACTATAGAACATTACACAACTGTATTAAACACACGCACACACACACACACATACATATATATGGGGCAGTATTAGTATGAACAGTATTACACACAGTATGAACACACACGGACGCTGTGTTAAGCAGGCTGTTGCTGGTCCTTTAAGTCCAGGCTGAGGAAAGGACTCATGTTCATGTTTACTCATTGCGGCGAGTCGACTCTCTGTCGGCTCAAATGGGGAGCTGATTTAGTGATTCTGTTTTCGGTAGAAAAAGTTTGGGATTTTTGATTATAAAGCCAAATTTGCCTCAGCGTTCTCACTCAGACTCCTACAGTGTACATATTTATCTTTATCGATTAAGGAACTACGTTGATTAGCATAACATGCATCGTAAAGAGGGCCGCATGTACTAAAAGCATGGATTTATCTGGAGCGGGAGCTGCAGCTACAAACAATCGCTCGCGTGAATCTAAAGTTGTGGGAGTGTTTCACACAGGCACGCCACAGTGTGGTGCTCTGTCAGCTCTGCACAGTGGAGATGATCACAACAGTACAGCTGCTATACACGAGACCTTGAAGCTCAAACATCCCGTAGAGCTTCATCAACACAGCAGCAGGACAGCACCTGTTTACCTGTTTATCTTATCTTAGTAGATTATTTTAAGATTATTAACACGTGTAACATGTTTCTTTCAGTAGTAGTTAATGTTTTCTTTCGTCCTTTTTCTTATTTTATTCTCTCTGCTCGACTGTGACGCCTGCAGTAACCAGATTACTAGGTTGTGGGTTAAGCTGCCGCTACGCCTACACTCTGTGCTGTGTGCTTCAACTAAACATGAAAAGGCTGGAACTCTAGTTCAGCCATCTGATTGGTTTGTGGCGGCGCTATTCTCATTCTCATTGGCTATTTGTGTTGTCTCTCAAAACATGGAAGGAACTTAATTCTATCGACTTTCTATCGACTACGTCTTATAGTTCTATCGAGGAAACGTTATTTCACGATAATTATCGTTATTGTTTTATCGCCCAGCCCTAGTGTAGGTATAGGTTAAGTATCAGAGATTAGTGACAGAGTGGCAGTGTATGTTGTTACAGACTTCCAGTAACCAACAAAGAGCCGGTCTGAGGTGACTCAGTGTCCGATTATGTCCTGGCATAGTGAGGAGGAACTGTACAGTTTGATTGCTGTTAGTAAGAGTGATCTCCTGTACTGTTCCTTACTGCAGCGGAGCTCAGTGAGTCTCTTGCTGAAGGTGCTCCACTGTCTGATCAGTAGATTGTAAAGGAGATGTGTCTCATTGTCCATTACAGTATCCAGTCTGTTGAGCATCCTCCTTTCCACCACCACCTCAAAACCATCCAGAGTCCAGCCCAGCACTGAACCAGCCTTCTTGATCAGCTTGTTGAGCCTCTTAGCATCTCCTACTTTAATGCTGCCTCCCCAGCAAACGGTTGCAAAGAAAACAGCACTTGCAACAACAGACTGGTAGAAGATTGACAGCATCTTCCTGCATACCTTGAAGGGCCTGAGCTTCCTAAGAGCGTACAGTCTGCTCATCCACTTCTTGTACACCAACTCAGTGTTGGCCTTCCAGTCCAGTTTGTTGTCCAGGACGACACCCAGGTGTTTATAAGTGTCCACCAGCGCAACGTTCTGACCCTTGAGTGTAAGTTGCATATATGCATATGTATAGATATGTGAATATGTGTATGTATGTATGCATGTATGTATGTATCTATATATATATATATTTTTTCTTTTTTCTTCTTTTTTCTCTTTTCTTTCATTTGTTTATTTAGTTGTTTATTTATTTATATTATTATTATTATTACTTTTTTCTTCCTTTCTTTTTTCTTTTTTCTCTTTTTCCTCTTTTTCCTCTCCTTTACTGCCTGTCAGGCCTGGCGAAATAAATAAATAAATAAATAAAATAAAAATACAAACATTAACAAGAATAGAAACCTATTGAGCTGTTCTTGTAAAAGCAAATATGTTTGGTACATCAGTGCATTCGGATTAACATTCCGATTGTGAAAAATGCCAGACATGACAAGTAAAAAAACAAAAAATAAAAAAAATAAATGAGATGTTTAATCTACAAATAAAAAGTAAAACCTACTTATATTTTGTGCAAAAACAAACACTGAATGAAAAAAAAAGCCTGAAATGTATGCTTTGGAGGTTTGCTTTCAATTTTTCTCTGAAAAGCTTGTTTGAAAAATGGCCAGCATGTTTGCCTTCCCAGATAAAAAATTGATGGAAAACAATCTGGTCTGATGCCAGTAGAGCTGTTTGTGAGAAGCCTGTTGAGGGACGTTTGGAAATCACCAGAGAATATACTAAGAACATGGTGTATCTGAAGCTGACCAGCTTGACTCCACAGGACTCAGCTGTTTATTACTGTACAGGAAACCACAGTGATGCAAACATATGAACCAGCTGTACAAAAACTCAGAGAGATTAAAACAATGGAACTGAGTTCAAATATAGACCAGCAGGAGGCGCTAGAACATCAAAATTCGATGCAGCTTTTTCTCAAACTATGAACTGAGAGGTTATATACTGTATTTCATATGATATAAAATTGATTTGGTTCTACAACTCTTATATAGCTTAAAGGCCTCTGTGCTGATGGTCCTCTCAACATTATTATCAGTACCACTGTTGGATGGATGTTCTATCAAAAGCTGTCATACCATTAGAAGACTTTCCTTCTTTTCAGAAATATCAGCAATGAAAGCATTTTAAGCTCTTTAAACAGATTCATCTTAGAATCCATTGATAAACAGTCTGAGTGGACTCGTTCCAAATAAGTACACACCGTTCAGAGACGAGTGAGGTAATCAATCTGAAACTGTTACTATGCAAATCCTCCTCCTCTCTTTATGAAGAGATGCTGAACAGCACTGAGAGACCTGCAGAGAGAAGATCATCAGCTCAGCTACAACCTCAACCATGTTCAGTACATCTCTAATACTGCTGATGCTCACTAGTCTTCCATGTACGTGTCAGGTTTTGAATAAGAGAGTAAAATACAGAGAAACTCTTTCTGTGATCATGTTTCATTCAGAACTTTCATTCTTCTTCTTTTCTGCAGGTTTTCAGAGTCAGACTCTCACTCAGTCTGAAGCTGTGCTTAAAAAACCTGGAGAGTCTCATAAACTGACCTGCACAGCTTCTGGATTCACATTCAGTAGCTATCCTATGGTGTGGGTCAGACAGGCTCCTGGAAAAGGACTGGAATGGATTGCATTCATAAGCACATCCAGCTACCCCATCTACTATTCCCAGTCAGTGCAGGGAAGATTCACCATCTCCAGATCCGACTCCAGCAGTCAGCTGTACTTACAGATGAACAGTCTGAAGAGTGAAGACACTGCTGTGTATTATTGTGCTAGAGAGTCACAGTGATAGAAAACAGTGACAGAGCTGTACAAAAACACTCCCTCATTCATTTACAGAGGACAGCTGCTGGTTGGCAGTAAGTAGGGGCACTTAATGTCTGTTTTCTAAACTGGGTTTAGCAGTTTAAGAACTAGCAGTAATAGTGATTTTTATTTTTCTACATTATTTAAACACAACAGCTGCCGTTTATATGGTGTAAAATGTTCATGTTGATCGGACCAATAGAAATGCCCCAAAGTAATCTAGAAAAAATTCTGCTTCCATTGAATTGCATTGAAAGTAAAGTAAGTTTTTGGTCTCTCCTGTAAACCAACAGAGGGCAGCATGATCTCAAAAGTAAAGAAAGAGTATGTTATGACATGAGGGTCTAAATTACTCTGTAACACGTTACAGTAAAGTACTGTTCATAAGGCCACCTATGCAAAGTAAGGCCACATATGCAAGCTTGTTATGACAACTTACTTGTTATGATGACACTAGATAAATATTTATAAATGCTTATTTCAATAGACGTCACTTCCTATAAAGACTACATCTGCCAGTTTAGATCTGAAGTGTCTACAGTATCCGTTATAGCAGATGAAGGCTGTTAGTTAGTTGGAAGCAAGAGTCCCTTTGTTTACAGCTAATGCAAACTTTTGCATTCCAGTTGTAGTATGTTGTGAGTAGATCGTTCATTTCTCATCCAATCACTGATATAACAACAGAATTTGCTGCTACGCCCCTGCATACAAACAAGCATATAAAGTATATATTATATAGTTTTTAATTTACTAGATTTCCATACAGTTCTTGAAAGCTGATGCTGTCTGAGATTAGAATAGGTAGAGTTTGTTTTACCTTCAAGGTCCCTGCATGATAGGCAAGAGAATCTGTACAGACATCCCTCATGTATGCTTATTGAACGGAACAGTGTAACATCACTGACCGGGTTTGAGATTCTTTGGATGATGAGAAGCCGAAAGTTCATTGACCTCAAAATTAAGTTGATATACACATGAACTGCATTATACTGGGCTTCAATTTGATTTAAGGTTCATAGCTGAAGTTTTCCTTGTGTGAAAGTGTCATGACAAATTGGCCAATAGGAATGCTCCAAAACTGCTTGGAATAAAACCTCTTGACATGAGCTAAAAGTAATGGATGTATTTGTCTAACTGTAATGCAACTGTTTTAATGATTCTTTCTTTAGACAGCGATGATATTCTGAGATACATTTGCATTCCTGTTCACAACCTATGTTGACGATCTAAAGAGCCACACTATACAACATTTGTACTTCCAGCTAACATCAGTTAGCAATGTATTATTATTTTTACCTGATTTTTTTCAATGCTCAAAAAACACTGAATGGAAAAGCCTGAAATGTATGCTTTGATTGTTTTCACTTTTTCTCTGAAAAGCTGGTTTAAAAAAGTGGCTGGCATGTTTGCCTTCCCAGATGCAAACTGATGGAGGTCAATCTAAAAACATGGTGAAGCTGAACATCTGAAGCTGACCGGCTGGAACGCACAGGACTCAGCTGTTTATTACTGTGTAAGAAACCACAATGGTACAAACATGTGAACCAGCTGCACAGAGTGGTTATAACAAGGGAACTGAGTTCAAATATAGACCAGCAGGAGGCGCTACAACATCAAAATACCATGCAGCTTTTATCAAACTATCAACTGAGAGGTTATATATTTTATATAATATGATAGATTTGGTCCTGCAACTCTTATATAATTTAAAGGCCTCTGTGCTGGTGGTCCTATCGACATTAGTATTAGTATTAGTGCTTCCACTGTTGGATGGATGTTCTATCAAAAGCTCTCATATCATTATTTTCAGAATATATAATAATAAGGAATGAAGAATCTATAGAATCTTAGAATCTATAGATAAACAGTCTGAGTGGACACAGACGAGTGAGGTAATCAATCTGAAACTGTAACTATGCAAATCCTCCTCCTCTCTTTATGAAGAGAAGCTGAACAGCACTGAGAGACCTGCAGAGAGAAGATCATCAGCTCAGCTACAACCTCAACCATGTTCAGTACATCTCTAATACTGCTGATGCTCACTAGTCTTCCATGTACGTGTCAGGTTTTGAATAAGAGAGTAAAATACAGAGAAACTCTTTCTGTGATCATGTTTCATTCAGAACTTTCATTCTTCTTCTTTTCTGCAGGTTTTCAGAGTCAGACTCTCACTCAGTCTGAAGCTGTTATTAAAAAACCTGGAGAGTCTCATAAAATGACCTGTACAGCTTCTGGATACACATTCAGTAGCTATGCTATGGCCTGGATCAGACAGGCTCCTGGGAAAGGACTGGAATGGATTGCATATATTGGCACTTCAAGCTCTCCAATCCTCTATTCCCAGTCAGTGCAGGGAAGATTCACCATCTCCAGATCCGACTCCAGCAGTCAGCTGTACTTACAGATGAACAGTCTGAAGAGTGAAGACACTGCTGTGTATTATTGTGTGAGACACACAGTGATAGAAAACAGTGACAGAGCTGTACAAAAACACTCCCTCATTCATTTACAGAGAACAGCTGCAGGTTGCCAGTTAACAGGGGCACTTAATGTCTGTTTTCTAAACTTAGTTTAAGAGTTCAGTGGCTGTCTATTTAGTAAATATATGTTCAACATGAATATTAAATTATGAAGTTTTAAGCAGTAAGAAATGCTATAATTTAAAGACATATAACCAACAGAGGGCAGCCTGATCTCAGAAATAATGTTATGACATGAGGGTCCAAACTGCTCTGTAACACCTTAAAGTAAGGTGCTGTTCATAAGGCTATATGACACCAATGCAAGCTTGTTATAATGACATCACATAAATGTATACTATAAAGGCTACATCTGCCAGTTTAGATCAAAAGTGTCTACAGTATCTATAGGCTGTGAGTTGGTTTGGAGGCATTAGTCCTTTTGTTTACAGCGGATGAAAACTTTTCTATAGCAGTTGTAGAACCTTTATTCTCTTATAATCACTAATATAACAACCATACTGAGCATCTGCTGGATGCCTAAACTGAAACAATGAACTATGGAGTTTGTATTGTGCAAGTATAATCTGTTAAGTACACTCATAAACTTACATAATAATAATAATAATAATAATAATAATAATAAGGAAGGATTTGTAGTGGTGGTGGCACTGACCACAGTAATAAACTGATCAGCAGGTTTGTAGTTACTAGAGACACGTCCAGCAGGCCAATGACCTTAAGAGGACAAAACCTGCAAACTGGAGACACAGCTGTGTCTTACTGCACTCTACAGAGACACATCAACACAGACCCTGTACAGAAACATCCTCTCTGTAATAGATCTCCACTGTACAGGCTTTAAATGGATTCAATCAGTGCACATGTGGTCGTGACAAGTATTTATCTACTTTAAGTCTATTTTCTGTTGATTGTGAAATTTAGACCCGTCTTAACAGCTAACAGACACATTTTATACTCCTAAAGATATTTTATTAAAAGTAGTTTAAAGGTTTCAACCAACAAATAAAAACATCTCTTCTGACCAGTCCACCATGTGATGTTCAGTATTGTCCAATAATCACAGAGACCACCTATCATTTATTGAATATTCTGAATATTCTGAACAAGTCAAGTCAAGTCAAGTTTATTTGTATAGCGCTTTTTACAACAATGTTGTCACAAAGCAGCTTTACAGGAATTTTAAAGCATGAAAAAACATGAAATCACACACTTTATCCCTTGTGAGCAAGCCAGAGGCAACAGTGGCAAGGAAAAACTCCCTCAACTGGAGGAAGAAACCTTGGGAGGAACCAGACTCACAAGGGGAGACCCATCCTCCTCTGGTCGAACAGTACTTAAAGTTTAAAAACTACTTAAAAACTACTTAAAGTCCTCATCAGATAAACAGGTCTTAAAGCTTTCATCTTTTAGAGAGAGAGGAGGAGGAAAACTATTGGCTGACCATCTCAGAATCCAGACCTCTACATCACTGACCCTGTTTGAGATTATTTGGATGATGAGAAGCAGAAAGTTCTTTGATCTCAACATTAAGCTGATATACACATATAAACTGCATTCTACTGGCTTGATTTTGGTTTCATAATAAAGTATTCTTTGTGTGAAAGTTTCATGATGAATGGACCAATAGAAACGCTCCAAAACTGTTTGGTAGAAAACCAGTAATAGATGTATTTGTCTAACTGTGAAGTCATTGTTTTGGAGATTCTTCCTTTGGACAGTGACGATATTCTGAGATACATTTGTGTTTCTGTTCACAACCCATGTTGATGATCTACAGAGCCTCACCACACAACATTCATACTTCCAGCTAACATCAGTTAGCAATGTTTATTATTTTAGCTGAAGCTTTTTTTAATGTGCAATAAAACACTAAATGGAAAAGGCAGAATTTTATTCTTTGCACTGCTTTTAAATATTTCTCTAAAAAGCTTGTTTGAAAAATGTCTGCCATGTTTGCCCTCCCAGATGCAAATTGATGGACATCATTAGTGCACATAGGAGTAATCTACTTTGAGGCCAGTAGAATTGTTTATGAGAAGCCTGTTGAGGGACGTTTGGACATCACCAGAGAAAATACTAAAAACATGGTGTATCTGAAGCTGACTGGCTTGACTTTGCAGGACTCCACAGTGGTTAAAACAAGGGAACTGAGTTCACACATGGACCAGCAGGAGGCGCTAGAACATCAAAATACAGATATATATTTCATATAATATGATAGATTTGGTTCTACAGCTTAAAGGCCTCAGTGCTGATGGTTCTCTTGACATTATTACTAGTATTAGTACACCCACTGTTGAATGGATGTTCTAAGAAAAGCTCTTATATCATAAGAAGACTTACCTTCTTTTCAGAAATATCAGCAATGAAAGCCTTTAAAGTTTGGTTCTGACTTTTGTTCAGTATCATAATGTTTTGAAAGAAGTTAAACTGAACAGATTCGTCTTAGAATCTATAGATAAACAGTCTAAGCCCAAATAAGTACATACAGTTCACAGACGAGTGAGATAATCAATCTGAAACTGTAACTATGCAAATCCTCCTCCTCTCTTTATGAAGAGACGCTGAACAGCACTGAGAGACCTGCAGAGAGAAGATCATCAGCTCAGCTACAACCTCAACCATGTTCAGTACATCTCTAATACTGCTGATGCTCACTAGTCTTCCATGTACGTGTCAGGTTTTGAATAAGAGAGTAAAATACAGAGAAACTCTTTCTGTGATCATGTTTCATTCAGAACTTTCATTCTTCTTCTTTTCTGCAGGTTTTCAGAGTCAGACTCTCACTCAGTCTGAAGCTGTGCTTAAAAAACCTGGAGAGTCTCATAAACTGACCTGTACAGCTTCTGGATACACATTCAGTAGCTATGCTATGGTGTGGGTCAGACAGGCTCCTGGAAAAGGACTGGAATGGATCGCGTTCATACACACATCCAGCTACCCCATCTACTATTCCCAGTCAGTGCAGGGAAGATTCACCATCTCCAGATCCGACTCCAGCAGTCAGCTGTACTTACAGATGAACAGTCTGAAGAGTGAAGACACTGCTGTGTATTATTGTGCTAGAGACTCACAGTGATAGAAAACAGTGACAGAGCTGTACAAAAACACTCCCTCATTCATTTACAGAGAAACATTTACTGTATTATATTATATTATATTATATTATATTATATTATATTATATTATATTATATTATATTATACATTCACAGCAGATGTTAAAAGACTTGCTTGTTGTTATTAAGGTGATGTTGAAACTACACTATCACACCTTTAGGATAGATCAAAGTGTAGAAACGTGAATGCTGAGGCATGCTTATTGTCATATTCATGTGTTCAGCAACTGGTCAACACCAAGGATCATCACTGAGCAGTAAAGTTGACCAATCTTTGCAAAACATGATGTAAAGCACAACATAATCAGTGTCTAGAACAAACATAACTAATCCACTACAGTTACAATAAAGAAAGAAGGTGTGTGAGACATATCAAGAGAACAATAGAGCTCTAAGTTTTTGACCTCTTTTATTGACCTTGCTGATCAGATTCTTACTTTTGCTACAATGTAAACATCAGTGGATCTAATTTTTAGCACCTCCTCCAAGAACTGTACATAAAAACTATACTACTGTTTACTATAAACTGTTAACTCTCTATATACTAGAATCAAACACTAAAAGAAAGATATATAGAAAATTCTAAATCTGGGTGTGGTCTATCAAATCTACATGAAGTGATGCTCTATGCAAATGTTCTGCATTAGCTTCCTTATTTAAACATGTAGGTGTGAAGATCTGCAGTGTGTTCTTGTTTAACTGTATCTCCCACCATGTTTCTTACACGACTGCTGCTGTTACTATTAGCCACTGTGTGCTGTGAGTGTCTGATAGGATGAACAGAATAATGTTAGACTGAGAGAGTTTATTATGGAGCTTCTAAATGTTTAAATAACTTTTATCTTTAACAGGTATTAACTGTATTGAGCTGAGCCAGCCTGCATCCATGGTGGTAACACCTGGTCAGACGATGTCTCTGACCTGTACACTTTCTGGATATTTACAGATTGATAGCAACTACTGTACACACTGGATACGGCAGCCTGCAGGAAAAGCTCTGGAGTGGGTTGGATGTATCTGTGGTTTCAGTAACACTTACTACAGTGATAAACTGAAAAGCAGGTATCAAGTTTCCAGAGGCTGGTTCAGCAGCACAGTGACCTTAACAGGACAGAATATGCAGACTGGAGACACAGCTGTGTATTACTGCGCTGGTGAACCACAGTGATACACATCAACAGAGACCCTGTACAAAAACTATCATTTTATATCAAACCTATAACCTCTCAGTTCATAGTTTGATAGAAGCTGCACTGTATTTTGATGTTCTAGCGCCTCCTGCTGGTCTATAATTAAACTTAGTTCCATTTTTTTAAACACTCTGCTGAGTTTTGGTACAATACAGACCTATGAAGACATACAGCATAATAAAAATGATATCATATATTTTTCCCTTCCTGTCATTTCTTACAAAGACCCTAAAATTTGGTGATCTGTCCCTGATTGCCAGAACTGTGTTATTGTCTTTATGTAACTTCATTAAACTTGTATTAAAATGACTAAATGAACAACAGACACAGAACACAAGTGAACACATGAAGCAATGTTCCAGGTACAAGTTCCAGTGGAGATTACAAAAGCTCACAGAGAAAATATTTAAACAAACTAAACTTTAAACATTATAAAGAAAAAGCTTTAATATACGTAGTAGATCTGAAATCCTCTCACTCGACTTTAGTTCAATACAAAAACAAAAAGATACTCAAGACTTTACAAATCTCTGTATCTCTTCTCATTAAATCTGAATGTATGATCACATACAGAACTGTGCCAAAGGTTTAGACACTTGGAGACATTATTATATTTAAAAAGCTATTTTTCCAGACAGGAAGCTTTTATTTGATCAGCAAAACAGTTAATTATTAAAATATTCAAACAGTAATAATACAGTATGTACTGCTTTTACATACGTCAGTGTGTTTATTTAACCCTTTCCAAGCTTCTCCTAAACAACCCAGTATTATTTACAGTTCTCATCTAATACCTGCTTTCACTGCTCAGTACTTCATTAAGCTAAATCAAGATTGCTGCTGAAGGAACTGAATACATTCATACAATGTCTGGAACGTCCAGGAGAAATCTGGAACTAAACTAAATATGATGTTCTAGCCTCCAATAATTGTTTAATTAAACTAAATGCATAGAAACTGGTTGATTAATATCTGTAAATGCTTGTTAACTGAATGTTACTGTACTGACCGTATGTGTTTTTGTACAGTGAAGCCACTGATCTGTATCACTGTGGATACCGAGCGCAGTAATACACAGCTGTGTCTCCAGTCTGCAGATTCTGTCCTGTTAGGGTGACGGTGCTTCTGGACGTGTCTCTAGTAACTACAAACCTGCTTTTCAGTTTATCACTGTAGTAGGTGTCACCACCACTACAAATCCTTCCAATCCACTCCAGAGCTTTTCCTGCTGGCTGCCGTATCCAGGCTGTACAGTAGCTCCCATCAGTCAGTGAATATCCAGAAACTGTACAGGTCAGAGACATCGACTGACCAAGTGTTACAACCTCAGACGCAGGCTGGGTCAGTTCAATACAGTTAATACATGTTAAAAACAAAAGTAATTTAACATGTAGAGTGAAAAACTATATGAATAATAAAGCTTTCTGACTGAACTAATATAATCTATTAGAATACAGACTCACAGGAAGCAGCTGATAACAACAACAGCAGTAGACGTGTGGAGAACATGGTGAGAGCTGGAGCTGAACTAGAACAAACTGCTGATCTTCACCACAACATGCTTCAATAAATAGGAAAAGGTGGAGAATTTGCATAGAGCTTCACTTCATGTGTGTCATTAGTCTCGTTCCAGCTTCAAGAAGAACAAAATAATGTTGAGTAATAAAACATAAAAGCATCATGAATTTATCAGACAGTCACAATATTTATCATAATGTCTGATGTCATGACAGCTTATGTTACATACAATTTCATCTCTCATGACTTTTACCAGTAGTGGTCAAATCACACTGTTACATTACTGAATTAAATCTATCGTGATGATTAATGACTGTGAGTATTTGGTGTCTCTTGACTTGTTTACAGCATGTTTATGTTGATGCTTGAAGTAAAGAGTTCCTGACTGAAAAAACGTGTACAGAATGATTGATTATTAATATTTTATTACTTTATTTAATCCAGTGATATTGAGCCCATTAGCTTGCCTTAATAAAAAGCATAAATAATATTGTTTTATTATAATATTCTTTATTGGTAAATGTTTCATAGGATCTAGTTTTGGAGCTAAATTTATGAAACTTTGCAGGATCATAGAGGTTCATGGTAATAGTGAAGATCACATATACTGGTTTGTACAGCATTTCTTCAAATATAATATTTTCCTCCAAAGGAACTTCCACAAATCTCTCACAGTGACCCTCATAGAGATTGGATACAGACTCAGGCAGGGCAACAGCCCACACCACATCACACTAGGGGTTACACCACTAACTCATTTCTGCGCTGGACCGTCCACTTCACACTTTTAGTCTCCTGCAATGACAGACTCATAAACCGGACACTGGCCAAACTAAAAGATGAACTAGTTTTAATTAGCAGGAGTGAGTTAGTCTCTACAACAGCAACACTTAACCAGTCTACAGTATAGAGATCAGCCGTGTTACCCACTACACTATATCAACCATGCTGACCACTGTGTGTCTCTCTGTCATGACTGGTGTGTCCAGCTCTCTTGATTTTGACTCCCAGGTGTCTGTAATGCAGAGAGTGGAGATGTACGGTCCCACAGTGGAAGATGTCTATGGAGACCATATGACCTTCCATCTCTGTGAAAAAGCTTGTTTTTAAATCATTGTACTACATAGTGATTATATTCCAAAGGCTAGTGTTAGATGGGACTCCTCCTCCAGGAGTGGATGTTGTGATGCTAGCCTGTCTATTTACAATGTGCTACGTCTTGCTAGAACTGGTGTTAGCATTTAGCACTGGATGCTTCATTTTGAGGAGGTTTAATACATTTAAAGTGAACTGAATGTCTTAACAGGGTTTATATTAACAGACAATGTAGGAGTTAAAAATATCTCATATAATTCATATGGTACATATACAACTGACTGAACTCCAACTCAAATTTTAGATCTGATCAAAATGGGTTTATTAGTGAATATTGCCCCCTACAGGTTATATATGGTACTGACTACAGCATCTCTTTGAAACACTGTAACTGAGTCAGTCTTTCCTACTGGGAGGAGGTTTTTGTACAGGGTTTGTGTTGATGTGTATCACTGTGGTTGACGAGCGCAGTAATACACAGCTGTGTCTCCTGTCTGCATATTCTGTCCTGTTAAGGTCACTGTGCTGCTGAACCAGCCTGTGGAAACTTGAAACCTGCTTTTCAGTTTATCACTGTAGAAAGTGTTACCGCCACCACAGACACAGCCAACCCACTCCAGAGCTTTTCCTGCAGGCTGCCGTATCCAGTGTGTACAGTAGCTGCTATCAGTCAGTGAATATCCAGAAACTGTACAGGTCAGAGACATCGTCTGACCAGGTGTTACCACCATGGATGCAGGCTGGCTCAGCTCAATACAGTTAATACCTGTTAAAGATAAAAGTTATTTAAACATTTAGAAGCTCCATAATAAACCCTCTCAGTCTAACATTATTCTGTTCATCCTATCAGACACTCACAGCACACAGTGGCTGATAGTAACAGCAGCAGTCGTGTAAGAAACATGGTGGGAGATACAGTTAAACAAGAACCCACTGCAGATCTTCACACCTACATGCTTAAATAAGGAAGCTAATGCAGTACATTTGCATAGAGCATCACTTCATGTAGATTTGATAGACCACACCCAGATTTAGAATTTTCTATATATCTTTCTTTTAGTGTTTGTTTCTAGTATATAGAGAGTTAACAGTTTATAGTAAACAGTAGTGTAGTTTTTATGTACAGTTCTTGGAGGAGGTGCTAAAAAATTGATGTTTACATTGTAGCAAAAGCAAGAATCTGATCAGCAAGGTCAATAACAGAGGTCAAGCACTCAGAGCGTTAATGTTCTCTTGGTGTATCTCACTCACTGTCTTTCTTTATTGTAACTGTAGTGGATTAGTTATGTTTGTTCTAGACACTGATTATGTTATGCTTTACATCATGTTTTGCAAAGATTGGTCAACTTTGCTGCTCAGTGATGATCCTTGATGTTGACCAGTTGCTGAACACATGAATATGACAATAAGCATGCCTCAACATCCACGTTTCTACACTTTGATCTATCCTAAAGGTGTGATAGTGTAGTTTCAACATCACCTTGATAACAACAAGCAAGTCTTTTAACATCTGCTGTGAATGTATAATATAATATAATATAATATAATATAATATAATATAATATAATATAATATAATATAATATAATACAGTAAATGGTTCTCTGTAAATGAATGAGGGAGTGTTTTTGTACAGCTCTGTCACTGTGTTCTATCACTGTGACTCTCTAGCACAATAATACACAGCAGTGTCTTCACTCTTCAGACTGTTCATCTGTAAGTACAGCTGACTGCTGGAGTCGGATCTGGAGATGGTGAATCTTCCCTGCACTGACTGGGAATAGTAGATTGGGCTACTCGCTGTGCTTATATATGCAATCCATTCCAGTCCTTTTCCAGGAGCCTGTCTGACCCACACCATGCGATAGCTACTGAATGTGAATCCAGAAGCTCTACAGGTCAGTTTATGAGACTATCCAGGTTTTTTAAGCACAGCTTCAGATTGAGTGAAAGTCTGACTCTGAAAACCTGCAGAAAAGAAGAAGAATGAAAGTTCTGAATGAAACATGATCACAGAAAGAGTTTCTCTGTATTTTACTCTCTTATTCAAAACCTGACACGTACATGGAAGACTAGTGAGCATCAGCAGTATTAGAGATGTACTGAACATGGTTGAGGTTGTAGCTGAGCTGATGATCTTCTCTCTGCAGGTCTCTCAGTGCTGTTCAGCGTCTCTTCATAAAGAGAGGAGGAGGATTTGCATAGTTACAGTTTCAGATTGATTACCTCACTCGTCTCTGAACTGTATGTACTTATATGGACTGAGTAAACTTTCACTACTCTCCTTTTTAATATGGTTGCCAGATTGTATTGATTTCATCATGTCCTCCATTCTCTCTTTTTCTCTCATTAATGTACATGTAGTTGTCTTGTTGTCTTTTGAAAATAGTTTTATAAATTATTAATAAATAACAGTTTCATTCACCTTTTTATCCTCTATAATGAAGCCTGACTTTAAAAAATCAAGCTGCAGAAAAACATTTCACACCCTCTTTAACAGATTTACCTCATCATTTATTTATTGATGGGCTTCGACTGACTGATCTGAACTCCTGCACAACTTCTTTCATCTTAAAGAATAAAAGTAAGATATCTATTTGTATTCACTACAAGGATTATTCTAGTTACTGTCTGTAACACTAATGTTAACTAGTTAAAGGTGTCCTGCACAGAGAACTGCTTAGATGGTAACATTATGAAGAGCTTTCAGCGTCATGGCCCCCAAACTGTAGAACACATTATCACCACAATCTCTTTGTGACTGTGTCTCACTCTCCTCCTTCAAAGATCAACTCAAATCATACCTCTTTTCACAGTCTACACTGGATACGGCAGCCTGCAGGAAAAGCTCTGGAGTGGGTTGGATGTGTCTGTGGTTTCAGTAACACTCACTACAGTGATAAACTGAAAAGCAGGTTTCAAGTTTCCAGAGGCTGGTTCAGCAACACAGTGACCTTAACAGGACAGAATATGCAGACTGGAGACACAGCTGTGTATTACTGCGCTGGTGAACCACAGTGATACACATCAACAGAGACCCTGTACAAAAACATCCCCCCAGTAGGAAAGACTGACTCAGTTACAGTGTTTCAAAGAGATCAGTACCATATGGAACCTGCAGGGGGCAATATTTACTAATAAACCCATTTTGATCAGCTCTAAAATTTGAGTTGGAGTTCAGTCAGTTGTATATGTACCATATGAATTATATGAGATACTTTTTAAACTTTTACATTGTCTGTTAATATAAACCCTTTTAAGACATTCAGTTCACTTTAAATGTATTAAACCTCCTCAAAATGAATCATCCAGTGCTAGCTGCTAACACCAGTTCTAGCAAGACGTAGCACATTGTAAATAGACAGGCTAGCATCACAACATCCACTCCTGGAGGAGGAGTCCCATCTAACACTAGCCTTTGGAATATAATCACTATGTAGTACAATGATTTAAAAACAAGCTTTTTCACAGAGATGGAAGGTCGTATGGTCTCCATAGACATCTTCCACTGTGGGACCGTACATCTCCACTCTCTGCATTACAGACACCTGGGAGTTCAAATCAAGAGTGCTGGACACGACAGACATGACAGAGAGACACACAGTGGTCAGCATGGTTGATATAGTGTAGTGGGTAACACGGCTGATCTCTATACTGTAGACTGGTTAAGTGTTGCTGTTGTAGAGACTAACTCACTCCTGCTAATTAAAACTAGTTCATCTTTTAGTTTAGCCAGTGTCCGGTTTATGAGTCTGTCATTGCAGGAGACTAAAAGTGTGAAGTGGACGGTCCAGCGCAGAAATGAGTTAGTGGTGTAACCTCTAGTGTGATGTGGTGTGGGCTGTTGCCCTGCCTGAGTCTGTATGCAATCTCTATGAGGGTCACTGTGAGAGATTTGTGGAAGTTCCTTTGGGGAAAAATATTATATTTGAAGAAATGCTGTACAAACCAGTATATGAGATCTTCTCTATTACCATGAACCTCTATGATCCTGCAAAGTTTCATAAATTTAGCTCCAAAACTAGCTCCTATGAAACATTTACCAATAAAGAATATTATAATAAAACAAAGAACAGGAAGTGGGCTTTTTATTAAGGCAAGCTAATGGGCTCAATCTCACTGGAATAAATAAAGTAATAAAATATTAATAATCGATCATTCTGTACACGTTTGTTCAGTCAGGAACTCTTTACTTCAACCATCAACATAAACATGCTGTAAACAAGTCAAGAGACACCAAATACTCACAGTCATTAATCATCACGATAGATTTAATTCAGTAATGTAACAGTGTGATTTGACCACTACTGGTAAAAGCTATGAGAGATGAAATTGGATGTAACATAAGCTGTCATGACATCAGACATTAAGATAAATATTGTGACTGTCTGATAAATTCATGATTCTTTTATGTTTTATTACTCAACATTATTTTGTTCTTCTTGAAGCTGGAACGAGACTAATGACACACATGAAGTGAAGCTCTATGCAAATTCTCCACCTTCTCCTATTTATTGAAGCATGTTGTGGTGAAGATCAGCAGTTTGTTCTAGTTCAGCTCCAGCTCTCACCATGTTCTCCACACGTCTACTGCTGTTGTTGTTATCAGCTGCTTCCTGTGAGTCTGTATTCTAATAGATTATATTAGTTCAGTCAAAAAAATAAGCTTTATTATTCATATAGTTTTTCACTCTACATGTTAAATTACTTTTATTTTTAACAGGTATTAACTGTATTGAACTGACTCAGCCTGCGTCTGAGGTTGTAACACCTGGTCAGTCGATGTCTCTGACCTGTACAGTTTCTGGATATTCACTGACTGATAGCAGCTACTGTACAGCCTGGATACGGCAGCCTGCAGGAAAAGCTCTGGAGTGGATTGGAAGGATTTGTAGTAGTGGTAGCACTGCATACAGTGATAAACTGAAAAGCAGGTTTGTAGTTACTAGAGACACGTCCAGAAGCACCGTCACCCTAACAGGACAGAATCTGCAGACTGGAGACACAGCTGTGTATTACTGCGCTCGGTATCCACAGTGATACAGATCAGTGGCTTCACTGTACAAAAACACATACGGTCAGTACAATAACATTCAGTGAACAAACATTTACAGATATTAATCAACCAGTTTCTATGCATTTAGTTTAATTAAACAATTATTGGAGCCTAGAATATTCTATTTAGTTTAGTTCCAGATTTCTCCTGGACGTTCCAGACACTGTATGAATGTATTCAGTTTCTTCAGCAGCAATCTTGATTTAGCTTAATGAAGTACTGAGCAGTGAAAGCAGGTATTAGATGAGAACTGTAAATAATACTGGGTTGTTTAGGAGAAGCTTGGAAAGGGTTAAATAAACACACTGACGTATGTAAAAGCACTACATACTGTATTATTACTGTTTGAATATTTTAATAATTAACTGTTTTTTTTTGGTGATCAAATAAAAGCTTCCTGTCTGGAAAAATAGCTTTTTAAATATAATAATGTCTCCAAGTGTCTAAACCTTTGGCACAGTTCTGTATGTGATCATGCATTCAGATTTAATGATAAGGGTTAATGAGACGTGTAAGGTATTGAGTATCTTTTTGCTTTTGAGTTGAACTAAAGTCGAGTGAGAGGATTTCAGATCTACTGCGTATATTAAAGCTTTTTCTTTATAGTGTTTGAAGTTTAGTTTGTTTAAATATTTTCTCTGTGAGCTTTTGTAATTTCCACTGGAACTTGTATCTGGAACATTGCTTCATGTGTTCACTTGTGTTCTGTGTCTGTTGTTCATTTAGTCAGTTTAATACAAGTTTAATAAAATTACATAAAGACAATAACACAGTTCTGGCAATCAGGGACAGATCACCAAATTTTAGGGTCTGGGTAAGAAATGACAGGAAGGGAAAAATATATGATATCATTTTTATTATGCTGTATGTCTTCATAGGTCTGTGCTGTACCAAAACTCAGCAGAGTGGTTTAAAAAATGGAACTAAGTTTAATTATAGACCAGCAGGAGGCGCTAGAACATCAAAATACAGTGCAGCTCTTCTCAAACTATGAACTGAGAGGTTATAGGTTTGATATAAAATGATAGATTTGGTTCTACAACTCTTATATGACTTAAATGACTTTATGGTCCTCCTTACTTTAATAAAACCATTACTGAAGGATTCATCCATCCATCCATCCACCCATCTATCTCTCCATCCATCTGTCAGTCCATCTATATGATTCACACTCTTTAGATCTGATCCAGTAGTCAGCTGTACTCACAGATAAACAGCTGCAAGAGTGAAGACACTGCTGTGTATTACTCAGTACATCAAGCACAGACCCATAATTCATAACTGTACAGTCAATCTTTAATCAGTTATTGGTTCCTAGAGTCTCAGAAAGAGGAGGAGAGCCAGTGTTCCGTACTTAATATGAGCTAATAATAATAATAATAATAATAATAATAATAATAATAATAATAATAATAAGTTTGATGTATATAGTGTCTTTCTCATACCCAGAGATGCTTTACATCAGCAGTACAACATAAGTTTCAGTGAGCAGCAGAGAGAAAGTACTGAGAAAAGAGGTATGATTTGAGTTGAGCTTTGAAGGAGGAGAGTGAGAGACAGTCACAAAGAGATTGTGGTGATAATGTGTTCTACAGTTTGGGGGCCATGACGCTGAAAGCTCTTCATAATGTTACCATCTAAGCAGTTCTCTGTGCAGGACACCTTTAACTAGTTAACATTAGTGTTACAGACAGTAACTAGAATAATCCTTGTAGTGAATACAAATAGATATCTTACTTTTATTCTTTTAGATGAAAGAAGTTGTGCAGGAGTTCAGATCAGTCAGTCGAAGCCCATCAATAAATAAATGATGAGGTAAATCTGTTAAAGAGGGTGTGAAATGTTTTTTCTGCAGCTTGATTTTTTAAGGTCAGGCTTCATTATAGAAGATAAACAGGTGAATGAAACTGTCATTTATTAATAATTTATAAAACTGCTTTCAAAAGACAACTCCATGTACATTAATGAGAGAAAAAGAGAGAATGGAGGACATGATGAAACCAATACAATCTGGCAACCATATTAAAAAGAAGAGTAGTGTGAGTTTACTCAGTCCATATAAGTACATACAGTTCAGAGCTGAGTGAGGTAATCAATCTGAAACTGTAACTATGCAAATCCTCCTCCTCTCTTTATGAAGAGACGCTGAACAGCACTGAGAGACCTGCAGAGAGAAGATCATCAGCTCAGCTACAACCTCAACCATGTTCAGTACATCTCTAATACTGCTGATGCTCACTAGTCTTCCATGTACGTGTCAGGTTTTGAATAAGAGAGTAAAATACAGAGAAACTCTTTCTGTGATCATGTTTCATTCAGAACTTTCATTCTTCTTCTTTTCTGCAGGTTTTCAGAGTCAGACTCTCACTCAGTCTGAAGCTGTGCTTAAAAAACCTGGAGAGTCTCATAAACTGACCTGTACAGCTTCTGGATTCACATTCAGGGACTATCGCATGGTGTGGGTCAGACAGGCTCCTGGAAAAGGACTGGAATGGATCGCGTTCATAAGCACATCCAGCTCTCCCATCTACTATTCCCAGTCAGTGCAGGGAAGATTCACCATCTCCAGATCCGACTCCAGCAGTCAGCTGTACTTACAGATGAACAGTCTGAAGAGTGAAGACACTGCTGTGTATTATTGTGCTAGAGACTCACAGTGATAGAAAACAGTGACAGAGCTGTACAAAAACACTCCCTCATTCATTTACAGAGAAACACTTACTGTATTAGTAGTATATTATAATAGTAATACAATATCACTTTTATTATATTATATTATATTATATTATATTATATTATATTATATTATATTATACTATATTATATTATATTACACATTCACAGCAGATGTAAAAAGACTTGCTTGTTGTTATTAAGGTGATGTTGAAACTACACTATCACACCTTTAGGATGGATCAAAGTGTAGAAACCTGGATGTTGAGTTCAGCAGGTTGAACACCCTCAGTGTTGCATCCTCGGGTCACAGTGTCAGGTTTTAAATGCTGTTGTTGTCTGAACAGCTCCGAGCATGCTTATTGTCATATTCATGTGGTCAGCAACTGGTCAACATCAGGGATCAACACTGAGCAGTAAAGTTGACCAGTCTGTGCAACACATACGCTATACATGATGTAAAGCATAATGTAGTCAGTATCTAGAACAAACATAACTAATCCACTACAGTTACTATAAAGTAAGACAGTGTGTGAGATACACCAAGAGAACATTAGAGCTCTGAGTGCTTGACCTCTGTTACTGACCTTGCTGATCAGATTCTTACTTTTGCTACAATGTAAACATCAGTGAATCTAATTTTTAGCACCTCCTCCAAGAACTGTACATAAAAACTATACTACTGTTTACTAAAAACTGTTAACTCTCTATATACTAGAATCAAACACTAAAAGAAAGATATATAGAAAATTCTAAATCTGGGTGTGGTCTATCAAATCTACATGAAGTGATGCTCTATGCAAATGTTCTGCATTAGCTTCCTTATTTAAGCATGTAGGTGTGAAGATCTGCAGTGGGTTCTTGTTTAACTGTATCTCCCACCATGTTTCTTACACGACTGCTGCTGTTACTATCAGCCACTGTGTGCTGTGAGTGTCTGATAGGATGAACAGAATAATGTTAGACTGAGAGGGTTTATTATGGAGCTTCTAAATGTTTAAATATCTTTTATCTTTAACAGGTATTAACTGTATTGAGCTGATCCAGCCTGCATCCATGGTGGTAACACCTGGTCAGACAATGTCTCTGACCTGTACAGTTTCTGGATATTCACTGACTGATAGCAGCTACTGTACACACTGGATAAGGCAGCCTGCAGGAAAAGCTCTGGAGTGGGTTGGAGAGATATGTGGTAGCGGTGACACTTACTACAGTGATAAACTGAAAAGCAGGTTTCAAGTTTCCAGAGACTCGTCCAGAAGCACAGTGACCTTAACAGGACAGAATATGCAGACTGGAGACACAGCTGTGTATTACTGCGCTGGTGAACCACAGTGATACACATCAACACAGACCCTGTACAAAAACATCCCCCCAGTAGGAAACACTGCCTCAGTTACAGTGTTTCAAAGAGATGCTGTAGTCAGTACCATATATAACCTGTAGGGGGCAATAGTCAAAAATAAACCCATTTTGATCAGATCTAAATTTGAGTTGGAGTTCAGTCAGTTGTATATGTACCATATGAATTATATGAGATACTTTTTTAACTCCTACATTGTCTGTTAATATAAACCATTTTAAGACATTCAGTTCACTTTAAATGTATTAAACCTCCTCAAAATGAAGCATCCAGTGCTAAATGCTAACACCAGTTCTAGCAAGACGTAGCACATTGTAAATAGACAGGCTAGCATCACAACATCCACTCCTGGAGGAGGAGTCCCATCTAACACTAGCCTTTGGAATATAATCACTATGTAGTACAATGATTTAAAAACAAGCTTTTTCACAGAGATGGAAGATCGTATGGTCTCCATAGACATCTTCCACTGTGGGACCGTACATCTCCACTCTCTGCATTACAGACACCTGGGAGTTCAAATCAAGAGTGCTGGACACGACAGTCATGACAGAGAGACACACAGTGGTCAGCATGGTTGATATAGTGTAGTGGGTAACACGGCTGATCTCTATACTGTAGACTGTGGTTAAGTGTTGTTGTTGTAGAGACTAACTCACTCCTGCTAATTAAAACTAGTTCCTCTTTTAGTTTAGCCAGTGTCCGGTTTATGAGTCTGTCATTGCAGGAGACTAAAAGTGTGAAGTGGACGGTCCAGCGCAGAAATGAGTTAGTGGTGTAACCCCTAGTGTGATGTGGTGTGGGCTGTTGCCCTGCCTGAGTCTGTATGCAATCTCTATGAGGGTCACTGTGAGAGATTTGTGGAAGTTCCTTTGGGGGAAAATATTATATTTGAAGAAATGCTGTACAAACCAGTATATGAGATCTTCTCTATTACCATGAACCTCTATGATCCTGCAAAGTTTCATAAATTTAGCTCCAAAACTAGCTCCTATGAAACATTTACCAATAAAGTATATTATAATAAAACAAAGAACAGGAAGTGGGCTTTTTATTAAGGCAAGCTAATGTCCTCAATCTCACTGGATTAAATAAAGTAATAAAATATTAATAATCGATCATTCTGTACACGTTTGTTCAGTCAGGAACTCTTTACTTCAACCATCAACATAAACATGCTGTAAACAAGTCAAGAGACACCAAATACTCACAGTCATTAATCATCACGATAGATTTAATTCAGTAATGTAACAGTGTCATTTGACCACTACTGGTAAAAGCCATGAGAGATGAAACTGTATGTAACATAAGCTGTCATGACATCAGACATTAAGATAAATATTGTGACTGTCTGATAAATTCATGATGCTTTTATGTTTTTATTACTCAACATTATTTTGTTCTTCTTGAAGCTGGAACGAGACTAATGACACACATGAAGTGAAGCTCTATGCAAATTCTCCACCTTCTCCTATTTATTGAAGCATGTTGTGGTGAAGATCAGCAGTTTGTTCTAGTTCAGCTCCAGCTCTCACCATGTTCTCCACACGTCTACTGCTGTTGTTGTTGTTATCAGCTGCTACCTGTGAGTCTGTATTCTAATAGATTATATTAGTTCAGTCAGAAAGCTTTATTATTCATATAGTTTTTCACCCTAACTTTTATTTTTAACAGGTATTAACTGTATTGAGTTGACTCAGCCTGCATCCATGGTTGTAACACCTGGTCAGTCGATGTCTCTGACCTGTGCAGTTTCTGGATATTCAGTAACTGATAGCAGCTACTGTACAAACTGGATACGGCAGCCTGCAGGAAAAGCTCTGGAGTGGATTGGAAGGATATGTGGTAGTGGTAGCACTGCATACAGTGATAAACTGAAAAGCAGGTTTGTAGTTACTAGAGACACGTCCAGAAGCACCGTCACCCTAACAGGACAGAATCTGCAGACTGGAGACACAGCTGTGTATTACTGCGCTCGGTATCCACAGCGATACAGATCAGTGGCTTCACTGTACAAAAACACATACGGTCAGTACAGTAACATTCAGTGAACGAGCATTTACAGATATTAATCAACCAGTTTCTATGCATTTAGTTTAATTAAACAATTCTTGGAGCCTAGAACATCATATTTAGTTTAGTTCCAGATTTCTCCTGGACGTTCCAGACATTGTATGAATGTATTCAGTTCCTTCAGCAGCAATCTTGATTTAGCTTAATGAAGTACTGAGCAGTCAAAGCAGGTATTAGATGAGAACTGTAAATAATACTGGGTTGTTTTCAGAAGGAGAAGCTTGGAAAGGGTTAAATAAACACACTGACGTATGTAAAAGCAGTACATACTGTATTATTTCTGTTTGAATATTTTAATAATTAACTGTTTTGCTGATCAAATAAAAGCTTCCTGTCTGGGAAAATAGCTTTTTAAATATAATAATGTCTCCAAGTGTCTAAACCTTTTGCACAGTTCTGTATGTGATCATACATTCAGATTTAATGATAAGGGTTAATGAGATTTGTAAGGTATTGAATATCTTTTTGCTTTTGTGTTGAACTAAAGTCGAGTGAGAGGATTTCAGATCTACTATGTGTATTAAAGCTTTTTCTTTATAATGTTTGAAGTTTAGTTTGTTTAAATATTTTCTCTGTGAGCTTTTGTAATCTCCACTGGAACTTGTAGCTGGAACATTGCTTCATGTGTTCACTTGTGTTCTGTGTCTGTTATTCATTTAGTCAGTTTAATACAAGTTTAATAAAGTTACATAAAGACAATAACAGAGTTCTGGCAATCAGGCGTTGATCACCATATTTGAAATATATGATGTCCTTTTTATTTTGCTGTATATCTTCACAGGGTTGTTTGATTTGCTTTTAATATTTTGTTGTTTGAATAATCAATCGCTGAAGATCTGTAAGATGCAAACCTAGTCTCTGTTCAAAACAATCAGTGCCACTGGATCAATCCACTTTTATATGATGGAGGGGTAACTGAAGCTAAAGATAAGCAGAACTTTGAAGATGATGATGTCTTGTATTATTTTTTTATATACATTTATATTTATAATAACAGAGAATATCAGTTCTATTTATTTCCATATTTTCCCCATTCAGGGAGGTCCCTGGTCAGTCAGGTCCATCATTACCTCAGGTCCAGCACCCCTGCTGATAATCCTTTACTGTGTTCAACTAATATGATTGAAACATGTAGCAGAATTATTGTTTATTACTCTGCACAGTGATGAAAACACGTGAACCAGCTTTACCAAAACTCAGCAGAGTGGTTTAAACAATGGAACTGACATCAATTATAGACCAGCAGGAGGCGCTAGAACATCAAAATACAGTGCAGCTTCTATCAAACTATGAACTGAGAGGTTATAGGTTTGATATAAAATGATAGATTTGGTTCAACAACTCTTATATAGCTTAAATAACTTTCCGGTCCTGCTTACTTTAATAAAACCATTACTGGAGGATCCATCCATCCATCTATCTCTCCATGCATATGTCAGTCCATCTATATGATTCACACTCTTTAGATCTGATCCAGTAGTCAGCTGTACTCACAGATAAACAGCTGGAAGAATGAAGACACTGCTGTGTATTACTCAGTACATCAAGCACAGGCCCATAATTCATAACTGTACAGTCAATGTTTAATCAGTTATTGGTTCTTAGAGTCTCAGAAAGAGGAGGAGAAACAGTGTTCGGTACTTAATATGAGCTATTAATAATAATAATAATAATAATAATAATAATAATAATAATAATAATGATAATAATAATAAAAATAATAATAATAATAAAAATAATAGTAAGTATGATGTATGTAGTGTCTTTCTCATACCCAATGATGCTTTACATCAGCAGTACAACATAAGTTTCAGTGAGCAGCAGAGAGAAAGTACTGAGAAAAGAGGTATGATTTGAGTTGAGCTTTGAAGGAGGAGAGTGAGAGACAGTCACAAAGAGATTGTGGTGATAATGTGTTCTACAGTTTGGGGGCCATGACGCTGAAAGCTCTTCATAATGTTACCATCTAAGCAGTTCTCTGTGCAGGACACCTTTAACTAGTTAACATTAGTGTTACAGACAGTAACTAGAATAATCCTTGTAGTGAATACAAATAGATATCTTACTTTTATTCTTTTAGATGAAAGAAGTTGTGCAGGAGTTCAGATCAGTCAGTCGAAGCCCATCAATAAATAAATGATGAGGTAAATTTGTTAAAGAGGGTGTGAAATGTTTTTCTGCAACTTCATTTTATAAACTCAGGCTTCATTATAGAAGATAAACAGGTGAATGAAACTGTTTTTTATTAATAATTTATTAAACTGCTTTCAAAAGACAACAAGACAACTACATGTACATTAATGAGAGAAAGAGAGAGAATGGAGGACATGATGAAACCAATACAATCTGGCAACCGTTCACAGACGAGTGAGTTAATCAATCTGAAACTATTACTATGCAAATCCTCCTCCTCTCTTTATGAAGAGACGCTGAACAGCACTGAGAGACCTGCAGAGAGAAGATCATCAGCTCAGCTACAACCTCAACCATGTTCAGTACATCTCTAATACTGCTGATGCTCACTAGTCTTCCATGTACGTGTCAGGTTTTGAATAAGAGAGTAAAATACAGAGAAACTCTTTCTGTGATCATGTTTAATTCAGAACTTTCATTCTTCTTCTTTTCTGCAGGTTTTCAGAGTCAGACTCTCACTCAGTCTGAAGCTGTGCTTACAAAACCTGGAGAGTCTCATAAACTGACCTGTACAGCTTCTGGATACACATTCAGTAGCTATCCTATGGCCTGGATCAGACAGGCTCCTGGAAAAGGACTGGAATGGATCGCGTTCATACACACATCTAGCTCTCACATCTACTATTCCCAGTCAGTGCAGGGAAGATTCACCATCTCCAGATCCGACTCCAGCAGTCAGCTGTACTTACAGATGAACAGTCTGAAGAGTGAAGACACTGCTGTGTATTATTGTGCGAGAGCATCACAGTGATAGAAAACAGTGACAGAGCTGTACAAAAACACTCCCTCATTCATTTACAGAGAACAGCTGCTGTTATCAGCTCTGCAGTCTTATCACAGGCAGTATAGCTACTATGTAAACTGATACATGCTGTATAGATTTTGGAATATATTTTATGTAACCTGTGTTGTACTGTTTTCAAACTACAGAATTCAGGCAGTGCCATCTGACCGTCTATACTTTACATATACAGTAATATACTTTATATAAACTGTAGAATTCAGGCAGTGCAATCTGCCTATATATACTCTACATAAACTGATATACTCTGTGTGTACTCTGTGTGTAATATTGTATATAAACTACAGAATTCGGGTTGTACCATCTGACTATATATACTATATATTAAATATATTGTTATGTATACAGTATATTTCAGGAATTGCTATATGACAACACATACGGTATATAAACTGATATGTACTGATATATATATATATATATATATTCAAACAATATTGTCCATTTCACATTTAAGCGTATCAGATGATTTTTAAAGAATAAAAATGTTTATATTAAAGTCTATTTTTGTTTATATGCTTATTTTGCATATAGTCCTATTATCAGTAATTCTCAGTCCTCTGTCTAAATCTCCTGGTATGGCCGCCAATCCAAGTTAAGGATGTTATTGGACTAATTGGTTGTTAGGACACTCTTGCTCAATTGTGATGCACAGCTGAAAAACATTCTACTAATAAGTGATCATAAAAGGGAGAACAACATTCTAGGTTAGTTTAGTATCTGAAGCATCAGCAGTTGATGGCTTGCTGACCGACTCAAAATGACCAGAAAGAAACAACTTTCTTTAGAGACCCGTCAGTCCATTGTTGTGTTAAGGAAGAAGATACTCCATTAAAACAAGAACATTTCACTGTGATCTAAAGAACTCGTTGTCTCACCCAACAATTAATTTTTAACATTGTTTTCTCTTTTCTTTCATTTGTTTGTTTATTATTATTATTATTATTATTATTATTATTATTATTATTATTATTATTATTATTTATTTAATTATTTATTTTTCCTTTCTTTATTTCTTCTTATTTGTTTTTCCTCTCTTTTATTGCATGTCAGGCCTGGCTAAATTAATAAATTAATTAAATAAAAATATAAACAATAACAAGCATAGGCTATAGAAACCTATAGAGCTGTTCTTGTAACAGAAAATATGTTTGGTACATCAGTGCATTCAGATTAACATTCCGATTGCAAAAAATGCCAGACATGACAGGTTTAAAACAAAATCCATTAACATTAATAAGCAATTTATTAGATTAATTACAGCTTCTGTGGTGTTTAGTAACACATCACACACTTGATGACTGACCAGAAAACCTGGCAGAGTTAAAACCCGCTGAATGTTTGGTTTAGTTATATGTATATAACCATAATGAAAGCAGTGCAGGACATTTTACATTGTACAGTAATCTGATAGTGTAAATATTGGTGTTCTCAGTGTGTTTGGCTGTTAAAACATTATAAAGCTGTCATGGTATTTACCAGTAATGGTAGCTTGAACACGTATGGCAACTTCATATAACAGTGAACATACGTTCTGCATCTACATCTAGATAATGATAAGAGCAGCTTTATGCAAATGTTCACTCCTCTAATACATATTCTAGCAGGTGGAGGTGAAGATCAATATCTCTCCCTCACTCAGCTTCAACACACAACATGTTCTCTCCAGCTCTACTGCTGCTGCTGACCACTGTGACCTGTGAGTGCTTTTGAATTTGCTGCAGAACATTTTGTATTTGTGTATTTATAGATTTTTTTCTTTACAGCGATATTTATTATAATATTTTCAGGTGTTCACGGTGTTGTGCTAAGCCAGGTTGAATCCATTTTCAAAAACCCTGGTCAGTCAATGTCTCTGACCTGTACAGTTTCTGGATATTCACTGACTGATAGCAGCTACTGTACAAACTGGATACGGCAGCCTGCAGGAAAAGCTCTGGAGTGGGTTGGAAGGATTTGTAGTACTGGTTTCACTGAGTTGAGCAACAGACTGAACAGCAGGTTTGTAGTTGCTAGAGACACGTCCAGCAGCACAGTGACCTTAAGAGGACAGAATCTGCAGACTGGAGACACAGCTGTGTATTACTGCGCACGACAGAGACACAGTGAAACACATCAACACAAACCCCGTACAAAAACATCCTCTCTGTGACAGATCTCCACTGTACAGGGTTTAAATGCATTAAGTTAGTCCAGAAATTGTTGATTTGTTATCTTATTAGATTTATTATCTATTGATTCTTGGAGACCTTTCATTAAAAGAACTCAGAGTTTTAGCTCAGACCCCCACAAAAAGTTTTTCTCTTTGCACCATGTGATGTTCAGAAGTCACAGACCACCCTTTATGTGTTTAATGTTCAGTCAAAATGGCCATAAATTCTGTAATTTTCCAGGAGATGTTTCTGAGGAGATTGCATATGAGATAATCCGAGCATAAGGAAGGAGAAAGTGAAGTGAAACAGCAGATTAAGTGATTAAACCAGGCGTATCTGTATCTACCAATCTGAAAAAAATGTCTAGACTGAGTAGAGATGTGAAGTAATGAGAACTTTTGAAATAATGACTCTTGAAATAAGATGAATCTCATGACATCATGATGCAAATCCAGTGTGTTGTGTCTCCATCCAGTACTTATGTGCTGCTGAGCTGAGTGGAGCAGTAGAGTCTCATCAACACTCACCATGAAGAACACGCTCTCCTTATTACTGATACTGCTCACCTTCAGCAGTGAGTTCTCTGTTTAACTTGGATTTAATGTGGTTGTACAGTCTTTCTATAAAAACTGAATATTGTATATAAACTGGTTATAATTAATGTCTGTCTGTTTTCCAGCAGGTATGAAATCCCAAAGTCTTGAGTCCATTCCCTCTGATCCTGTGCTGAAAGCACCTGGAGAAACTCTGAGTCTCTCCTGTAGAGGATCTGGATTTAACTTTGGAGGCCACGGCATGTACTGGATCAGACAACAGACTGGAAAAGCTCTAACGCGCATCGGGGCGATCTGGTCTGATGCCATTAGAGCTGTTTATGAGAAGCCTGTTGAGGGACGTTTGGAAATCACCAGAGAAAATACTAAGAACATGGTGTATCTGAAGCTGACCGGCTTGACTCCACAGGACTCAGCTGTTTATTACTGTACAGGAAACCACAGTGGTGCAAACATGTGAACCAGCTGTACAAAACCTCAGCAGAGAGATTAAAACAATGGAACTGAGTTCAAATATAGACCAGCAGGAGGCACTAGAACATCAAAATACATTGCAGCTCTTATCAAACTATGAACTGAGAGGTTATATATTTCATATAATATGAAAGATTTGGTCTTGCAACTCTTATATAGTTTAAAGGCCTCTGTGCTGGTGGTCCTATCGACATTAGTATTAGTATTTGTGCTTCTACTGTTGGATGGATGTTCTATCAAAAGCTCTCATATCATTATTTTCAGAAATATCAGGAATGAAAGAATTTAAAGTTGGGTTCTGTCTTCTGTGCAGTAGTATGATGTTTCTGAAAGAAGTTAAACTTCTTTTTACATTTAGTTTTTAGTTTGATAACAGACTGTAAACTAAAAGAGGTTTGGTTCTACAACACTTATATATTTTAAAGGTCTTTATAGCACAGCTCAGCTGTGTTCTGTACAAGACACCTGCAGCTAGTGAATATTAGTGTTATAGGTAGTACCTAGAATAAACCATGTAGTGAATATAGATGGAAGAGATTGCACAGGAGTACAGAAAAAACTCTGGAGTGGATTGGAAGGATTTAAAGCTGTGGTTAAAAAACCTGGAGAGTCTCATAAATATGTCATAGAAATCCGTCTGGTTATTCATTCAACAGCTATGCTATGGCCTGGATCAGAAAGGCTTCTGGGAACGGACTGGAATGGAATGCATATATTGGAATTTTCAACTCTCCCACCTACTATTCCCAGTCAGTGCAGGGAAGATTCACCATCTCCAGATCCGACTCTAGCAGTCAGCTGTACTTACAGATGAACAGTCTGAAGAGTGAAGACACTGCTGTGTATTATTGTCTGTGATCCCCCACATACAGTACATACAGTTCAGAGACGAGTGAGGTAATCAGTCTGAAACTGTAACTATGCAAATCCTCCTCCTCTCTTTATGAAGAGACGCTGAACAGCACTGAGAGACCTGCAGAGAGAAGATCATCAGCTCAGCTACAACCTCAACCATGTTCAGTACATCTCTAATACTGCTGATGCTCACTAGTCTTCCATGTACGTGTCAGGTTTTGAATAAGAGAGTAAAATACAGAGAAACTCTTTCTGTGATCATGTTTCATTCAGAACTTTCATTCTTCTTCTTTTCTGCAGGTTTTCAGAGTCAGACTCTCACTCAGTCTGAAGCGGTAATTAAAAAACCTGGAGAGTCTCATAAACTGACCTGTACAGCTTCTGGATTCACATTCAGTAGCTCTGCTATGGTGTGGGTCAGACAGGCTCCTGGACAAGGACCAGAATGGATCGCGTACATAGACACAGGAAGCTCTCCCATCTACTATTCCCAGTCAGTGCAGGGAAGATTCACCATCTCCAGATCCGACTCCAGCAGTCAGCTGTACTTACAGATGAACAGTCTGAAGAGTGAAGACACTGCTGTGTATTATTGTGCGAGAGCATCACAGTGATAGAAAACAGTGACAGAGCTGTACAAAAACACTCCCTCATTCATTTACAGAGAACAGCTGCTGTTATCAGCTCTGCAGTCTTATCACAGGCAGTATAGCTACTATGTAAACTGATACATGCTGTATAGATTTTGGTATATATTTTATGTAACCTGTGTTGTACTGTTTTCAAACTATAGCATTCAGGCAGTGCCATCTGACCGTCTATACTTTACATATACAGTAACATACTTTATATAAACTGTAGAATTCAGGCAGTGCAATCTGCCTATATATACTCTACATAAACTGATATACTCCGTGTGTACTCTGTGTGTAATATTATATATAAACTACAGAATTCGGGTTGTACCATCTGACCATATATACTATATATTAAATATATTGTTTTGTATACAGTATATTTCAGGAATTGCTATATGACAACACATACGGTATATAAACTGATATGTACTGATATATATATATATATATATATATATATATATATATATATATATATATATATATATATATATATATATATATATATTTATATATTCAAACAATGTTGTCCATTTCACATTTAAGCGTATCAGATGATTTTTAAAGAATAAAAATGTTTATATTAAAGTCTATTTTTGTTTATATGCTTATTTTACATATAGTCCTATTATCAGCAATTCTCAGTCCTCTGCCTAAATCTCCTGGTACGGCCGCCAATCCAAGTTAGGGATGTTATTGGACTAATTGGTTGTTAGGACACTCTTGCTCAATTGTGATGCACAGCTGAAAAACATTCTACTAATAAGTGATCATAAAAGGGAGAACAACATTCTAGGTTAGTTTAGTATCTGAAGCATCAGCAGTTGATGGTTTGCTGACCGACTCAAAATGACCAGAAAGAAACAACTTTCTTTAGAGACCCGTCAGTCCATTGTTGTGTTAAGGAAGAAGATACTCCATTAAAACAAGAACATTTCACTGTGATCTAAAGAACTCGTTGTCTCACCCAACAATTAATTTTTAACATTGTTTTCTCTTTTCTTTCATTTGTTTGTTTATTATTATTATTATTATTATTATTATTATTATTATTATTATTATTTATTTAATTATTTATTTTTCCTTTCTTTATTTCTTCTTATTTGTTTTCCTCTCTTTGATTGCATGTCAGGCCTGGCTAAATTAATAAATTAATTAAATAAAAATATAAACAATAACAAGCATAGGCTATAGAAACCTATAGAGCTGTTCTTGTAACAGAAAATATGTTTGGTACATCAGTGCATTCAGATTAACATTCCGATTGCAAAAAATGCCAGACATGACAGGTTTAAAACAAAATCCATTAACATTAATAAGCAATTTATTAGATTAATTACAGCTTCTGTGGTGTTTAGTAACACATCACACACTTGATGACTGACCAGAAAACCTGGCAGAGTTAAAACCCGCTGAATGTTTGGTTTAGTTATATGTATATAACCATAATGAAAGCAGTGCAGGACATTTTACATTGTACAGTAATCTGATAGTGTAAATATTGGTGTTCTCAGTGTGTTTGGCTGTTAAAACATTATAAAGCTGTCATGGTATTTACCAGTAATGGTAGCTTGAACACATATGGCAACTTCATATAACAGTGAACATACGTTCTGCATCTATATCTACATAATGATAAGAGCAGCTTTATGCAAATGTTCACTCCTCTAATACATATTCTAGCAGGTGGAGGTGAAGATCAATATCTCTCCCTCACTCAGCTTCAACACACAACATGTTCTCTCCAGCTCTACTGCTGCTGCTGACCACTGTGACCTGTGAGTGCTTTTGAATTTGCTGCAGAACATTTTGTATTTGTGTATTTATAGATTTTTTTCTTTACAGCGATATTTATTATAATATTTTCAGGTGTTCACTGTGTTGTGCTAAGCCAGGTTGGATCCATTTTCAAAAACCCTGGTCAGTCAATGTCTCTGACCTGTACAGTTTCTGGATATTCACTGACTGATAGCAGCTACTGTACAAACTGGATACGGCAGCCTGCAGGAAAAGCTCTGGAGTGGGTTGGAAGGATTTGTAGTACTGGTTTCACTGAGTTGAGCAACAGACTGAACAGCAGGTTTGTAGTTGCTAGAGACACGTCCAGCAGCACAGTGACCTTAAGAGGACAGAATCTGCAGACTGGAGACACAGCTGTGTATTACTGCGCACGACAGAGACACAGTGAAACACATCAACACAAACCCCGTACAAAAACATCCTCTCTGTGACAGATCTCCACTGTACAGGGTTTAAATGCATTAAGTTAGTCCAGAAATTGTTGATTTGTTATCTTATTAGATTTATTATCTATTGATTCTTGGAGACCTTTCATTAAAAGAACTCAGAGTTTTAGCTCAGACCCCCACAAAAAGTTTTTCTCTTTGCACCATGTGATGTTCAGAAGTCACAGACCACCCTTTATGTGTTTAATGTTCAGTCAAAATGGCCATAAATTCTGTAATTTTCCAGGAGATGTTTCTGAGGAGATTGCATATGAGATAATCCGAACATAAGGAAGGAGAAAGTGAAACAGCAGATTAAGTGATTAAACCAGGCGTATCTGTATCTACCAATCTGAAAAAAATGTCTAGACTGAGTAGAGATGTGAAGTAATGAGAACTTTTGAAATCCAAAGATGAATCTCATGACATCATGATGCAAATCCAGTGTGTTGTATCTCCATCCAGTACTTATGTGCTGCTGAGCTGAGTGGAGCAGTAGAGTCTCATCAACACTCACCATGAAGAACACGCTCTCCTTATTACTGATACTGCTCACCTTCAGCAGTGAGTTCTCTTTTTAACTTGGATTTAATGTGGTTGTACAGTCTTTCTATAAAAACTGTCTGAATATTGTATATAAACTGGTTATAATTAATGTCTGTCTGTTTTCCAGCAGGTATGAAATCCCAAAGTCTTGAGTCCATTCCCTCTGATCCTGTGCTGAAAGCACCTGGAGAAACTCTGAGTCTCTCCTGTAGAGGATCTGGATTTAACTTTGGAGGCCACGGCATGCACTGGCTCAGACAACAGACTGGAAAAGCTCTAACGCGCATCGGGGCAATCTGGTCTGATGCCAGTAGAGCTGTTTATGAGAAGCCTGTTGAGGGACGTTTGGAAATCACCAGAGAAAATACTAAGAACACTATAAATAGAAATACTAAGATCGGCTTGACTCCACAGGACTCAGCTGTTTATTACTGTACAAGAAACCACAGTGGTGCAAACATGTGACCCAGCTGTACAAAACCTCAGCAGAGAGATTAAAACAATGGAACTGAGTTCAAATATAGACCAGCAGGAGGCACTAGAACATCAAAATACATTGCAGCTCTTATCAAACTATGAACTGAGAGGTTATATATTTCATATAATATGAAAGATTTGGTCTTGCAACTCTTATATAGCTTAAAGGCCTCTGTGCTGTGCAGTATTGCTTCATTCCTCTGTGTCCCAGAGCGCCCACATTTTAGTATTAGGTCCCTGTGATACACAGATACATTCAGCCCATAAATTGCCATGACAACCTAATGTCAGGTTAAGAATCATCATATTATTTCAACCTGACCTCAAAGAGGGCAAATGCATCCTATATGTAAAACACTGTCTACTGTAAGTGTTTATAGAAGAGTATGTAGGTCTAGTTTAGGGTTACATATCTGTAAAACATCTCCCCTACAGTACAGTTTTACACTATTTACTGTCTGCGACTTATCTTGGGAACTTCTATTCGAGAACCACTGTCCACCCAGAAAATTAAGACTGACCAGGTATACCATATGGGCCAGAAAGAGCAGCAAGGTGGGCCTATAAAAGACCAGGGTTTGCGAGGGTTTGAAAGCTTAGAGAACGTCAGTATGTCAGAACGTCAGTCTTAAGAATAAAAGCTTATACTCTGAACTGGTCTCCCTCTTCATTCTGATAGCAAAAACGAAGTCACGACAGGTCAGTTTAGAGACTGAATAAATCTTAAAGTCAGTCAATCGCAAACTTCAATTATGTAGAAAAAGTATAATCAAGTGTACAAACAGCTACATACTTGTGTTTAGGTCCAGTGCTGTAATAAACACATAAGAACTTTCTATGAGGATCAGTTAGAGATCTAGAATATATCTGTCCATCCATCATCTTACGCTGTATCCTACTAGTCAGGGTCACTGGAGCCAATCCCAGCATCATCAGGTGAAGGCGGAGTACACCATGCACAGGTGACCAGTCCATCACATGACCAACACACGGTCACATCTGGGGACAGTTTAGAGTGAGCGATCAACCTAACATGCATGTGTTGAACTGTGGGAGGAAACCCACTCAAGCACAGGGAGAACATACACACTCCACACAGAACCACCCGGACCGGGAATCCAACACAGATCATCTTACTGTGAGACGACAGGGCCACCACACCACACCACCGGGCCACCTATCTAGAATATAATGGTGGTAAATGTTTTCTTGAATTCTGTATATATAAACATAGAATACTTGGAGACATTTAAAATATAATAAAGTTATTTGTCCAGCCAGGAAGCTTTAATTTGGTCAGCAAAACACTTTTTATTTTTTGAGTACTCAAATAGTATTAATACAGCATATAGTGCTTTTACATACATCACTGTGTTTATATATATATATATATATATATATATATATATATATATATATATATATATATATATATATATATATATGTGTGTGTGTGTGTGTGTGTGTGTGTGTGTGTGTGTGGTTTTAATTGAAAATGCTGTTTTAATATGTAATAAAACATTATGAAACATTATGATAGCCAGTAATCTGAATACACTGTTATGGTGAACTAAACAAAATTAAACTAAGCTAAAAAAAGACAACTCTATACAGAAATCTTCATAGTTTCTCTAGCAGGATTCAGGTGTTAATAGCACCTCTAAGACATAATCACATTTACATTAGGATTATGTAAATATTCACCTCTCTATTATGTATGTAAGAAGGTGGAGGTGAAGACCAACATCCTTCCTTCGCTCAGCTTCAATGCACACCATGTTCTCTCCATCTCTCCTGCTGCTGCTGCTGCTGATCACTGTGACCTGTGAGTGATTTTGAACTTGCAGCAAAACATTTTATGGGTATTTATGGATCTTTCTCTTATAATGACATGTATTATATTTTCAGGTGTTCACTCTGTTGAGCTGAGCCAGCCTGCATCCATGGTCATAAATTCTGGTCAGTCGATGTCTCTGACCTGTACAGTTTCTGGATATTCATTGACTGATGGGAGCTACTGTACACACTGGATACGGCAGCCTGCAGGAAAAGCTCTGGAGTGGATCGGAAGGATTTGTGGTGCTGGTGGCACTGACCACAGTGATAAACTGAAAAACAGGTTTGTGGTTGGCAGAGACTCGTCCAGAAGCACAGTGACCTTAACAGGACAGAATATGCAGACTGGAGACACAGCTGTGTATTACTGCGCTCGTGAACGCCACAGTGATACACATCAACAGAGACCCTGTACAAAAACATCCTCCCAGTAGGAAAGACCGCCTCAGTTACAGTGTTTCAAAGAGATGCTGTAGTCAGTACCATATATAACCTGTAGGGGGCAATATTTACTAATAAACCCATTTTGATCAGCTCTAAAATTTGAGTTGGAGTTCAGTCAGTTGTATATGTACCATATGAATTATATGAGATACTTTTTTAACTCCTACATTGTCTGTTAATATAAACCATTTTAAGACATTCAGTTCACTTTAAACGTATTAAACCTCCTCAAAATGAAGCATCCAGTGCTAAATGCTAACACCAGTTCTAGCAAGATGTAGCACGTTGTAAATAGACAGGCTAGCATCACAACATCCACTCCTGGAGGAGGAGTCCCATCTAACACTAGCCTTTGGAATATAATCACTATGTAGTACAATGATTTAAAAACAAGCTTTTTCACAGAGATGGAAGCTCGTATGGTCTCCATAGACATCTTCCACTGTGGGACCATACATCTCCACTCTCTGCATTACAGACACCTGGGAGTTAAAATCAAGAGAGCTGGACACGACGGTCATGACAGAGAGACACACAGTGGTCAGCATGGTTGATATAGTGTAGTGGGTAACACGGCTGAGCTCTATACTGTAGACTGTGGTTAAGTGTTGCTGTTGTAGAGACTAACTCAGTTTCTGGATATTCAGTGACTGATTGGAGCTACTGTACAAACTGGATACGGCAGCCTGCAGGAAAAGCTCTGGAGTGGGTTGGAAGGATGTGTGGTAGTGGTAACACTTACTACAGTGATAAACTGAAAAGCAGGTTTCAAGTTTCCAGATACTCGTCCAGCAGCACAGTGACCTTAAGTGGACAGAATCTGCAGACTGGAGACACAGCTGTGTATTACTGCGTTCGTGATCCACACAGTGATACACATCAACAGAGACCCTGTACAAAAACATCCCCTGTAAGAAAGACTGACTCAGTTACAGTTCTTTAAAGTGATGATACAGTCAGTACCACATAGAACCTGTAGGGGGCAACATTCACTAATAAACTAAACCCAGATCTGAAATTTGAGTTGGAGATCAGTCAGTCTGTATATGTATCATATGAGTGATATTTTAAACTCCAACATAGTCTGTTAATATAAACCCTTTTAAGATATTCAGTTTAATTTAAATGTATTAATACACCTCACTAGTCAGTCTGAGTCTAGTAATCCAGTCATGTGAGCCTCTGTTAGCAGATGGTGATGTGGTGTAGGGGCTGCATAAACTAATCGACTAGGTCATCCACTAGTCACTGTAGCGGGGGGGCTGTCCACTACTCAGACGGAGATAAAACAGTAGCAAGGATGCAGACAGTTAGAAAAGAAAGCAGCTCTTCTGTGAAACCCTGTGTTAACTTCTATCATCTGGAAATGCTTCAGAAGAGATGAATTCAGTTCTGCAGCAGCTGCACAATATATAAAGCTTCCCAAATACTATAAAAATACTTCAAATTGAAGCATCCAGTGCTAACTGCTAACACCAGTAGTAGCAAGAGGCCACACGCTGTAAATAGACAGGCTAGCATCACAACGTCCACTCCAGGAAGAATCCCACCTCACACTAGCCTTTGGAATATAATCACTATGTAGTACAATGATTTAAAAACAAGCTTTTTCACAGAGATGGAAGCTCGTATGGTCTCCATAGACATCTTCCACTGTGGGACCGTACATCTCCACTCTCTGCATTACAGACACCTGGGAGTTCAAATCAAGAGAGCTGGACACGACGGTCATGACAGAGAGACACACAGTGGTCAGTATGGTTGATATAGTGTAGTGGGTTCAACTGCTGCTCTCTATGCTGTAAACTGGGGTTTGATTCCCCACCTGAGTAACAACCTCACACTATACCAATAACAATCTCCTAACAAGACCTTCACCTACCTGTGCACAGGTAAACTGAAACACTACCTTCACCTACCTGTGTACAGGTAAACTATGTTTACAAAATATGTTACTGCACTCATTCATATCAGTGTTATGTAGCACTAAGTGTTATTATGTGTTTATGTCAGTTCTTCTTGAAGCTGGAACGAGACTAATGACACACATGAAGTGAAGCTCTATGCAAATTCTCCACCTTCTCCTATTTATTGAAGTATGTTGTAGTGAAGATCAGCAGTTTGTTCTAGTTCAGCTCCAGCTCTCACCATGTTCTCCACACGTCTACTGCTGTTGTTGTTATCAGCTGCTTCCTGTGAGTCTGTATTCTAACAGATTATATTATTTCAGTCAGAAAGCTTTATTATTCATATAGTTTTTCACTCTACATGTTAAATTACTTTTATCTTTAACAGGTATTAACTGTATTGAACTGACTCAGCCTGCGTCTGAGGTTGTAACACCTGGTCAGTCGATGTCACTGACCTGTACAGTTTCTGGATATTCACTGACTGATAGCAGCTACTGTACAGCCTGGATACGGCAGCCTGCAGGAAAAGCTCTGGAGTGGATTGGAAGGATATGTGGTAGTGGTAACACTTACTAAACTGATAAACTGAAAAGCCGGTTTGTAGTTACTAGAGACACGTCCAGAAGCACAGTCACCCTAACAGGACAGAATCTGCAGACTGGAGACACAGCTGTGTATTACTGCGCTCGGTATCCACAGTGATACAGATCAGTGGCTTCACTGTACAAAAACACATACGGTCAGTACAATAACATTCAGTGAACAAACATTTACAGATATTAATCAAACAGTTTCTATGCATTTAATTTAATTAAACAATTCTTGTAGCCTACAAGATCATATTTAGTTTAGTTCCAGATTTCTCCTGGACGTTCCAGACATTGTATGAATGTATTCAGTTCCTTCAGCAGCAATCTTGATTTAGCTTAATGAAGTACTGAGCAGTCAAAGCAGGTATTAGATGAGAACTGTAAATAATACTGGGTTGTTTAGGAGAAGCTTGGAAAGGGTTAAATAAACACACTGACGTATGTAAAAGCACTACATACTGTATTAATACTGTTTGAATATTTTAATAATTAACTATTTTGCTGATCAAATAAAAGCTTCCTGTCTGGAAAAATAGCTTTTTAAATATAATAATGTCTCCAAGTGTCTAAACCTTTTACCCAGTTCTGTATGTGATCATACATTCAGATTTAATGATAAGGGTTAATGAGACGTGTAAGGTATTGAGTATCTTTTTGTTTTTGTGTTGAACTAAAGTCGAGTGAGAGGATTTCAGATCTACTACGTGTATTAAAGTTTTTTCTTTATAATGTTTAAAGTTTAGTTTGTTTAAATATTTTCTCTGTGATCTTTTGTAATCTCCACTGGAACTTGTACCTGGAACATTGCTTCATGTGTTCACTTGTGTTCTGTGTCTGTTGTTCATTTAGTCAGTTTAATACAAGTTTAATAAAGTTACATAAAGATAGTAACACAGTGTTGGTAATCAGGGACAGATCACCAAATTTTAGGGTCTTTGTAAGAAATGACAGGAAGGGAAAACTATATGATATCATTTTTATTATGCTGTATATCTTCATAGGTCTGTGCTGCACCAAAACTCAGCAGAGTGGTTTAAAAAATGGAACTAAGTTTAATTATAGACCAGCAGGAGGCGCTAGAACATCAAAATACAGTGCAGCTTCTATCAAACTATGAACTGAGAGGTTATAGGTTTAATATAAAATGATAGATTTGGTTCTACAACTCTTATATAGCTTAAATAACTTCATGGTCCTGCTTACTTTAATAAAACCATTACTGGAGGATTGATCCATCCATCCATCCACCCATCTATCTCTCCATCCGTCTGTCAGTCCATCTATATGATTCACACTCTTTAGATCTGATCCAGTAGTCAGCTGTACTCACAGATAAACAGCTGGAAGAGTGAAGACACTACTGTTTATTACTCAGTACATCAAGCACAGACCCATAAATCATAACTGTACAGTCAATCTTTAATCAGTTATTGGTTCTTAGAGTCTCAGAAAGAGGAGGAGAGCCAGTGTTCGGTACTTAATATGAGCTAATAATAATAATAATAATAATAATAATAATAATAATAATAATAAATTTGATGTATATAGTGTCTTTCTCATACTCAAGTATGCTTTACATCAGCAGTACAACATAAGTTTCAGTGAGCAGCAGAGAGAAAGTACTGAGAAAAGAGGTATGATTTGAGTTGAGCTTTGAAGGAGGAGAGTGAGAGACAGTCACAAAGAGATTGTGGTGATAATGTGTTCCACTATTTGGGGGCCATGACGCTGAAAACTCTTCATAATGTTACCATCTAAGCAGTTCTCTGTGCAGGACACCTTTAACTAGTTAACATTAGTGTTACAGACAGTAACTAGAATAATCCTTGTAGTGAATACAAATAGACTTACTTTTATTCTTTAAGATGAAAGAAGTTATGCAGGAGTTCAGATCAGTCAGTCGAAGCCCATCAATAAATAAATGATGAGGTAAATCTGTTAAAGAGGGTGTGAAATGTTTTTCTGCAGCTTGATTTTTTAAAGTCAGGCTTCATTATAGAAGAAAAAATGGTGAATGAAACTGTTATTTATTAATATTTTATTAAACTTTTATTAAAAAGACAACTCCATGTACATTAATGAGAGAAAAAGAGAGAATGGAGGACATGATGAAACCAATACAATCTGGCAACCATATTAAAAAGGAGAGTAGTGAAAGTTTACTCAGTCCATATAAGTACATACAGTTCAGAGACGAGTGAGGTAATCAATCTGAAACTGTAACTATGCAAATCCTCCTCCTCTCTTTATGAAGAGATGCTGAACAGCACTGAGAGACCTGCAGAGAGAAGATCATCAGTTCAGCTACAACCTCAACCATGTTCAGTACATCTCTAATACTGCTGATGCTCACTAGTCTTCCATGTACGTGTCAGGTTTTGAATAAGAGAGTAAAATACAGAGAAACTCTTTCTGTGATCATGTTTCATTCAGAACTTTCATTCTTCTTCTTTTCTGCAGGTTTTCAGAGTCAGACTCTCACTCAGTCTGAAGCTGTGATTAAAAAACCTGGAGAGTCTCATAAACTGACCTGTACAGCTTCTGGATTCACATTCAGTAGCTATCACATGGACTGGGTCAGACAGGCTCCTGGGAAAGGACTGGAATGGATTGCGTTCATACACACATCCAGCTCTCACATCTCTTATTCCCAGTCAGTGCAGGGAAGATTCACCATCTCCAGATCCGACTCCAGCAGTCAGCTGTACTTACAGATGAACAGTCTGAAGAGTGAAGACACTGCTGTGTATTATTGTGTGAGACACACAGTGATAGAAAACAGTGACAGAGCTGTACAAAAACACTCCCTCATTCATTTACAGAGGACAGCTGTGGTTATCAGCTCTGTAATCCTATCCCAGAAAAGAAAAAGTAATAATTGAAGTAACAGTGCCTACAAAAAAATCTCCAAAATGACAATTTTACAGTAAAACTAAAAACATACTGTACTTTTAGTCTGATTCAGTGTAACTAGTCTTCTTTGTGGCTCTTTTCTTTTAGTCCACACTTCATATAATGTACACATAATAGCTTTGTTGAAAATCACTGCTATATTTTCACTGTACAAAGAAAAACAAGTATCTTTTGGACAGCGACACTATATTAACAGATCTACAGACGACCGTACACACTGCTCTCACACACTTGGACAGAAAGAACACATATATGAGAATGCTGTTCATAGATTACAGCTCAGCATTCAACACAACCATCCTAGCCAAACTCATCCCGAACCTCAAAGACTTGGGTTTGAACTCTCATCTCTGCAACTGGATCCTGGACTTCCTGACGAGCAGACCGCAGGTGGTGAGAGTGGGCGACAGCATCTCTTCCACTCTGACTCTGAGCACGGGGCCCCCCAGGGATGTGTACTCAGCCCACTCCTGTATTCCCTGTACACTCATGATTGTGTAGCCAAACAGTCTTCCAACCTCATGACACTACCATCCTAGGCCTCATCACAGATGGACATGAAACAGCCTATAGAGACGAGGTCAGCGCTCTGTCAGAGTGGAGCCACGACAACAATCTCTGTCTAAACATCAGCAGAATGAAGGAGATGATTGTGGACTACAGGAAGCAGCAGAAGTGCGGTCACTCTCCCCTTTACATCAACGAGGCTGAAGTGGAGAGAGTCAGCAGTGTTAAGTTCCTCAGCGTTCACCTCTCTGATGACCTCACCTGGTCCCTCCACACAAACACGATTGTGAGATCTGCCGTGTCAGCAGGCTCAGGAAGATTGGACTGCCTCCTGATCTCCTCACCAGCTTCTACAGATGCACTATAGAGAGCATCCTAACGGGCTGCATCACTGTCTGGAACGGCAGCTGCACTACCTGCGACCGGAAGGCCCTAAAAGAAGTGGTGAGGTCAGCAGAATACATCATAGGCAACAAACTACCAGCCTTACAGGACAACTACCAGTCCGGCTGCCTGAGGAACAAACTACCAGCCTTACAGGACATCTACCAGTCCCGCTGCCTGAAGAACAAACTACCAGCCTTACAGGACATCTACCAGTCCCGCTGCCTGAGGAACAAACTACCAGCCTTACAGGACATCTACCAGTCCCGCTGCCTGAGGAACAAACTACTAGCCTTACAGGACATCTACCAGTCCCGCTGCCTGAGGAACAAACTACCAGCCTTACAGGACATCTACCAGTCCCGCTGCCTGAGGAACAAACTACCAGCCTTACAGGACATCTACCAGTCCGGCTGCCTGAGGAACAAACTACCAGCCTTACAGGACATCTACCAGTCCCGCTGCCTGAGGAACAAACTACCAGCCTTACAGGACATCTACCAGTCCCGCTGCCTGAGGAACAAACTACCAGCCTTACAGGACATCTACCAGTCCCGCTGCCTGAGGAACAAACTACCAGCCTTACAGGACATCTACCAGTCCCGCTGCAAGCTACCAGCCTTACAGGACATCTACCAGTCCCGCTGCCTGAGGAACAAACTACCAGCCTTACAGGACATCTACCAGTCCCGCTGCCTGAGGAACAAACTACCAGCCTTACAGGACATCTACCAGTCCCGCTGCCTGAGGAACAAACTACCAGCCTTACAGGACATCTACCAGTCCCGCTGAGAGGAAACTACCAGCCTTACAGGACATCTACCAGTCCGCTGCCTGAGGAACAAACTACCAGCCTTACAGGACATCTACCAGTCCCGCTGCCTGAGGAACAAACTACCAGCCTTACCAGGACATCTACCAGTCCGCTGCCTGAGGAACAAACTACCAGCCTTACAGGACATCTATCAGTCCGGCTGCCTGAGGAACAAACTACCAGCCTTACAGGACATCTACCAGTCCCCGCTGCCTGAGGAACAAACTACCAGCCTTACAGGACATCTACCAGTCCGCTGCCTGAGGAACAAACTACCAGCCTTACAGGACAACTACCAGTCCGGCTGCCTGAGGAACAAACTACCAGCCTTACAGGACATCTACCAGTCCCGCTGCCTGAGGAACAAACTACCAGCCTTACAGGACATCTACCAGTCCCGCTGCCTGAGGAACAAACTACCAGCCTTACAGGACATCTACCAGTCCCGCTGCCTGAGGAACAAACTACCAGCCTTACAGGACATCTACTAGTCCCGCTGCCTGAGGAACAAACTACCAGCCTTACAGGACATCTATCAATCACGCTGCCTGAGGAACAAACTACCAGCCTTACAGGACATCTACCAGTCCCGCTGCCTGAGGAACAAACTACCAGCCTTACAGGACATCTACCAGTCCCGCTGCCTGAGGAACAAACTACCAGCCTTACAGGACATCTACCAGTCCCGCTGCCTGAGGAACAAACTACCAGCCTTACAGGACATCTACCAGTCCCGCTGCCTGAGGAACAAACTACCAGCCTTACAGGACATCTATCAATCCCGCTGCCTGAGGAACAAACTACCAGCCTTACAGGACATCTACCAGTCCCGCTGCCTGAGGAACAAACTACCAGCCTTACAGGACATCTACCAGTCCCGCTGCCTGAGGAACAAACTACCAGCCTTACAGGACATCTACTAGTCCCGCTGCCTGAGGAACAAACTACCAGCCTTACAGGACATCTATCAATCCCGCTGCCTGAGGAACAAACTACCAGCCTTACAGGACATCTACCAGTCCCGCTGCCTGAGGAACAAACTACCAGCCTTACAGGACATCTACCAGTCCCGCTGCCTGAGGAACAAACTACCAGCCTTACAGGACATCTACCAGTCCCGCTACCTCACCCAGGAGGCAGGAGATTCCGCATCCAGACCAGAACAACCAGCTACTGAACAGTATCTACCCACACGCTGTCAGGCTTCTGAACAAACAGTGAGGCTGAAAGACCCCAATACCGTTTCACTCGGCCACTGCTATATTATATTATGTTATACTATTTTATTATTTATTCTAATATCGCTGCTATGAACAATATCACTAAATAGATATATCTTCTTAGATAACCTGACAATGCATACGTTTCTACATATGTCCTCCTATATGTCTTATGTATATGTCTTATGTATGTTTTGTATAGTCCTTTATATATTTCACTTCTAACTATATGTATATTTTCTAGCTTATTTTTACTTGAATATTGTCTATTTATTGTGTGTTTGCACTGTTTTACATATATAACGCTGTCCTGCTGTAGAGTTGTATCTGAGTCTCACCCCAAACATTTCAATGCATGTTATGTCCTGACATGATGTGCAAATGACAAATAAACTTGAAACTTGAAACTATTCGTATATAAGCTGTAATATAATGTACATAAACTCTAGAATTCTGACAGTGTCGTTTGCTTTACTGTGTATAAACTGATATATACGATATCAAATTGTATATAACCTGCAGGATTCAGACAGTGTCCTCTGATCATACTGTAATATACACCTAATACACACTTCATATAAACATGGGCGTGGTAGTGGGGGGAAAGAAGACCTGACTACCTAGGGCCCGAGTAGGAAGAGGGGCCCATGAAAAATGATTTTTTTTTTTTGCTCACGTTCCTCGTGTACCGTCATGGATAGGGGCCCACTGACATTGAGAGTGTACAGGGGCCCTGAATTTGCTGCTATGCCCCTGCATACAAACAAGCATATAAAGTATATACTATATAGTTTTTAATTTACTAGATTTCCATACATTTCTTGAAAGCTGATGCTGTCTGAGATTAGAATAGGTAGATTTTGTTTTACCTTCAAGGTCCCTGCATGATAGGCAAGAGAATCTGTACAGACATCCCTCATGTATGCTTATTGATGGCAACAGTGTAACATCACATTGTGATCTGCTCGAACATTGTTGGGTCAGGTTCAATGTGGTCACTTTCTTTCAGCTCAGTCTGAGTGTTGGTCGTGAAAGTTTTGTGTCACTGTCACCATAACTTATATAACTGGAGTAGCTTACCATCTTATTTCAGACGCTGTAGAACACTGTATTACACCAATAAAGCCTGTAGAGTTTCAGCAGATCATTCAATAAAGTACCTGAACACTGTATTACACTAATAAAGCCTGTAGAGTTTCAGCAGATCATTCAATAAAGTACCTGAACACTGTATTACACTAATAAAGCCTGTAGAGTTTCAGCAGATTATTTAGTAAAGTACCTGAACACTGTATTACACTAATAAAAAAAATGTTTTTTAAGGATGCTTAGGTTCTTTTTTATTATTTTTTGTTGATTTTGTTGTTTTTTTTGTGTTTTTTTATTTGCTTGTTGTCTGTTTGTGTGTGTATGTGATTGTGTGTGTGTATGTGATTGTGTGTGTATGTGATTATGTGTACATGTGATTGTATGTGTGTTTGTTTGTGTTATTGTTGATCAGTGTTTCTTGATCTGGTCCGGTCCACTCTATTGTGGAAAAGACGCTTTGGTCCATTGTTTTTATGATGTTGTTGGGAACCAGAGGCCTGCCACTCATCGCCGTACCAGTTTCTTTCCTGACCTTCATTGACGGCTCCCTACAACAACAGTAAGAAATGTTAAGAACCCTTTTCATGTGAAAAGTTGCTTTAAAGAAGCATCAGATGCAACAACACCAGTAACAACATCTACTACATACCAGCTGCAATACAAAAGAACTATAGGGAACATGACTAGAGCTGAATGATGAACCCTGTACCTGCTGATCCTCTGCTGTTGCTTCCAGTCTCCGGTCCTCTCCTCTTTCTTTCTCCTTCTTATAATTAATTCTTCTGCCTCGGCCTCTGGTTCCCCTTCTGGTCTTTTTTTTGGTCTGTGGTCCAGCTTCGTCCATGTTCAGCTCCTTGATGTCAGCTGGAGAACAAAATGAAAAGAATCTCTAATGAGACTTTCTGGAAGTCAGATTTACTGAGCAGAGTTTTTCAGGTGAATCTATTATTTCAGTGGGTTCAGCTGAAAAACATCTTCAACACTGATATCGAGGCTGAAACTACTGGAGAATGTTCAGTCTGGTTGTGTGCTGTAATCCAGCTTTGTGATTTGTGATCAGCAGTGTTTTATTGTCATTACTCACCCACAGGTTGGTGATTGGTGACGTCGCTCAATTCAGCCGAGATGTTGAGAACTTCACCAAGAACTTCATTGGGTGCTTCAGCAGCATCTTCGTCTGCAATAAGAATAATTTTCTGTTCAATAAAAATGTATATATGTTCTGATGATGGAATCTAATGTCTTCCAAAGTGCTAATACTGAAGTATGAGTATTCTTCCTTCTTGAACGATGCCATAGAAGAACCACTATGCGTTCCCTAAAGAACATCTTATTGGAGGTTACTTTAGAGAAAGATGAAGAACCTGGTATACCAATGAAAGCTTTTCTCCAGAGCCGTATATCTAACCCAAGAACCCTGTAGGAAACTATTTCTGCTATAGAACCTGAAATCTGGTTCCTTTACTCACCCTGAAGCGTCTCAGTGTGAGCCGGAAGCTCCTCCAGGGCGAGCTGCTCGACAGCAGGAGCAATCAGCTTTTCAGCGAGCTCTACTGCAGTCTGGAGCTCGCCTCCTGTCTGGAGCTCGTCTCCTGCTGTGACATGAAGAAACATCAACAGCTGATCCAAATCCATCACTGTGGTTCAATCTGACCATCATGTTTGTGTTATCTACCCAAAAACTGGACAAATCTAGATTCACTTAGTAAAACAAGTCTGAGTTCTTTAATAGCTGCAAACTGATTTTCAGCACCGAAGGTGAATCTTCTGCTGTTATTACTCATATCAGACCAAAACAGCCTATTCATGATTAATAACATGAGTGTTAACATCTTATAAATGGTTAATAACAGCAGCTGTTTTATAATAATCATTTCATCTAGTAATGATTTACTTGACTTACTCAGGGAATCAATGCAGTTCTGCTCAGTCAGGTGTAGCTGGACGGTGGGCTCAGCTTCCATGTCTGACTGTCCTTCTAGAGACATCAAGCAGAATGTTTATTAATAAACTTCATTAGTCGCCATTAAGGTCTCCATCTCATTATCTGCTAAATTGAATTAAAATTAAATAAACACTAAAACTAACAGGATTTCAAACCAGTTGTGCTTTTATCATCATTTCCTTTACTTTACTTACCCTCCATAAATTCATCATTTACACTCTTAATTAATATTCATATTTTTATTTTGGGGTTCTGCTCAAATATATTTACATACTTTATACTTACATATATTTACATACTTTATACATACATATATTTACATACTTCTTAAAACATAATATATCATAATGTATCTGTCTGTATTTATACTCTGTCTGAAACACTCTATTAGAACTCCTGTGTCTTTAAGCCCCGCCTCCCAATTGGACCAGTGTGCTCTGATTGGTCAGCTCATCCAATCTGTTGTGACTGGTTAACTCCCCCCCTTCTGTTCTGATTGGTCAACTCAACCACTCAAACCAGTTGTACTTTTATTTAAGAATTAATTTTGGTTTATTTCATTAATTCTTTATTTTTACACAGGACCTTATACCAATATCTAAGGGATTGACCTCAACCAAACTGAATATATTTCTCTATGGATCTGAGGATCTAGCTGCAGTTTAGAAGCGCTTATAAGAAACTGATCCATGGTGTGATAAGCTGTGTCTGCTGGGAGATTAACCCTGACTCCAAAGATCACTGCTCAATAGTGGAAACACACATGTGCCAGTGTAGTGCAAGGGGTGGGTCTAGTTTCAACAGATCATTCAGTCAAACACCTGAACACTGTATTACACTAATAAAGCCTGTAGAGTCTCAGCAGATCATTTAGTAAAGTACCTGGACACTGTATTACACTAATAAAGCCTGTAGAGTCTCAGCAGATCCTTCAGTAAAGTACCTGAACACTGTATTACACTAATAAAGCCTGTAGAGTTTCAGCAGATCCTTCAGTAAAGTACCTGAACACTGTATTACACTAATAAAGCCTGTAGAGTTTCAGCAGATCATTCAGTAAAGTACCTGAACACTGTATTACACTAATAAAGCCTGTAGAGTTTCAGCAGATCATTCAATAAAGTACCTGAACACTGTATTACACTAATAAAGCCTGTAGAGTCTCAGGAGATTATTTAGTAAAGTACCTGAACACTGTATTACACTAATAAAGCCTGTAGAGTTTAAGCAGATCCTTCAGTAAAGTACCTGAACACTGTACTACACTAAAAAAGCCTGTAGACTCTCAGCAGATCATTCAGTAAAGTACCTGAACACTGTATTACACTAATAAAGCCTGTAGAGTTTCAGCAGATCATTCAGTAAAGTACCTGAACACTGTATTACATCTGATGTCTTCCAAAGTGCTAATACTGAAGTATGAGTATTCTTTCTTCTTGAACGATGCCATAGAAGAACCACTATGCGTTCCCTATAGAACATCTTATTGGAGGTTGCTTTAAAGAAAGATGAAGGACCTTGTATACCAATGAAAGCTTTTCTCCAGAGCTGTATATGTAACCCAAGAACCCTGTACGAACCTATTACTGCTATAGAACCTGAGATCTGGTTCCTTTACTCACCCTGAAGTGTGATGTGAGCCGGAAGCTCCTCTAGGGCGAGCTGCTGGACAGCAGGAGCAATCAGCTTTTCAGCGAGCTCTACTGCTGTCTGGAGCTCGCCTCCTGTCTGGAGCTCGTCTCCTGCTGTGACATGAAGAAACATCAACAGGTGTCCAAATCCATCACTGAGGTTCAATCTGACCATCATGTTTGTGTTATTCACCCAAAAACTGGACAAATCTAGATTCACTTAGTAAAACGAGTCTGAGTTCTTTAATAGCTGCAAACTGATTTTCAGCACCGAAGGTGAATCTTCTGCTGTTATTACTCATATCAGACCAAAACAGCCTATTCATGATTAATAACATGAGTGTTAACATCTTATAAATGACTAAAAACAGCAGCTGTTTAATAATAATAATTTTATCTAGTAATGATTTACTTGACTTACTCAGGGGATAAATGAAGTTCTGCTCAGCCAGGTGTAGCTGGACAGTGGGCTCAGCTTCCATGTCTGACTGTCCTTCTAGAGACATCAAGCAGAATGTTTATTAATAAACTTCATTAGTCGCCATTAAGGTCTCCGTCCCATTATCTGCTAAATTAAATTAAAAATTAAATAAACATTAAAACTAACAGGATTTCAAACCGGTTGTGCTTTTATCATCATTTCCTTTACTTTACTTACCCTCCATAAATTCATCATTTACACTCTTAATTAATATTCATATTTTTATTTTGGGGTTCTGCTCAAATATATTTACATACTTTATACTTAAATACATTTACGTACTTCTTAAAACATAATATATTTCTCATAATGTATCTGTCTGTATTCATTCTCTGTCTGAAACACTCTGTTAGACCTCCTGTGTCTTTACGCCCTGCTTCCCAATTGGACCAGTGTGCTCTGATTGGTCAACTCAACCACTCAGATCAGTTGTACTTTTAATTAAAAATTAATTTTGGTTCATTTCATTAATTCTTTATTTTTACACAGGACCTTATACCAATATCTGAGGGATTGACCTCAACCAAACTGAATATATTTCTCTATGGATCTGAGGATCTAGCTGCAGTTTAGGAGAGCTTATAAGTAACTGATCCGCGGCGTGATAAGCTGTGTCTGCTGGGAGACTAACCCTGACTCCAAAGATCACTGCTCAATAGTGGAAACACACACGTGCCAGTGTAGAACAAGGGGTGGGTCTAGTTTCAGCAGATCATTCAGTAAAACACCTGAACACTGTATTACACTAATAAAGCCTGTAGAGTCTCAGCAGATCCTTCAGTAAAATACCTGAACACTGTATTACACTAATAAAGCCTGTAGAGTTTCAGCAGATCATTCAGTAAAGTACCTGAACACTGTATTACACTAATAAAGCCTGTAGAGTCTCAGGAGATTATTTAGTAAAGTACCTGAACACTGTATTACACTAATAAAGCCTGTAGAGTTTCAGCAGATCATTCAGTAAAGTACCTGAACACTGTATTACACTAATAAAGCCTGTAGAGTTTCAGCAGATCATTCAGTAAAGTACTTGAACACTGTATTACACTAATAAAGCCTGTAGACTCTCAGCAGATCATTCAGTAAAGTACCTGAACACTGTATTATACTAATAAAGCCTGTAGAGATTAAGCAGATCATTCAGTAAAGTACCTGAACACTGTATTACACTAATAAAGCCTGTAGAGTTTCAGCAGATCATTCAGTAAAGTACCTGAACACAGTATTACATCTGATGTCTTCCAAAATGCTAATACTGAAGTATTAATAATCTTTCTTCTTGAACGATGCCATAGAAGAAACCACTATGTGTTCCCTAAAGAACATCTTATTGGAGGTTGCTTTAAAGAAAGATGAAGAACCTTGTATACCAATGAAAGCTTTTCTCCAGAGCTAAATATCTAACCCAAGAACCCTGTACGAACCTATTTCTGCAATAGAACCTGGGATCTGGTTCCTTTACTCACCCTGAAGTGGCTCAATGTGAGCCGGAAGCTCCTCCAGGGCGAGCTGCTCGACAGCAGGAGCAATCAGCTTTTCAGTGTGCTCTACTGCTGTATGGAGCTCGCCTCCTGTCTGGAGCTCCTCTCCTGCTGTGACATGAAGAAACATCAACAGCTGTTCAAATCCATCACTGTGGTTCAATCTGACCATCATGTTTGTGTTATTCACCCAAAAACTGGACAAATCTAGATTCACTTAGTAAAACGTGTCTGAGTTCTTTAATAGCTGCAAACTGATTTTCAGCACTGAAGGTGAATCTTCTACTGTTATTACTCATATCAGACCAAAACAGCCTATTCATGATTAATAACATGAGTGTTAATATCTTATAAATGACTAAAAACAGCAGCTGTTTAATAATTATAATTTTATCTAGTAATGATTTACTTGACTTACTCAGGGGATAAATGAAGTTCTGCTCAGCCAGGTGTAGCTGGATGGTGGGCTCAGCTTCCATGTCTGACTGTCCTTCTAGAGACATCAAGCAGAATGTTTATTAATGAACTTCATTAGCCGCCATTAAGGTCTCCGTCTCATTATCTGCTAAATTAAATTAAAAATTAAATAAACATTAAAACTAACAGGATTTCAAACCAGTTGTGCTTTTATCATCATTTCCTTTACTTTACTTACCCTCCATAGATTCATCATTTACACTCTTAATTAATATTCATATTTTTATTTTGGGGTTCTGCTCAAATATATTCACATACTTTATACTTACATAATATATAACATAATATATAACATTACATAATGAATCTGTCTGTATTCATCCTCTGTTAGAACTCCTGTGTCTTTAAGCCCCGCTTCCCAATTGGACCAGTGTGCTCTGATTGTTTAGCTCATCCAATCTGTTGTAACTGGTTAACTCCCCCTCTGTTCTGATTGGTTAACTGTCAACTTACCAACTCTCTTCTGATTGGTCAATTCACCAACCAGAGAAATAGATAAATCATTACCACTTAATTCCTCCTATTAAGTACTCCCGGACTGTGTAATTACTACTGTGAATTATTTATTAACTAATGTTTGTTAATATGAGTTAATAATAACGGCCTGCTGTGAATTCTTCATCTTCTACCATGAATTTAGCAGTTATTACTGAGTAGCTACTACAAACTACAGCCTGTTCTAAATGATTCAGTCTGTTTTATAAAGTATTTAGTATTTACTGTAAATTACAATCACATCTCATCTACTCACTCAGAGGCTGCTCAGCATCTGCTGATATCTCCTCCAGAGGCATTTCAGTCGGCTCTGAGGAGATGATGTTCTCAGGAGGAGGTGGCGTTTCCTCCAGTGTCTCAGCCGAGACACTCTTTAGGCCTCCAGCTGGTTCTTCTGCTGGAGGCTCTACAACGGCCACCTCCTCCTCCACTTTTGCAGCCTGTTGGTCCTTTTTTGTGTCCTCACTCCTTCGTTTTCCTCTTTTCTTTTTCTTTTTCAGACTAAAGTCTGTCTGACGCTCCTCTGTTTCTGAGCTGGAGTCGCTGCCTCTACGGCACCAATACCAGAGGCAGCTCATCTTTAGGTTTATCCTTCTCGATGCTCCAACTCAGAATGATCAGAAACTGACCACACGCACAACTTCACACATCTTCTTCTTTATGACATCACACACTGTACGCCTTAGTGATTATGACGTCGCGGCAGAAGTTCACATTCTAACATTCTATTGCGTCTGTGTAGCTGAGTGAATGTAGAACTACAGTTAATATGAGGGGATGTTAATATGGGGGGGGGGTTATGATATTGGGTTGGTGGGCTAATATATATATATATATATATATATATATATATATATATATATATATATATATATATATATATATATATATATATTTATATTCTGTATCAGAATGCTGTAATATATGTGATACATAGTTATTACATGTAGGTTCTTCACATCAGTTTGTAATATTTATGGGGCATATTATTATTATTTATAAGTTCTTACATATGAAATACACATATACACTGATCAGACATAACATTAACCCTTGTGTTGTCTTGCGGGTCAAAACTGACCTGCTACCATGTTCAGCTGTAAAAAACACCTTAAACTATCTTTTTCCAATTTGAAATTTTAGGACTTTTCCTAAAGAGACCCCATCATTAGAAAAAGTGATACTTTGTTTTTGTTAATGTTTCCATGTGAGCTGTACACCAATAGAGGACAAAGATTGTCTTATGGGTCAGTTTTGACCCGTTAATTATAAAAGCATTTAAACACCAGACACACACACACACACACACACACACACACACACACACACACACATACAGACACACCTGTAAACTGAACATGTGCAGAATTGTATGTTAAAAGTAAAGTGCAGCAGTGAAGGACAGTGCAGACTGAATTAAATAGATATAAATATGAAGAACAGAAGAGTCTCTGGTGGAGACGGTGGTACAGAGTGTTCTCTATCAGTTAAATAAAAGTGCAGTACAGAGAAAGAAGAGTGAGAGAACATCTGGATATGGATGTATGTATGTAGTACACTGTACAGAGAAAGAAGAGTGAGAGAACATCTGGATATGTATGTATATAGTAGACTGTACAGAGAAAGAAGAGTGAGAGAACATCTGGATATGAATGTATGTATGTAGTAGACTGTACAGAGAAAGAAGAGTGAGAGAACATCTGGAGATGGATGTATGTGTGTAGTAGACTGTACAGAGAAAGAAAAGTGAGAGAACATCTGGATATGGATGTATGTATGTAGTAGACTGTACAGAGAAAGAAGAGTGAGAGAACATCTGGAGATGGATGTATGTAGTAGACTGTATCCTGAATGTAGTGTGTGATGTTCAGCTGTTCATGAGTGTGATGGCGTGTGGGAAGAAGCTCCTCTGAAGTCTGGAGGTCTTGATCCTCAACTGGCTGAAACGCCGACCTGAGGGAAGATACTGGAACAGTTGATGTCCAGGGTGTGATGGATCACATCTGCCTGCTTCCTGGTTCTGGCCGTGTGCTATTGTTGGCTATTGTTTGCTACTTTCTGGTTTTGACCCTGGACTATATGCTAACACTGTTTTTGGATTTGCCTCCTTGCATTAAAGGCTCTAAGATTATAACAGGCTTGAATTAAAGTAGTGAATTAAAATATGATATGATTGACTGCAAAACTGAAATATGAAGTCTAAAATATTTCACTTGAATGTCTTACATGCTTCAAATGTCTGTGTTTCAATCAGAAGCAGCATCAAACACAGGCTGAGTCTCAAATGTCTCTGCTTTCTGAAAACTATGTGCTACAGAAGGTTTGTAATTCCAGCTTCTACAGACAAACACGGTACGGATGTGTGCCATTCCCAAAAGACTAGTTTTAGCTATACTGAGTACTGTTGGGATGCAGGAGCCAGTATTTAAATTCATACATAGTGCACTATGTAGGAGGCAGGCTGGTGTTTAGGATTCAGCCCAACATGGGAAGAGGGGCGTCGATGGATTGGTGGTACATGGTATTCTGTAAAAGACTCAGTGTATTTTCACCAGTAAGAACATCAGGTATGATTAGAACAGATGTAAATAATGATACACACATTACAAACTAACATAAATATCTTATTGTGAAAGAAGTAGATCATATCTTGAGCTCAAGTTTGAAGAAGAAAGGGAAGTGAAGCTGAGTGGAGCAGTAGAGTCTCATCCACACTCACCATGAAGAACACGCTCTCCTTATTATTGCTACTGCTCACCTTCATGGATTTAATGTGGTTGTACTGTGTTTCTATAAAACTGGACTGAATATTGTATATAAACTGGTTGTAATTAACATCTCTATGTTTTCTGAGTCCATTCCCTCTTAGTCTGTGCTGAAAACACCTGGAGAAACTCTGAGTCTCTCCTGTAGAGGATCTGGATTTAACTTTGGAGGCCACAGCATTCACTGGATCAGACAACAGACTGGAAAAGCTCCGGAGCGCATTGGGGTGATCTGGTCTGATGCCAGTAGAATTGTTTATGAGAACAATTGAACAATCCCTGTTGAGGGAGGTTTGTAACTCACCAGAAGCTGACCGACTTGACTGCGCAGGCTGTTTATTACAGTGGTGCAAACATGTGCACCAGCTGCACACACACAAAAAACCCTCACCAGAGTGCTTAAAACAAGGCAACTGATGTCATATATAGACCAGCAGGAGGCACTAGAACATCATAATACACTGCAGGTTTTATTATTAAACTTGGAAACCTTTACTGGTTAGATATTAACTCTTAGGTTGAGGTTTTTTTTGGTCCTGCCTACTTTAGTATAACCACTATTCACAGTTTTCAGCTGTACTTACAAATAAACAGCTTGAAGAGTGAACATAAAGCCATAATTCATGACCTTATAGCAGAGCTTTATTCTGTTATTGGTCTTTAGGGTCTTATAAAGAGATGGAGAGGCAGTGTTAGCTACATGATGTTAGCTAATAATGCTAATATTGGCTAGTTAAGCACAGTTTTCTCCCCAAAGACTAATTTAGCCACTTAACATTCGTTAACCATCATTGTTTGGCTATGTTACCTACTAATAACCTACCAGGTGGTGATCTACCTACTAACAAGTACATACAGAAAACAGTGACAGAGCTGTACAAAAACACTCCCTCATTCATTTACAGAGGACAGCTGTTGTTTTCAGTTCTGTAATCCTATCCCAGAAAAGAAAAAGTAATTTAAGTAACAGTGTCTACAATTTAATTAACTTCTTGCAAAAAAAATTCCAAAATGACAATTTTATAGTAAAACAAAAAACATACTGTACTTTCAGTCTAATTCAGTGTAACTAGCCTTCTTTGTGGCTCTTTTCTTTTAGTCCACAGGTCATATAATGTATGCATAATAGCTTTGTTGAAAATCATTGCTATATTTTCACTGTACAAAGAAAAACAAGTATATTTTGGACAGCGACACTGTATTCGTATATAAGCTGTAATATAATGTGCCCTAACTCAGTTCTGACAGTGTTGTTTGCCTTACTGTAGATAAACTGATATATACGATATCAAATTGTATATAACCTGCAGGATTCAGACAGTGTCCTCTGATCATACATACTGTAATATACTCCTAATACACACTTCACATAAACAAGCACATAAAGTATATATTATATAGTGTTTAACTGGCATTTACTAGATTTCCATAAATTTCTTGAAAGTTGATGCTGTCTGAGATTAGAATAGGTAGACATTGTTAGGCAGGAGAATCTGTACAGACATCCCTAAAGTACAAAGGTGTCAAAAGTATTTACATTCATTACTCAGGCAGAAGTTTAGATACTAGCCTTTAAAAATACTTCTTTAGAAGTTTATTTAAAGTGTAAAAGTAATGTAAAGAAAAAATGTCATTAAAGCTTAGGCCACACCACAGGGGTCTATAGTGCACTAGCCCACCTCCCCCAAAAAAACCCATTCTTCTTAAAGCCATAATGACTATGATGTTATATTTAAATGTTAATGTTGATAAATTTGGGATGCGCTAGGCTTCCTGTTTCAGCCGCATATAAACCCATTGAACATGAATGTAGTTCAGTACAATGTAAATATATTAAAGAAGCATATCTGTGTACTACTGAACATTAACATGTGTTTCATGGAGAGGAAGATATGATGACTAGTTGTCTATAAGTATTAAATTGGTACAAAAAGTCAAACTTCAAAGGCATGTTATCAATAATCTTTACTGGAATGTAAATGTACATGAATGAACACACGCTGAAATGAAATAGGACTGATAATGTAAGGAGTAGAAAGTACAGATAATGGAATGTAAATGTAAGGAGTAGAACGTACTGATAATGGAGTGTAAATGTAAGGAGTAGAAAGTACTGATAATGGAGTGTAAATGTAAGGAGTAGAAAGTACTGATAATGGAGTGTAAATGTAAGGAGTAGAAAGTACTGATAGTGGAGTGTAAATGTAAGGAGTAGAAAGTACTGATAATGGAGTGTAAATGTAAGGAGTAGAAAGTACTGATAATGGAGTGTAAATGTAAGGAGTAGAAAGTACTGATAATGGAGTGTAAATTAAAAATAATTACTCCAGTAAAGTATAAATAACCAAATTTTCTACTTAAGTAAGGTAATAAAGTTTTTGTACTTTGTTACTTGACTCCTCTGCTCATGTGTGCTTATTGAATGCAGCAGTGTAACCTCTACATCACTGACTGGGTTTGAGATTCTTTGGATGATGAGAAGCAGAAAGTTCATTGACCTCAAAATTAAGTTGATATACACATGAACTGCATTATACTGGGCTTCAACTTGATTTAAGGTTCATAGCTGAAGTTTTCTTTGTGTGAAAGTTAATGACGAATGGGCCAATAGAAATGCTCCAATACTGCTTAGAATAAAACCTCTTTACATGAACTAAAAGTAATGGATGTATTTGTCGAACTGTAACGCTATTGTTTTAATGATTCTTTCGTTAGACAGTGATGATATTCTAAGATACATTTGCATTCCTGTTCACAACCTATGTTGACGATCTAAAGAGCCTCACCATACAACATTTCTACTCCCAGCTAACATCAGTTAGCAATGTATTATTATTTATATTATTATTTATACCTCAAAAAAAAAATTGAATGAATAAACCTGAAATGTATGCTTTGGATTGTTTTAAGTTGTTAAAAGTGACTGGCATGTTTGCCTTCCCAGATGCAAACTGATGGATGTCAATCTAAAAACATGGTGTATCTGAAGCTGACCGGCTTGACTTCACGGGCTTGACTGTTTATTACTGTGTAAGAAACCACAGTGATACAAACATGTGAACCAGCTGCACAGAGTGGTTAAAACAAGGGAACTGAGTTCGAATATAGACCAGCAGGAGGCACTACAACATCAAAATACAATGCAGCTTTTATCAAACTATGAACTGAGAGGTTATATATTTCATATAATATGATAGATTTGGTCCTGCAACTCTTATATAGTTTAAAGGCCTCTGTGCTGGTGGTCCTATCAACATTAGTATTAGTATTAGTGCTTCCACTGTTGTATGGATGATCAAAAGCTCTCATATCATTATTTTCAGAATATATAATAATAAGGAATGAAGAATCTATAGAATCTTAGAATCTATAGATAAACAGTCTGGGTTGAATAGGTCCATATAAGTACATACAGTTCAGAGACGAGTGAGGTAATCAATCTGAAACTGTAATTATGCAAATCCTCCTCCTCTCTTTATGAAGAGATGCTGAACAGCACTGAGAGACCTGCAGAGAGAAGATCATCAGCTCAGCTACAACCTCAACCATGTTCAGTACATCTCTTATACTGCTGATGCTCACTAGTCTTCCATGTACGTGTCAGGTTTTGAATAAGAGAGTAAAATACAGAGAAACTCTTTCTGTGATCATGTTTCATTCAGAACTTTCATTCTTCTTCTTTTCTGCAGGTTTTCAGAGTCAGACTTTCACTCAGTCTGAAGCTGTGCTTAAAAAACCTGGAGAGTCTCATAAACTGACCTGTACAGCTTCTGGATCCTCATTCAGGAGCTATTATATGGCCTGGATCAGACAGGCTCCTGGAAAAGGACTGGAATGGATTGCATATCTTGGCACATCCAACTCGCCCATCTCTTATTCCCAGTCAGTGCAGGGAAGATTTACCATCTCCAGATCCGACTCCAGCAGTCAGCTGTACTTACAGATGAACAGTCTGAAGATTGAAGACACTGCTGTGTATTATTGTGCTAGAGAGTCACAGTGATAGAAAACAGTGACAGAGCTGTACAAAAACACTCCCTCATTCATTTACAGAGGACAGCTGCTGTTATCAGCTCTTTCCCAGAATATAAACAGGCACTCCCAGACCCTGTAAGCAGCCCTCATGGCTATTATCTTTAAAGGTGTTTAAGAATCAACAGCGCTGAAAGACAATATAAATTAACAAAAACAAAAAGATGAGGCAATGTAAATATATTTCCATACTGCAAAGACAATTCAAATTAAAATAGAGGAAAATATTAAATACTAAACATGGCAAGAACATGAACATCAACTTTAGATTTAAAAGAGAGGACTTTAAACATTAAATTAGCTGAAAGCTGTTCAAACAGAAACATTTTCAGCCTGGATTGAAAAGTGTCTGGTGTCAGGACTCATCTAATGCTCCCTGGTTCTATTTGACAGCAGCATAGTAAATAAGCCAGGGCTGCTCAGTCCTGGTCCAGGAGATCTACCACCCTGGAGAGTTCAGGTTCAACACACCTGGCTCTTAGAGTCAGAAGCCCCTGAAGGCCTTTAACTGGATCACGCGTGTTAGATGAGAATAGATCTTCAGGATCAATGTTGAACACTCCTGAGCTCCACACTGCCTCTCCATGTTTAGTCTTTACCTTAGTCAGGACTAACTGACTGGTTCCTATCGATCTGAGAATTCTGCTCGTCTCAGTGCTGAAGTATATCAGATAAATATACTGGTCCTACACCGTTCATCAATTTATAGACCAGTAATAGTACCTTAAAATCTATTCTGACATACTGGTATCCAGTGTAAGGACGTAAGAATGGGGGTGATGTGTTCCCTGTTTTTACCCCTAGTGAGAACTTTGGCAGCTGTATCTTAAATTAACTGAAGCTGTTTGTCTTTTAGGGGAATCCAGTGGGCCAGACCATTACAGTGATCAATCCAGCTAGGAACAAATTAACTATATATTAACTGCATGTGGCGGGGAAGCAGGCATAAGCAGTCAAGGCGGATACAAACGCAGGGTTTTATTATAATCCATACTCGACACAGGAATCACACAAAGAATGCGAGCAGCTCAATATCCACACAATATCAGCCAACCATAGGAGTAAAACAGAGGGTTTAAATATACGAGGATGACCAACAAAAACAGACGCACATGGCAAAGACAGGACGACGTAAACAAGACAGGGCGTTCACTTTTAATGTGAGTTAAGGACAATATAGTTTGTTTGAAGCAGTTTTTGAGCATTTTTTAAATCAGTCCACTCGTCAGGCTTGAATGTAGATTACTTTCAAGCTGTTGTGAAATTTAGACACAGCATAAAGCCTGTGGACTCCCTAAAATAGCTTTGGCCACCCTCTGGCCACCCTCTGGCCACCCCAAGGATAAAAGTCTAGCTCTGCCAGAGCTTACAGGAGAGTCCAAAAACAAACATTCTCACCTTTTAATGTAAGTTAATGTGAAAAAAAAAAGTTTAATTCTAAGTATGTTTGGATTAATTCTATTGGTCCATTCTTCAGAACTCTTTCACATGATATAAAGATCAGCTGTTGAGTTCAAATCATATAGAACAAATGAAAATTGACACAAATGGAGATACTTGTTTCTTCTTTGGACAGTGAAGACATAATGTATATATCGATTTATATACAGACTGTAGCAATTCAGGTGTTGTTGTATACTCAGATATATACTATATATAATATACACTACCGCTCAAAAGTTTAGGATCACTTTAGAATTTAATTTCATGCAATTCACAAACAATACTGTCCATTTCACAATTAATGTAAGTGTATCAGATGATTTTTAAAGAATAAAAATGTTTGTATTAAAGTCTATTTTTGTACAGAGGCTTATTTTGCATATAGTCCTATTATCAGCAATTCTCAGTCCTCTGTCTAAATCTCCTGGTACGGCCGCCAATCCAAGTTAAGGATGTTATTGGGCTAATTGGTTGTTAGGACACTCTTGCTCAATTGTGATGCACAGCTGAAAAACATTCTACTAATAAGTGAGCATAAAAGGGAGAACAACATTCTAGGTTAGTTTAGTATCTGAAGCATCAGCAGTTGATGGCTTGCTGACCGACTCACAATGACCAGAAAGAAACAACTTTCTTTAGAGACCCGTCAGACCATTGTTGTGTTAAGGAAGGAAGATACTCCATTAAAACAAGAACATTTCACTGTGATCCCGAACTTTTGAGCTGTAGTGTACATAATATTCAGATGTTACTACATGCTGTCATACAGTTCTAAAAACATAGTGTTTCTGAAGATGTCTGGCTGGACTGTACAGGACTCAGCTGGGTGTGACAGCAGGGTGATAACACAAATGTGAAGCAGCTGCATAAGAACTGACTAGAGCTGTTTAAATAACAGAGCACACTTTAAAATGTAGCCAGTTACTGTCAAGAACAGCAGGTGGTGCTAGAACATAACAAACCACAAACCTCACACCTCAGAGAGCTTCATCTAAAAGACCATGTAGGTTCAAAATACTTTTAAACTCTCTCACACAAACACACACACACACACACACACACACACAGAGCGGGTGAAATGATATGGATACTGACTGGTATGCAGTTTCCGGCGCTCTCACAGACGCGTCTGATGCACTTGAAACTGGCTGCATACCAGATGGCTGCTGGTTTGCTTGGTCCACTCCCCTCCCCCCTTACCTGTAGCTTGTTCTGTTTAATGTGTTGAATGTGCATATAAGCGGAGGTTTATTATTTTGTTCCCACACTTTTCTCTTAGGAGTGCAGTCTGGGGGTATTGTCTTTTTCCCCTCTCCCCCCCCCCCCCCCCCCCATGTATCCCTTCTTATTTTCTACCTGTCTTCCTGTCCTGTCCTCCCTCCCAACTCTCCCCGCTTACCTTGTACTTGTATGTACGGACCGGTTGATGGCATTGAAATGTCCCCATTGTGGGACTAATGAAGGATTATTGAATTGAATAAGTATTGAACATGTCACCAATTTTCTAATTAAACATATTTCTAAAGGTGCTGTTGATTGACATTCTCACCAGATGTCGGTAACAACCCATCCAATCCACACATGCAAAGAAATCAAACCATAGTTGTCCATAAATTAAGTTATGAGTAATAATGAAAAATGACACAGGGAAAAAGTCGTTGGTGATTACAGCTTCTAGATGCCTCCTGTATGGAGAACTAGTCGCATGCATCGCTCAGGTGTGATTTTGTCCCATTCTTCCACACAAACTCTCTTTAAATCTTGAAGATTCTGTGCACTCCTTCTATGAACTCCGACTTGTAGTTCCTTCCATAGATTTTCAGTTGGATTCAGGTCATGTGATTGGCTCGGCCATTCTAGCAGCTTTATGCTCTTTCTCTGAAACCAGTTGAGAGTTTCCTTGGCTGTGTGTTTGAGATCATTGTCTTGCTGAAATGTCCACCCTTGCTTCATCTTCATCATCCTAGTAGATGACAGCAGATTTTTATCAAGAATGACTGTCCATTCATCCTTGCTTTTATTATATAAAGCATGCCAGAGCATTCTCTGCTGGTAAGGTAACTTCATAGATGAGCTGGATGTTCTTCTGAGTCTCTTCCCCATTGATGGAACCCCGCTCATTCTCCTTGGTGACTTTAATCTTCCATCAAATAAGCTGCAGTCATCAGGTCTTGAACCGCTGCTGTCATCCTTCGACCTTGCACTCAACCAGACCCCTTCAACGCACAGAGCAGGCAACGTCCTAGACCTGATTTTCAGCAGACCTGTCCCAGCGCTGGATATGACAGTAACCCCCATACACTGCTCAGATCACCACTTTCTATCTTTCACACTCTCCCTCACTGCTCTCGCTGTTAATGCCTCTTCTTCAGGCTCGTCCTTCACTCGACGCAACCTGCACTCCATTTTTCACTCGTCTCTCGCTTCAACTGTCCTTACTACCCTTCCACATCCTGATTCTTTTCTTTCTCTTTCTTTGGATACAGCCACAGATACATTGTTTTCTTCACTCTCATCTGCAGTTAACCTTCTGTGTCCTCTGTCCTCCAGGCCAGCTAGATCCTCTTAACCTGCCCCGTGGCTGACTGAAGTCCTATGCAGCAACCGGAGAGAGCTAAGGAAGGCAGAGAGGAAGTGGAGGAAGTCCCAGCTTGACTCTGACCTACACTCCTACCAAGCTCTCCTCTACAAGTTCTCAACGGAGGTTACTGCTGCCAAGTCATCCTTCTACAAGGAGAAACTGGAAGCATCATCTGATCCACGCAAGCTCTTTAGTATTTTCTCCTCTCTTCTCAAACCCCCCTCTCCCCCACCACCCTCTTCCCTTACCCCAGAGGATTTTGTCACCTTCTTTGAGGAGAAGGTTAACAAAATCCGCCAGTCGTTTTCCTCTTGCTCCACTTCCCTCACCAATACTCATCCTCTTACCAATAATTCCTTAACATGCTTCTCTCCTCTTTCCACAGACAAGGTCCTACAGCTACTTAAATCCAGCAACCCGACCACCTGCCCACTGGATCCCATTCCATCCACACTCTTCCAGACAGTCTCCATGGATCTGCTGCCCTTCATCACATTCATCATAAACAGCTCCTTGTCATCAGGACGGGTCCCAGCCGCATTCAAGACTGCCAGAGTGGTTCCAATTCTGAAGAAGCCCACACTGGACAGCTCAGATGTCTGCAACTACCGGCCGGTATCACTCCTTTCTTTTCTATCAAAAATTCTTGAGCGTGCTGTTTATAACCAACTGTCTCCCTTTCTGACCCAGAACCTGCTCCAGGACCCCAACCAGTCTGGCTTCAAACCAGCGCACTCAACAGAAACAGCCCTCATAGCGGTGACTGAGAAGCTCCAGACTGCAAGATCATCCAAACTGTCATCGGTTGTGATCCTTCTGGACCTCTCTGCAGCTTTCGACACAGTGAACCACAAGATCCTTTTGTCTGTCCTCGCTGACTTGGGAATCACGGGCTCTGCATGGAAGTGGTTTGAGTCCTATCTAGAGGGGCGGTCTTACCAGGTAACATGGAGAGGGTCTACATCTGCTCCTTGCAGGCTCCTCACTGGTGTCCCTCAAGGCTCAGTGCTAGGTCCACTCCTCTTTACACTCTACACCCGTTCTCTTGGTGATGTAATTACCTCTCATGGTTTCTCTTACCACTGCTATGCTGATGACACTCAACTAATGCTTTCCTTCCCACCATCTGACACTCAGGTTTGCAGTCGTATCTCTGCATGTCTGACCGACATCTCTTCATGGATGACAGCTCATCATCTGAAGCTCATTCCCAGCAAGACTGAGCTGCTGTTCATCCCTGCAACTACACGTCCTCAGCAGGATCTTGCCATCTCATTCGAGAACTCTTTGATTGTTCCGTCTAAAGATGCAAGAAACCTTGGTGTGACTCTGGATGACCAGTTATCGTTCTCAGTCCATATTACGAACCTGACTCGGTCATGCAGATACATTCTCCACAACATCAGACGCATCCGACCCTTCCTCTCTCAGGAGGCCTCCCAGGTGCTCGTCCAGTCTCTTGTCATTTCAAGGCTGGACTACTGCAACTCACTCCTGGCTGGTCTTCCTCTGCAGGCCATCAGGCCCTTACAACTGATCCAGAATGCAGCAGCACGGCTCGTCTTCAATCTTCCCAAGTTCACTCATGTCACACCACTGCTGCGCTCCCTTCACTGGCTTCCTGTAGCTGCTCTCATTCAGTTTAAAGTTCTGATGCTTGCCTACAAAGCCAAGAATGGACCAGCTCCTGCTTACCTTATGGCAATGGTCAAAAGTCGAACCGCACCTCGAGCCCTTCGGGCTTCAAGTACGGCTCGGCTTGACCCGCCATCACTTAAGATTCATGGAAGACACGCAACAAAACGCTTCTCTGTCCTGGCACCCAGATGGTGGAACGAACTTCCACTGGCTGTCCGAACAGCGAACTCTCTCGCGGTCTTCAAACGCAGACTGAAGACCCATCTCTTTGTAAAGCACATAATCACTAATATACTAAAGTATGGTATGAACTGGAATTGCACTTTATCTTCTAGGAGCACTGGCTAAGTAATGCACTTGTACTGTATGTAGTCTTGTATTTGTTCTCTTCTCTGTAGGTGTTCCAGTCTTGCTAGGTATTGCATTGTCTTTTTTCTAGGTATCAGCACTGGCCCTGTGTTTATGGCAGTGTTTGAGTATAGAGTGCTTTGGACTTAAACCTGTTTGTACTAGATAGAGATTCATACTCTAACCAACACTAAGCACTTTTGTAAGTCGCTCTGGATAAGAGCGTCTGCTAAATGCCGTAAATGTAAATGTAATGCCATGATGTTCCTCCAAACTTTACTGTTGGGATGGTGTTTTTGGCCTTTTGCCTCCAAACATGGTGTGTATTATGGCATCCAAAGAGCTCTCCACGGGTGGTCCTTGGCTCTTGGACAACTCTTCTGATCATTCTTTTTACTGTCTGAAATCTTGCTGGGAGCAGCTGGTCGTGACCAGTTTATGGTGAAATGGTATTCTTTCCACTTCCGGATTGTGGCCCCAGCAGTGCTCACTGGAACCTTCAGTAGTTTAGAAATTCTTCTGTAACCTATCACCTATGTAAGCCATCATGTTTTGCAACAATAGGGTTGTGAAGGTCTTGAGAGAGCTCACTGTGTGGCACCTTGCTAATGAGACATCTTCTTATAGGTCATCAGTTGAACTATAGGCCATCTGGTGGTTACTTTAATAGGGAGTTGCTATGTTGTCCAAGGTGGTCACTAGGGTATCCCTGTATGTTTGCTGGTAATAATGGTGGTTATTATTGAGCTTCTGGACTGTTCCTGTGGCCCTCTAGGTAATTGTAGGTAATAATAGAAGACGGCATACACTTAAGAGATGAGTGAAGTAATCGCTCTGAAACTGTATCTATGCAAATCCTCCTCCTCTCTTTATGAAGAGACGCTGAACAGCACTGAGAGACCTGCAGAGAGAAGATCATCAGCTCAGCTACAACCTCAACCATGTTCAGTACATCTCTAATACTGCTGATGCTCACTAGTCTTCCATGTACGTGTCAGGTTTTGAATAAGAGAGTAAAATACAGAGAAACTCTTTCTGTGATCATGTTTCATTCAGAACTTTCATTCTTCTTCTTTTCTGCAGGTTTTCAGAGTCAGACTCTCACTCAGTCTGAAGCTGTGCTTAAAAAACCTGGAGAGTCTCATAAACTGACCTGTACAGCTTCTGGGTTCACATTCAGTAGCTATCGCATGGTGTGGGTCAGACAGGCTCCTGGAAAAGGACTGGAATGGATCGCGTTCATACACACATCCAGCTCTCACATCTACTATTCCCAGTCAGTGCAGGGAAGATTCACCATCTCCAGATCCGACTCCAGCAGTCAGCTGTACTTACAGATGAACAGTCTGAAGAGTGAAGACACTGCTGTGTATTATTGTGCTAGAGGCTCACAGTGATAGAAAACAGTGACAGATCTGTACAAAAACACTCCCTCATTCATTTACAGAGGACAGCTGCTGTTATCAGCTCTGTAATCCTATCCCAGAAAAGAAAGAGTTATATTTTAAGTAACAGTGTGTAAAATGAAATGTACAAAAACTTTAAAAATGACAAATTTACAGTAAAACCAAAAACATATTGTACTTTCAGTAATTCATATAATGTGCATAAACTCTAGAATTCAGGCAGTGCTGTTTGCCCTGCAGTAGATAAATGTATATATATGGTAACAGATTGTATATGAACTGCCGGATTTGGACAGTCATCTGCTCATACATAATGTAATATACACTTGATATAAACAAGCATATAAATTATATACTACATAGTCTTTAACTGCCGTTTGCTAGATTTCCACAAATGTCTTGAAAGTTAGATAGATTGATACATAGATCACTTTATTAATTCTAGTGGGACATCCAAGCGCACGTGTATTGTGTGTATAGTGTCCAACCAGCGTTGCAGTACACGTTAAAGTGTCCATCTGGTGAAGGTTAGGGCTGGCCGATAAGGGAAAAAAAATCTTATCACAATTTTTTTTTATATCAGTCGATATCGATATATATCACGATATAAATCACTATTTATTTAAATCACTATCCTACAAGTTCCTGGGTACAATAATCTCCAGGGACTTGAAATGGGACTGCAACATCAGCACCATCATCAAGAGAGCTCAGCAGAGGCTGTACTTCCTGCGTCAGCTGAGGAAGTTCAACCTGCCCAAGGAGCTGATGGTGCAGTTCTACACCGCCACCATTGAATCTGTCCTCACTGCATCCATCACAGTGTGGGGCAGCTCAGCCACCAAACACCACACCCACAGACTGCAGCACATCATCAGGTCTGCAGAGAGAACCATCTGTGTAAAGTTACCCTCCCTACCGGACCTGCACACGGCCAGAACCAGGAAGCGGGCAGAGAACATCGTCCGTGATCCGTCACACCCTGGACATCACCTGTTCCAGTATCTTCCCTCAGGTCGGCGTTTGTCAGTTGAGGATCAAGACCTCCAGACTTCAGAGAAGCTTCTTCCCACACGCCATCACACTCATGAACAGCTGAACATCACACACTACATTCTGGATACAGTCTACATATATACATCCATATCCAGATGTTCTCTCACTCTTCTTCTTGTTCTGCACTTTTTATTTATCTGATAGTCTCAGAACACTCTGTACCACCGTCTCCACCAGTGACTCTTCTGTTCTTCATATTTATATCTATTTAATTCAGTCTGCACTGTTCTTTACTGCTGCACTTTACTTTTAACATACAACTCTGCACATGTTAAGTTTACAGGTGTGTCTGTGCGTGTATGTCACTGTGTGTGTGTGTGTGTGTGTAGATTGGATGTGCTACTTCTGTAATGTCAGTTATCATGCACTGTGAGCTTCTGTTACCAAACACAAATTCCTTGTATGTGTGAGCATACTTGGCAAATAAAGTCCGATTCTGATTTCACTTTTACTTTAAGTAAGAAGTGAAGATATTAAAATTTTACATTTTTCTTAAATTGTTTATCCTCTGATTTATTTTCAGACAAATGTACTATAGAACATTACACAACTGTACTGAACACACACACTGTAACGGCCTGCCCAGTGCTGGAGTCGAACCCAAGCCGCAAGCGTGAAGTACCAACACTTATCTGGGTGAGCTAACACCCTGTAATGGCAGTGCGCCCGTGTGTAGAACAGTTAGATGTCAAAACAGGTAAAACCCGAACGCGAGACCGACGCGTTGCCACTAAACCAACGCACAGGTGGGAGACAATCGCAAATAAGAGCTTACAAGGGTTAAAATAAAAGCCGAATAAACAAGTGCTTGAGCCGAGGGGCGAACCCCGGCCGCGGTGTTACAGGACGAACGCACTACCGCTGACAACTACTGCCGTGTATATGGTTTAAAAGGAGGGATTGGCACTAAACTCGTACCGAAACAAAAGCCCACGCCGAGCGTGAGAAAACGGCGGGAAACAAAACAACAAAGGACGCAACAGGAAGAGTGACAGCCCCGATAAACTGGGGAAAACTAAACTAACAACTTCCCGAAAATAAAGCTACGTAACTGAAGTGCTTGGTGACTGGAGAGAAAGAGCACAGTAAGAAAACAGGAGAGGGAGGAGCAGTGTCCCCACACTTGCACCCTTGAAGCGAGAAACGAGGTGTAGCACAAAGGCTCTCAGACCTCAATACCCAAGGTTACCAGCCAGGAGCTTAGCTCAAAACTTTAGCAAAGACCCAACACCGAGTGACTGGATCACTGGGGTTATATAGCCCTGGCACAGCTGCGTGGAATCAGGCCTGATTAGTGTGCCCGACTCCTCCTGGTGGCCGGAGGGGGCCTCGACCTAGCACCAGCCCTTACATCTGGTTTGCCTTCCCTTACATCTGGTTTGCCTTCCCAGATAAAAAATTGATGGAAAACAATCTGGTACGATGCCAGTAGAGCTGTTTGTGAGAAGCCTGTTGAGGGACGTTTGGAAATCACCAGAGAAAATACTAAGAACATGGTGTATCTGAAGCTGACCAGCTTGACTCCACAGGACTCAGCTGTTTATTACTGTACAGGAAACCACAGTGATGCAAACATATGAACCAGCTGTCCAAAAACTCAGAGAGATTAAAACAATGGAACTGAGTTCAAATATAGACCAGCAGGAGGCGCTAGAACATCAAAATTCGATGCAGCTTTTTCTCAAACTATGAACTGAGAGGTTATATACTCTATTTCACATGATATAAAATTGATTTGGTTCTACAACTCTTATATAGCTTAAAGGCCTCTGTGCTGATGGTCCTCTCAACATTATTATCAGTACCATTGTTGGATGGATGTTCTATCAAAAGCTGTCATACCATAAGAAGACTTTCCTTCTTTTCAGAAATATTAGTGTGCCCGACTCCTCCTGGTGGCCGGAGGGGGCCTCGACCTAGCACCAGCCCTTACACATACATATATATGGGGCAGTATTAGTATGAACAGTATTACACACAGTATGAACACACACGGACGCTGTGTTAAGCAGGCTGTTGCTGGCCCTTTAAGTCCGGGCTGAGGAAAGGACTCATGTTCATGTTTACTCATTGCGGTGAGTCGACTCTCTGTCGGCTCAAATGGGGAGCTGATTTAGTGATTCTGTTTTCGGTAGAAAAAGTTTGGGATTTTTGATTATAAAGCCAAATTTGCCTCAGTGTTCTCACTCAGACTCCTACAGTTTACATATTTATCTTTATCGATTAAGGAACTACGTTGATTAGCATAACATGCATCGTAAAGAGGGCCGCATCTACTGAAAGCATGGATTTATCTGGAGCGGGAGCTGCAGCTACAAACAATCGCTCGCGTGAATCTAAAGTTGTGGGAGTGTTTCACACAGAAACACAACAGTGTGGTGCTCTGTCAGCTCTGCACAGTGGAGATGATCACAACAGTACAACTGCTATACACGAGACCTTGAAGCTCAAACATCCCGTAGATCTTCATCAACACAGCAGCAGGACAGCACCTGTTTACCTGTTTATCTTATCTTAGTAGATTATTTTAAGATTATTAACACGTGTAACATGTTTCTTTCAGTAGTAGTTAATGTTTTCTTTCGTCCTTTTTCTTATTTTATTCTCACTGCTCGACTGTGACGCCTGCAGTAACCAGATTACTAGGTTGTGGGTTAAGCTGCCGCTACGCCTACACTCTGTGCTGTGTGCTTCAACTAAACATGAAAAGGCTGGAACTCTAGTTCACCCATCTGATTGGTTTGTGGCGGCGCTATTCTCATTCTCATTGGCTATTTGTGTTGTCTCTCAAAACATGGAAGGAACTTAATTCTCTCGACTTTCTATCGACTACGTCTTATAGTTCTATCGATAATTATCGTTATCGTTTTATTGCCCAGCCCTAGTGTAGGTATAGGTTAAGTATCAGAGATTAGTGACAGAGTGGCAGTGTATGTTGTTACAGACTTCCAGTAACCAACAAAGAGCCGGTCTGAGGTGACTCAGTGTCCGATTATGTCCTGGCATAGTGAGGGGGAACTGTACAGTTTGATTGCTGTTAGTAAGAGTGATCTCCTGTACCGTCCCTTACTGCAGCGGAGCTCAGGGAGTCTCTTGCTGAAGGTGCTCCACTGTCTGATCAGTAGATTGTAAAGGGGATGTGTCTCATTGTCCATTACAGTATCCAGTCTGTTGAGCATCCTCCTTTCCACCACCACCTCAAAACCATCCAGAGTCCAGCCCAGCACTGAACCAGCCTTCTTGATCAGCTTGTTGAGCCTCTTAGCATCTCCTACTTTAATGCTGCCTCCCCAGCAAACGGTTGCAAAGAAAACAGCACTTGCAACAACAGACTGATAGAAGATCGACAGCATCTTCCTGCATACCTTGAAGGGCCTGAGCTTCCTAAGAGCGTACAGTCTGCTCATCCACTTCTTGTACACCAACTCAGTGTTGGCACAGACAATAATACACAGACACTGCTGTGTATTATTGTGCTAGAGACTCACAGTGATAGAAAACAGTGACAGAGCTGTACAAAAACACTCCCTCATTTATTTACAGAGGACAGCTGCTGGTTGGCAGTTGGTAGGGGTCACTTCATATCTTTATTAATATGTATGTATGTCTGTATAATGCCTACATTATTTTAACACAACAGCTGCCGTTTATATGGTGTAAACTGTTCATGTTGATCGGACTAATAGAAATGCCCCAAAATAATCTAGAAAAAATTCTGCTTCCATTGAATTACATTGAAAGTAAAGTAAGTTTTTGGACTCTCCTGTAAACCAACAGAGGGCAGCATGATCTCAAAAGTAAAGAAAGAGTATGTCATGACATGAGGGTCTAAATTACTCTGTAACACGTTACAGTAAAGTACTGTTCATAAGGCCACCTAAAAATTCTGCTTCCATTGAATTACATTGAAAGTAAAGTAAGTTTTTGGATTCTCCTGTAAACCAACAGAGGGCAGTATGATCTCAAAAGTAAAGAAAGAGTATGTCATGACATGAGGGTCTAAATTACTCTGTAACTAAATTACTCTGCACAGCTTGTTATGACAACTTACTTGTTATGATGACACTAGATAAATATTTATAAATGCTTATTTCAATAGACGTCACTTACTATAAAGACTACATCTGCCAGTTTAGATCTGAACAGTGTCCTTTTATAGCAGATGAAGGCTGTGAGTTGGTTGGAAGCAAGAGTCCTTTCGTTTACAGCTAATGCAAACTTCTGCATTCCAGTTGTAGTCACATCAAAGTCTACTCTCTGTCAGTGCTGCGCTCAGTGCGCTGTGTCACAGCACAGAGCAGCGCGCCGTGATATGGCAGCCCAAACCATCACTGATCCACCGCCATGCTTCACTCTGCGCATGCAACAGTCTGGGTGGTACGCTTCTTTGGGGCTTCTCCACACCGTAACTCTCCCGGATGTGGGGAAAACAGTGAAGGTGGACTCATCAGAGAACATTACATGTTTCACATTGCAGCGAGCAGCTCTCTAACCTCAGATTGTTTTAATTAGCTTTAAGTTATATTTTTTATACTCTTTAAGAAAAAAAACTTCACTTACTGTTAAAACCAGAAGTGCACTGAATGGAAGAAATTCCTTATTTTATTTTAATTTTATTGTATTGTTAGACAGAATAAGTTTGGAACTGTTCACAGTATTTGTTGTGGTGTGTTACTATTGTTGTATTGTGGTTTGTCTACCTCTGGAGATTTTGTTTTAGGTTGTTTTTACCTCAAAAAAAGATTAATTTTTTTCTAACGTTAAGACAAACTTTGTTTTGTTACTGTTGCATTGTTTCTAAACAAAAATGTTGATTGTTATAATAAAGTATTTTGTTGTTATATACAATGTGTTGCGAAATTCTTTCCTATGTCTTTTGGATGTTTTGGATTTATGAAGCTTAAATATTAAAAGGTATTGGTATCGGTATCGGCGATACTGGCCCTGTGTTTATTTGGTATCGGATCGATATCAAAATTCCCGGTATCGCCCACCTCTAGTTCTGTTGTGGATTTGAGTGCTTTCAATTTGAGTCTGTGACACAAAGTAAACTACTGTTTGTTTTATTTGGGAATTGCTTAGTTCTGTTCATATGCTATCTCATTAGCAATGTAGCTTCAGTATTTATACCTATATTTCACTGAATATTTGGGGTTTGGTGTTATTTCTTCACATATTTTGCAATACTGAGCTGTTTTAGGTTAGCATTGATGGTGTAATTCTGTGGAAATGTGCTAAATTTCTTGGTCAACTTCCCTGTGTTATTGAACTACTGCTTAGAGGCTATTGCTGTTTCTCTTTTTTCGTCCATGTGGGGGTGCTAAAACCCCATTGTGTAACCTGTAAAGCGGCTAAGGGTATATTATAGCTGGTGCCTTAATATAAGCTTCTCGAGAGCTGTAATTATTAGATTTGTTTATCCTACATGTTGGGTGTATACATACATTTCTTTGTATTAGCTCATTTATAGCACCCTTGCTGAATGTTTATTTATTATTCTCCATATATTCAGTTTATTCCAGACTCATTATTCGTCAGCCTGTCTCCACTGCCCAATAGTCCATGCTTCAGCCTCATTGTCAACACAGTCTCCTTCAATACAATATCCAGAACATCAGCCTAAGTCTCTGTGTCTTCATTTGATGTCTTGACCGACACACAGGAGTGTTTGCTGCTAAACCTTTCATCGTATCAGCGCTTTAGCCCCCTCACTTAGCCTCCCATAATGTTATACAACAATATCAAAACTTTACCTCCGTATCAGTTAACATGTCACAGAGTAAAATATAAAAAAAAATTCTTATAATAAAGTTGCATGTGTTGAATTAAACATCCTTCTGAGAACTGTGTGGGTGTAGTTGATAAGCAGTTTGATTGACAGCTCTGTGTTCAGCACTCTTAACCCGCTTTATGATCCAGCTTTTATGTGACTCTATGTAGATGAAAGAAGTCACAGCAGATGGGCAGCAGAAGTCCATGGACGGATGAATAAATGAAACTGGTCTGTGCTGGCGGAGCCAGAGACGTCTGCCTTGGGATTGGTTTGGAAATGCTTACGAGAGTGTTACCCAAGATTCCCAGTTTACATGAGAAGGAGAGGAAGATGGTGAAATACAGCAGATATTTATTGGACTTTGGGTCATATGACATAATGTGTGCATGTATATTGTGTCCCAGAGGAACAAGATGAACTAAAAAAAAAAAAGAAAATACACACTATGTTTAAAGTTTAGATTCATACATTTCAAGATTCCTTATTAGCTTAGTGAACACAAGCAAACTCTGGTATAGGTGTAGGTATATGACAAAGTATAAAACTCATTTTCCCAGGATATATATAAACCTAAGAATATATATATATATATATATATATATATATATATATATATATATATATATATATATATATATATATATATATATATATTCATTTTTTTTTTTTTACAGTGAGCTTTGTGGAGACAGGTGGCTCAATCTGTCAATTTACAAAAATGAAGTTAAAAAAAGACCTGCTGTAAGATATATTGTATAAATGTACTAACAGACGAGTGATGTAATCAATCTGAAACTGTAACTATGCAAATCCTCCTCCTCTCTTTATGAAGAGACGCTGAACAGCACTAAGAGACCTTCAGAGAGAAGATCATCAGCTCAGCTACAACCTCAACCATGTTCAGTACATCTCTAATACTGCTGATGCTCACTAGTCTTCCATGTACGTGTCAGGTTTTGAATAAGAGAGTAAAATACAGAGAAACTCTTTCTGTGATCATGTTTCATTCAGAACTTTCATTCTTCTTCTTTTCTGCAGGTTTTCAGAGTCAGACTCTCACTCAGTCTGAAGAGTCTGTGCTTAAAAAACCTGGAGAGTCTCATAAACTGACCTGTACAGCTTCTGGATTCACATTCAGTAGCTATCGCATGAACTGGGTCAGACAGGCTCCTGGAATGGATTGCATATATTGACACAGGCAGCTCTCCCATCTACTATTCCCAGTCAGTGCAGGGAAGATTCACCATCTCCAGATCCGACTCCAGCAGTCAGCTGTACTTACAGATGAACAGTCTGAAGAGTGAAGACACTGCTGTGTATTATTGTGTGAGACACACAGTGATAGAAAACAGTGACAGAGCTGTACAAAAACACTCCCTCATTCATTTACAGTAAAGCTTAGATGCAGATGCTGCTCAGTGACTCGGTCACTCTCTGGGCTCCAGAGCACCACTTACTATTTTGCCAGTAACAGTGTTTATGTAATGATGTTGTGATTCATGCAGTGATGTGTATATTAAAATATTTTATTCTGTAGTAGGTAAATAACTTCTTTTAATGCTTTTAAAGATCAAAGGTGCAGCAGATGAACTCAACCTGTAATTAGACTCAAAGCAGTGCTGTGTGTGAAAATGTGATGTGACTAATGATTACATTAGGATTGAGTTCACGAGTCTACATGACAACTGCATCAGCTTATTATGGCAAATGAAATAAACCTAAAACCAAATCGTCTGTCAAAACAATTGTCATTTTTGACGTAAAGTTAAATTTATACAGGAATATAGATTTTTAGACATAATTTAGTCTCATAAGACTTTTTTACATGACATGACATTGTAAGAACTAAGGGGTTGATAAGTGGTTGTACTGGTATTGTTGGTGATGACAAATGTAATCAGACTGTAAACGGTAAGCTAATAAAAAAACCACACAATAGTCAAATTGTAGTGAATGGAAACTTAATTCACATATTTTTAGCTGATATTGAGAAATATCTGATTGGAGACCCTGACAGAGTCTCTATCTACCAATGTGGGAAACGCTGGCTAATGTTAAACTAAGTAGAGATTATTTTCTGTTCAAGTGTCTCTCATTTACTGGATGATGGTCAGATGAGCATCCTTCATATATGTTTAGGTCATGTGACAATATTGTTTTGAAATCTTACAAAGCAGAAATTTAAATCTGATGCAAATGATATTTTGTCACAAACAGGTACTCATAGTTAATCCCACCACCCATGACATCATGATGCAAATCCAGTGTGTTGTGTCTCCATCCAGTACTTATGTGCTGCTGAGCTGAGTGGAGCAGTAGAGTCTCATCAACACTCACCATGAAGAACACGCTCTCCTTATTACTGATACTGCTCACCTTCAGCAGTGAGTTCTCTGTTTAACTTGGATTTAATGGGGTTTAATGGACTGAATATTGTATATAAACTGGTTGTAATTAACATCTCTATGTATTCTGACAGGTATAAGAAGCCAAAGTCTTGAGTCCATTCCCTCTGAGTCTGTGTTGAAAAGACCTGGAGAAACTCTGAGTCTCTCCTGTAGAGGATCTGGATTTAACTTTGGAGGCCACGGCATGCACTGAATCAGACAGCAGACTGGAACAGCTCTAGAGCACATCTGGGCGATCTAGTATGATGCCAGTAGAGCTGTTTATGAGAAGCCTGTTGAGGGACGTTTGGAAATCACCAGAGAAAATACTAAGAACATGGTGTACCTGAAGCTGACCGGCTTGACTCCACAGGACTCAGCTGTTTATTACTGTACAAGAAACCACAGTGGTGCAAACATATGAACCAGCTGTACAAAAACTCAGCAGAGTGGTTAAAACAAGTGAAGTGAGTTTAAATATGAACCAGCAGGAGGCGCTAGAACATCAAAATACACTTTAACTTTTAGCAATCTATGCACTGAGAGGTTCATAAGAGATAATGAGTGCTGGGATATGGTCCAGCAGCCCTGCAAGTCAGGAGTAAAATCAGCTTAGATGATGAATGAATGAATACATTATAGAATTGTGTGAAATTTGATATAAACTATAGGTCTTTATAGTCCTGCTTACTTTAGTGAAAGCATTGCTGGTTGGTTCTTAGAGTCACAGAAAGAGAATAAAAGCCAGTGTTGCTACAAGATGGCTTAAGATTAAGAACTTTCTGATGAACTTGTTCAGAATCAGAATCTGAATCAGACTCATATTCTACACTCTACACTCACACACATACTGTACACACACAAACATACTCTACACTCTATATTCACTCACACATACTCTACGCACATACTCTACACTCACACACTCTAAACACATACTCTACACTCACATACACATACTCTACACTGACACATATACTGTACACACATACTCTACACTCACACACACTTACTCTACACTCTATACTTACACAAACATACTCTACACTCTATATTCACACACGCATACTCTACACTCACACACACATAGTCTATACACATACTCTACACTCTATATTCACACACACATAATCTACACTCACACACACAGACTCTACGCACATACTCTACACTCACACATAGACTCTACGCACATACTCTACACTCACACATAGACTCTACACACATACTCTACACTCACACACTCTACACACATACTCTACACTCACACATATACTCTACACACATACTCTACACTCACACACATGCTATGCACTCACACATATACTCTACACACATACTTTACACACATACTCTACACTCACACACACATACTATACACTCACACACAAATACTCTACACTCACACACTCATACTCTACACTCACACATACTCTACACTCACACACTCATACTGTACACTCACACATAGACTCTACACACATACTCTACACTCACACACTCATACTCTACACTCACACATAGACTCTACACACATACTCTACACTGACACATACTCTAAACTCACACACATATTTTACACACATACTCTATACTCACACATAGACTCTACACACATACTCTACACTCACACACACATACTCTACAGACATACTCTACATGTACACACACATACTCTCCACTCCCACATATACACTACACATGTATTCTACTCAAACACACATACTCTACACACATAATCTACACTCACATACATACTTTACACTCACACATACTTTACGCACATACTCCACATTTGCACACATACTCTCATACCCCCTTACATGTGTACTCTCATACCTCCTTAGACTAATACTCTACACTCTCACACATACTCTTCCCACATACTCTGCACTCACACACACATACTCTACATTAACCCTCTTAACCTCATACACTCTCACATACTCTCAAACCCGTTTACACACATACTTTCATACCCCCCTCACACGCATACTCTACATTTACCCTCTTAACCTCATACACTCTCACATACTCTCATACCTCCTTACACGCGTACAGCTCCAGCGCTCCTGCTGTTGACCAATTGCCCATTCTTCCAACGACCAACCTGCAGCCTGTGTGATCTGCTCGAACATTGTTGGGTCAGGTTCAATGTGGTCACTTTCTTTCAGCTCAGTCTCAGTGTTGGTCATGAAAGTTGTGCTTGTGTCACTGTCACCATACCTTATGTAACTGGAGGAGCTTACCATCTTATTTCAGACGCTCCTCTGCTGTGTGTCCAGATCTGTATGTGCACGCTAGCAGACTCTTCTTTAATTAAGAATTAATTATGATTTATTTCATTCATTCTTTATTTTTACACAGGTCCTTATACCAATATCTGAGAGATTGACCTCAACCAAACTGAATATATTTCTCTATGGATCTGAGGATCTAGCTGCAGTTTAGGAGAGCGTATAAGAAACCGATCCGCGGCGTGATAAGCTGTGTCTGCTGGGAGACTAACCCTGACTCCAAAGATCACTGCTCAATAGTGGAAACACACACGTGCCAGTGCAGAGCAAGGGGTGGGTCTAGTTTCAGCAGATCATTCAGTAAAACACCTGAACACTGTATTACACTAATAAAGCCTGTAGAGTCTCAGCAGATCATTCAGTAAAGTACCTGAACACTGTATTACACTAATAAAGCCTGTAGAGTTTCAGCAGATCATTCAGTAAAACACCTGAACACTGTATTACACTAATAAAGCCTGTAGAGTTTCAGCATATCATTCAGTAAAACACCTGAACACTGTATTACACTAATAAAACCTGTAGATTTTCAGCAGATCATTCAGTAAAGTACCTGAACACTGTATTACACTAATAAAGCCTGCAGAATTTCAGCAGATCATTCAGTAAAGTACCTGAACACTGTATTACACTAATAAAGCCTGTAGAGTTTCAGCAGATCATTCAGTAAAGTACCTGAACACTGTATTACACTAATAAAGCCTGTAGAGTTTCAGCAGATCATTCAGTAAAGTACCTGAACACTGTATTACACTAATAAAGAACAAAAAGCTTTTTTAAGGATGCTTAGAGTTATTTTTAATTATTTTTTGTTGATTTTGTTGTTTTTTTTTGTTTTTTTTTATTTGCTTGTTGTCTGTTTGTGTGTGTATGTGATATGTGTGTATGTGGTTGTGTGTGTATGTGATTATGTGTACATGTGATTGTAAGTGTGTTTGTTTGTGTGTTATTATTTATCATTGTTTATTGCTCTGTTCCGGTGCATTCTGTTGTTGAACAAAGACTTTGGTCTACTATTTGCCTGATGTTGTTGGGAACCAGAGGCCTGCCACTCATCGCCGTACCAATTTCTTTCCTGACCTTCATTGACGGCTCCCTAAAACAACAGTAAGAAATGTTAAGAACCCTTTTCATGTGAAGAGTTGCTTTAAAGAAGCATCAGATGCAACAACACCAGTAACAACATCTACTACATACCAGCTGCAATACAAAAGCACTATAGGGAACATGACTAGAGCTGAATGATGAACCCTGTACCTGCTGATCCTCTGCTGTTGTTTCCAGTCTCAGGTCCTCTCCTCTTTCTTTCTCCTTCTTATAGTTAATTCTTCTGCCTCGGCCTCTGGTTCCCCTTCTGGTCTTTTTTTTATGCTGTGGTCCAGCTCCTTCGATGTTCAGGTCTTTGACATCCGCTGGGGAACAAAATGAAAAGAATCTGTAATGAGACTTTCTGGAAGTCAGATTTACTGAGCAGAGTTTTTCAGGTGAATCTATTATTTCAGTGGGTTCAGCTGAAAAACATCTTCAACACTGATATCGAGGCTGAAACTACTGGAGAATGTTCAGTCTGGTTGTGTGCTGTAATCCAGCTTTGTGTTTTGTGAACAGCAGTGTTTTATTGTCATTACTCACCCACAGGTTGGTGATTGGTGATGTCATTTGTTTCAACCAAGATGTTAAGACATTCAGCGGGCACTTCCTTTGGAGCTACAGCAGCATCTTCGTCTGCAATAAGAATAATTTTCTGTTCAATAAAAATGTATATATGTACTGATGATGGAATCTGATGTCTTCCAAAGTGCTAATACTGAAGATTCTACTGCTATAGAACCTGAGATCTGGTTCCTTTACTCACCCTGAAGCGTAATGTGAGCCGGAAGCTCCTCCAGGGCGAGCTGCTCGACAGCAGGAGCAATCAGCTTTTCAGCGAGCTCTACTGCTGTCGGGAGCTCGCCTCCTGTCTGGAGCTCCTCTCCTGCTGTGACATGAAGAAACATCAACAGCTGTTCAAATCCATCACTGTGGTTCAATCTGACCATCATGTTTGTGTTATTCACCCAAAAACTGGACAAATCTACATTCACTTAGTAAAACGAGTCTGAGTTCTTTAATAGCTGCAAACTGATTTTCAGCACCGAAGGTGAATCTTCTGCTGTTATTACTCATATCAGACCAAAACAGCCTATTCATGATTAATAACGAGTGTTAACTGTTTATAAATGAGTAATAAAAGCAGCTGTTTAATAATAGTCATTTTATCTAGTAATGATTTACTTGACTTACTCAGGGGATCAGTGCTGCTCTGCTCAGCCAGGTGTAGCTGGACGGTGGGCTCAGCTTCCATGTCTGACTGTCCTTCTAGAGACATCAAGCAGAATGTTTATTAATAAACTTCATTAGCCGCCATTAAGGTGTCCGTCTCATTATCAGCTAAATTGAATTAAAAATTAAATAAACAATAAAACTATCAGGATTTCAAACCAGTTGTGCTTTTATTATCATTTCCTTTCCTTTACTTACCCTCCATAAATTCATCATTTACACTCTTAATTAATATTCATATTTTTATTTTGGGGTTCTGCTCTAATATATATTTACATACTTTACACTTACATATATTTACATACTTCATAAAACATAATATATTTCTCATAATGTATCTGTCTGTATTTATCCTCTGTCTGAAACACTCTGTTAGACCTCCTGTGTCTTTAAGATGTGCCTCCCAATTGGACCAGTGTGCTCTGATTGGTCAGCTCATCCAATCTGTTGTGACTGCCTAACTCCCCCCTCATTTCTGATTGGTCAACTCAACCACTTAAACCAGTTGTGCTTTTATCATCAAGACATCTGTATGTGCATGCTAGTGGACTCTTCTTTAATTAAGATTTAATTATGATTATTTCATTAATTCTTTATTTTTACACAGGACCTTATACCAATATCTGAGAGATTGACCTCAACTAAACTGAATATATTTCTCTATGGATCTGAGGATCTAGCTGCAGTTTAGGAGAGCTTATAAGAAACCGATCCGCGGCGTGATAAGCTGTGTCTGCTGAAGACTAACCCTGACTCCAAAGATAACTGCTCAATAGTGGAAACACACACGTGCCAGTGTAGAACAAGGGGTGGGTCTAGTTTCAGCAGATCATTCAGTAAAACCCCTGAACACTGTATTACACTAATAAAGCCTGTAGAGTTTCAGCAGATCATTCAGTAAAGTACCTGAACCCTGTATTACACTAATAAAGCCTGTAGAGTCTCAGCAGATCATTCAGTAAAAACCTGAACACTGTATTACACTAATAAAGCCTGTAGAGTTTCAGCAGATCATTCAATAAAGTACCTGAACACTGTATTACACTAATAAAGCCTGTAGAGTCTCAGGAGATTATTTAGTAAAGTACCTGAACACTGTATTACACTAATAAAGCCTGTAGAGTTTCAGCAGATCATTGAGTAAAGTACCTGAACACTGTATTAAACTAATAAAGCCTGTAGAGTTTTAGCAGATCATTCAGTAAAGTACCTGAACACTGTATTACACTAATAAAGCCTATAGAGTTTCAGCAGATCATTTAGAAAAGTACTTGAACACTGTATTACACTAATAAAGCCTGTAGAGTTTCAGCAGATCATTCAGTAAAGTACCTGAACACTGTATTACACTAATAAAGCCTGTAGAGTTTCAGCAGATCATTCAGTAAAGTACCTGAACACTGTATTACACTAATAAAGCCTGTAGAGTTTCAGCAGATCATTCAGTAAAGTACCTAAACACTGTTTTACATCTGATGTCTTCCAAAGTGCTAATACTGAAGTATGAATATTCTTTCTTCTTGAACGATACCATAGAAGAACCACTATGCATTCCCTAAAGAACATCTTATTGGAGGTCGCTTTAAAGAAAGATGAAAAACCTTGTATACCAATGAAAGTTTTTCTCCAGAGCTGTATATCTAACCCAAGAACCCTGTAAGAACTTATTTCTGCTATAGAACTTGAGATCTGGTTCCTTCACTCACCCTGAAGTGGCTCAATGCGAGCCGGAAGCTCTTCCAGGGCGAGCTGCTCGACAGCAGGAGCAATCAGCTTTTCAGCGAGCTCTACTGCTGTCTGGAGCTCGCCTCCTGTCTGGAGCTCCTCTCCTGCTGTGACATGAAGAAACATCAACAGCTGTTCAAATCCATCACTGTGGTTCAATCTGACCATCATGTTTGTGTTATTCACCCAAAAACTTGACAAATCTAGATTCACTTAGTAAAACGAGTCTGAGTTCTTTAATAGCTGCAAACTGATATTCATCACCGAAGGTGAATCTTCTGCTGTTATTACTCATATCAGACCAAAACAGCCTATTCATGATTAATAACATGAGTGTTAACATCTTATAAATGACTAATAACAGCAGCGGTTTAATAATAATTATTTTATCTAGTAATGATTTATTTGACTTACTCATGGAATCAATGCAGCTCTGCTCAGCCAGGTGTAGCTGGACCGTGGTCTGAGCTTCTGTGTCCGATTGTCCTTCTAGAGACATCAAGCAGAATGTTTATTAATAAACTTCATTAGCCGCCATTAAGGTCTCCGTCTCATTATCTGTTAAATTAAATAAAAAATTAAATAAACATTAAACTAACAGGATTTCAAATCAGTTGTGCTTTTATCATCATTTCCTTTACTTTACTTACCCTCCATAGATTCATCATTTACACTCGTAATTAATATTCATATTTTTATTTTGGGGTTCTGCTCAAATATATTTACATACTTTATACTTACATACATTTACATACTTCTTAAAACATAATATATTTCTCATAATGTATCTGTCTGTATTCATCTTCTGTCTGAAACACTATGTTAGAACTCCTCTGTCTTTAAGCCCCGCCTCCCAATTGGAACAGTGTGCTCTGATTTATTAGATCATCCAATCTGTTTTGATTGGTTAACTCCCCCCCTCTGTTCTGATTGATCAACTCAACCACTCACACCAGATGTGCTTTTAATTAAGAATTAATTATGATGTATTTCATTAATTCTTTATTTTTACACAAGACCTTATACCAATATCTGAGGGACTGACCTCCACCAAACTGAATATATTTCTCTATGGATCTGAGGATCTAGCTGCAGTTTAGGAGAGCTTATAAGAAACCGATCCGCGGCGTGATAAGCTGTGTCTGCTGGGAAACTAACCCTGACTCCAAAGATCACTGCTCAATAGTGGAAACACACACGTGCCAGTGTAGAACAAGGGGTGGGTCTAGTCTCAGCAGATCATTCAGTAAAACACCTGAACACTGTATTACACTAATAAAGCCTGTAGAGTCTCAGGAGATTATTTAGTAAAGTACCTGAACACTGTATTACACTAATAAAGCCTGTAGAGTTTCAGCAGATCATTCAGTAAAGTACCTGAACACTGTATAACACTAATAAATACTGTAGACTCTCAGCAGATCATTCAGTAAAGTACTTGAACACTGTATTACACTAATAAAGCCTGTAGACTCTCAGCAGATCATTCAGTAAAGTACCTGAACACTGTATTACACTAATAAAGCCTGTAGAGTCTCAGCAGATCATTCAGTAAAGTACCTGAACACTGTATTATACTAATAAAGCCTGTAGACTCTCAGCAGATCATTCAGTAAAGTACTTGAACACTGTATTACACTAATAAAGCCTGTAGAGTCTCAGCAGATCATTCAGCAAAGTACCTGAACACTGTATTACACTAATAAAGCCTGTAGACTCTCAGCAGATCATTCAGTAAAGTACCTGAACACTGTATTACACTAATAAAGCCTGTAGACTCTCAGCAGATCATTCAGTAAAGTACTTGAACACTGTATTACATTAATAAAGCCTGTAGACTCTCAGCAGATCATTCAGTAAAGTACTTGAACACTGTATTACATTAATAAAGCCTGTAGAGTCTCAGCAGATCATTCAGTAAAGTACCTGAACACTGTATTACACTAATAAAGCCTGTAGACTCTCAGCAGATCATTCAGTAAAGTACCTGAACACTGTATTACACTAATACAGCCTGTAGAGTTTCAGCAGATCATTCAGTAAAGTACCTGAACACTGTATTACATCTGATGTCTTCCAAAGTGCTAATACTGAAGTATGAGTATTCTTTCTTCTTGAACGATGCCATAGAAGAACCACTATGCGTTCCCTAAAGAACATCTTATTGGAGGTTGCTTTAAAGAAAGATGAAGAACCTTGTATACCAATTAAAGCTTTTCTCCAGAGCTGTATATCTAACCCAAGAACCCTGTAAGAACCTATATGTTTAAGAAGAGTGCTTGTTCATGTAAACAGATGTGCTTCTGTTATAGAACCTGAGATCTGGTTCCTTTACTCACCCTGAAGTGGCTCAATGCGAGCCGGAAGCTCCTCCAGGGCGAGCTGCTCGACAGCAGGAGCAATCAGCTTTTCAGCGAGCTCTACTGCTGTCTGAAGCTCGCCTCCTGTCTGGAGCTCCTCTCCTGCTGTGACATGAAGAAACATTAACCGCTGTCCAAATCCATCACTGTGGTTCAATCTGACCATCATGTTTGTGTTATTCACCCAAAAACTGGACAAATCTAGATTCACTTAGTAAAACGAGTCTGAGTTCTTTAATAGCTGCAAACTGATTTTCAGCACCGAAGGTGAATCTTCTGCTGTTATTACTCATATCAGACCAAAACAACCTATTCATGACTAATAACATGAGTGTTAACAGCTTATAAATGACTAATAACAGCAGCGGTTTCATAATAATCATTTTATCTAGTAATGGTTTACTTGACTTACTCAGGGGATCAGTGCTGCCCTGCTCAGCCAGGTGTAGCTGGAGGGTGGGCTCAGCTTCTATGTCCGAATGTTCTTCTAGAGACATCAAGCAGAATGTTTATTTATAAACTTCATTAGCCGGTCTCCGTCTCATTATCTGGTAAATTACATTTAAAATAAATAAACACTAAAACTAATAGGATTTCAAACCAGTTGTGCTTTTATCATCATTTCCTTTACTTTACTTACCCTCCATAGATTCATCATTTACACTCTTAATTAATATTCATATTTATATTTTTCGTTTCTGCTCTAATATATATTTACATACTTTATACTTAAATATATTAACATACTTCTTAAAACATAATATATTCATCATAATGTATCTGTCTGTAGTCAATCTCCTGTGTCTTTAAGCCCCACCTCCCAATTGGACCAGTGTGCTCTGATTGGTCAGCTCATCCAATCTGTTGTGACTGGTTAACTCCCCTCCTCTGTTCTGATTAACTGTCAACTTACCCACTCTCTTCTGATTGGTCAATTCACCAACCAGAGAAATGGATAAATCATTACCACTTAATTCCTCCTATTAGGTACTCGCGGACTGTGTAATTACTACTGTGAATTATTTATTAACTAATGTTTGTTAATATGAATGAATAATAACGGCCTGCTGTGAAATCTTCATCTTCTACCATGAATTTAGCAGTTATTACTGAGTAGCTACTACAAACTACAGCCTGTTCTAAATGATTCAGTCTGTTTTATAAAGTATTTAGTATTTATTGTAAATTACAATCACATCTCATCTACTCACTCAGAGGCTGCTCAGCATCCGCTGATATCTCCTCCAGAGGCATTTCAGTCGGCTCTGAGGAGATGATGTTCTCAGGAGGAGGTGGCGTTTCCTCCAGTGTCTCAGCTGAGACACTTTGTAGACCTCCAGCTGGTTCTTCTGCTGGAGGCTCTACAACGGCCACCTCCTCCTCCACTTTTGCAGCCTTTTGGTCCTTTCTTGTGTCCTCACTCCTTCGTTTTCCTCTTTTCTTTTTCTTTTTCAGACTAACTTCTCTCTGACGCTCCTCTGTCTCCGAGCTGGAGTCGCTGCCTCTACGGCACCAATACCAGAGGCAGCTCATCTTTGCTGTAATCCTTCTCGATGTTCCAACTCAGACTGAACAGAAACTGACCACACGCACAACTTCACACATCTTCTTCTTTATGACATCACACACTGTACGCCTTAGTGATTATGACGTGGCGGCAGAAGTTCACATTCTAACATTCTATTGCGTCTGTGTAGCTGAGTGAATGCAGAACTACAGTTAATATGAGGGGATGTTAATATGGGGGGGTTATGATATTGGGTTGGTGGGCTAATATATATATATATATTATATTCTATATCAGAATGCTGTAATATGTGTGATACATATTTATAAGATATAGGTTCTTCACATCAGTTTGTAATATTTATGGGGCATATTATTATTATATATAAGTTCTTACATATGAAATACACATATACACTGATCAGCCATAACATTAACCCTTGTGTTGTCTTGCGGGTCAAAACTGACCTGCTACCATGTTCAGCTGTAAAAAACACCTTAAACTATCTTTTTACAATTTGAAATTGTATGACTTTTCCTAAAGAGACCCCATCATTAGAAAAAGTGATACTTTGTTTTTGTTTATGTTTCCATGTGGGCTGTACACCACTAGAGTACAAAGATTGTCTTATGGGTCAGTTTTGACCCGTTAATCATAAAAGCATTTAAACACCAGAAAAAAGTTCAAAGGCCACACGCAAACTCTCTAACACACACACACACACAGTGACATACACACACACACACACACACACACACAGTGACATACACACACACACACACACACACACACACACACACAGTGACATACACACACAGACACACCTGTAAACTGAACATGTGCAGAGTTATATGTTAAAAGTAATAAAAGTTAAATAAAAGTGCAGTACAGAGAAAGAAGAGTGAGAGAACATCTGGATGTATGTATGTAGTAGACTGTACAGAGAAAGAAGAGTGAAAGAACATCTGGATATGGATGTATGTATGTAGTAGACTGTACAGAGAAAGAAGAGTGAAAGAACATCTGGATATGGATGTATGTAGTAGACTGTACAGAGAAAGAAGAGTGAGAGAACATCTGGATTTAGATGTATGTATGTAGTAGACTGTACAGAGAAAGAAGAGTGAGAGAACATCTGGATATGGATGTATGTATGTAGTAGACTGTACAGATAAAGAAGAGTGAGAGGACATCTGGATATGGATTTATGTAGTAGACTGTACAGAGAAAGAAGAGTGAGAGAACATCTGGATATGGATGTATGTATGTAGTAGACTGTACAGAGAAAGAAGAGTGAGAGAACATCTGGATATGGATGTATGTATGTAGTAGACTGTACAGAGAAAGAAGAGTGAGAGAACATCTGGATATAGATGTATGTATGTAGTAGACTGTACAAATAAAGAAAAGTGAGAGAACATCTGGATATGGATGTATGTATGTAGAAGACTGTACAGATAAAGAACAGTGAGAGAACATCTGGAGATGGATGTATGTAGTAGACTGTATCCAGAATGTCGTGTGTGATGTTCAGCTGTTCATGAGTGTGATCGCGTGTGGGAAGAAGCTTCTCTGAAGTCTGGAGGTCTTGATCCTCAACTGGCTGAAACGTCGACCTGAGGGAAGATACTGGAACAGGTGATGTCCAGGGTGTGATGGATCACATCTGCCTGCTTCCTGGTTCTGGCCGTGTGCTATTGTTCACTATTGTTTGCTACTTTCTGGTTTTGACTCTGGACTATATGTTAACACGGTTTTTGGATTTGCCTCCTTACATTAAAGCCTCTAAGATTATAACAGGCTTGAATTAAAGTAGTTATGATATGTTTGACTGCAAAACTGAAATATGAAGTCTAGAATATTTCACTTGAATGTCTTACATGCTTCAAATGTCTGTGTTTCAATCAGAATCAGCATCAAACACAGGCTGAATCTCAAATGTCTCTGCTTTCTGAAAACTATGTGCTACAGAAGGTTTGTAATTCCAGCTTCTACAGACAAACACGGAACGGATGTGTACCATTCCCTTAAGACTAGTTTTAGCTGTACTGAGCACTGTTGGGATGCCAGTCAGTATTTAAATTCATACATAGTGCACTATGTAGGAGGCAGGCTGGTGTTTAGGATTCAGCCCAACATGGGAAGAGGGGTGTCGATGGATTGGTGGTACACGGTATTCTATAAAAGTCTCTCACTTTTACCAGTATAAACATCAGATATGATTAGAACAGATGTAAATATAATCATACATACATTACAAACTAACATAAATATCTTATTGTGAAAGAAGTAGATCATATCTTGAGCTCCAGTTTGAAGAAGAAAGTGTAGTTCCAGATTTCTCCTGGACGCCCCAGACATTGAATGAATGTGTTCAGTTCCTTCAGCAGCAATCTTGATTTAGCTTAATGAAGTACTGAGTAATCAAAGCAGGTATTAGATGAGAACTGTAAATAATACTGGGTTGTTTCCAAAAGGAGAAGCTTGGAAAGGGTTAAATAAACACTCTGACGTATGGAAAAGCACTATTTACTGTATTATTTAATTATTTAAAAAATAATGTGTTTTGTTTGAAGTAAAAGCTTCTTGTCCAGATTTTTTTAATATCTTTTTAAATATAATAAAATAGAATTATGTCTCCAAGTGCTTAAAACTTGTACACAGGATTGTATATAAGACTCACAGTAGTAATTTGGTATATCAGAAGGTTTAGGAAATGACTGCAATATTAAGTGACAACAGAATATTCTTCTTCTTCTTATTCAACAGTCTGTAGTTGCTTAGCAATGATATGATATTCTAAAGCATTTGAATTTCCTGTGTTTTGTTTATTTTTATTACTATTAACAATAACTTCAATAACTTTTTTTCTGAAAATGATGTATGTTGTTTTATTTTATGTTGGCTGCCATTTAAAAAAGCACAGAGTAACACAAAGCAACTTGAGACTCATTCTAAACTTCAGGGACCAACAAGTGGTCACAAAATAAACATTAACATATCTATTACTTCTTTTCATTACAGTATAATATGCTTATTAGCATAAATCTGGGCTCTACAGACTGTATAAATCTTACAGTAAGTGTATCACAAAATCAATGTATGGATACGTTGCACAATATAAATACAATAGAAGTACGGAAAAGCCACAGAGTTGTTTGTTAATATGATATGTATGTATATATATATATACTCTAATAAAGGTACTGTGTTTCAGATTGTAGACTTTGACAGTGACAATACTGTTTTTTTACAGTATAATTATCTGTTAAAACATCAAACATACTGTTATCTATAATGACCATGATCAGTTGTGGTAACTCTTATATTACTGAACAAAGTCTAGATGTATTAAAGATGCTGGCTGATGTTGGTCTAAGTAGAGATTCTAGCTCCTGCACTGGCAGATGAACGTCTTCACATATGTTTAGTTCAGATGACAATATTCTTCTACAAACAGCTGAACTTCAAAGCTTTAAAATACGGTGCTGTCACAAGGTGAGTTGGGGGTGAACCCAAGAGCAGAGTTTGAGAACCTGTTTATTTATTAATTTTGTGTTTATATTGGTTTTGTATGTGTTGTAGAGGTAAACAAGGTGGCTTCTGCTTGTTCACCCAAGGTGGGAATCAAACCTATGCCTAGGGTCACTACAGGCCAGACTGCATTACCCTTGTACCACCAAGGGGCAGAAGAGGAGGTGGTCTTTAGGCCTGGAAAGCAGTGTGAGAGGAAAAAAGGCGGGAAACGGCAAACAAAGAAAACGCCAGAGTATGGTGTTCATACACAATCACCAATATAACCCCTCAAGAAATAAACCCCAAACTGAAACCCTTTTTAAACTCAACTTTTCTCTCTTATAACTCTTCTCTTCTTTTAGTATCTTTAAGGTCTTAGTTCAACATTTCTCTTTTTTTATTTGCTGTTCTTTTCTTTTGCTTCCTTTTTACTTTTCTCTGTTTCAGTCTTCTGTTTTTCTTCTTCTTCTTTTACTGATTTCTTCTTTTTGTTTTGTTGTCTTTTGCCCTCCCTCTGTGCTGACTCAGCCCTCTGCTGGAGACTGGCAGGGAGGCCTGTGCTGTGACAGATGCAAATGATAATTTCCCACAAATTGTTTTTTGTTTTATCTTTAATCCCAAAATTTATGACATCATGATGCAAATCCAGTGTGTTGTGTCTCCATTCAGTACTTATGTGCTGCTGAGCTGAGTGGAGCAGTAGAGTCTCATCAACACTCATCATGAAGAACACGCTCTCCTTATTACTGATACTGCTCACCTTCAGCAGTGGATTCTCCGTTTTACATGGTTTTAATGTGGTTGTACCGTGTTTCTATAAAACTGGACTGAATATTGAATAGAAACTGGTTGTAATTAACATCTCTATGTTTTCTGAGTCCATTCCCATCTGAGTCTGTGCTGAAAACACCTGGAGAAACTCTTGAGTCTTTCCTGTAGAGGATCTGAATTTAACTTTGGAGGCCACAGCATTCACGGGATCAGACAACAGACTGGAAAAGCTCCTGAGCGCATTGGTGCGATCTGGTCTGATGCCAGTAGAACTGTTTATGAGAAGCCTGTTGAGGGAGGTTTGGAACTCACCAGAAGCTGACCAACTTGACTGCGCAGGCTGTTTATTACTGTGGTGCAAACATGTGAACCAGCTGCACACACACAAAAAACCCTCACCAGAGTGGTTAAAACAAGGCAACTGAGGTCATATATAGACCAGCAGGAGGCACTAGAACATCATAATACACTGCAGGTTTATTATTAAACTTGGAAACCTTTACTGGTTAGATATTAACTCTTAGGTTGAGGGTTTTGTTGGTCCTGCCTACTTTAGTATAACCACTATTCACAGTTTTCAGCTGTACTCACAAATAAACAGCTTGAAGACTGAACATAAAGCTATAATTCATGACCTTATAGTAGAGATTTATTCTGTTATTGGTCTTTAGGGTCTTATAAAGAGATGGAGAGGCAGTGTTAGCTACATGATGTTAGCTAATAATGCTAATATTCGCTAGTTAAGCACAGTTTTCTCCCCAAAGACTGATTTAGCCAATTAACATTCGTGTTTGGCCATCAGTGTTTGGCTATTTTACCTACTAATAACCTACCAGGCCGTTATCTACCTACTAATAAGTACATACAGTTCAGAGACGAGTGAGTTAATCTCTCTGAAACTGTAACTATGCAAATCCTCCTCCTCTCTTTATGAAGAGACACTGAACAGCACTGAGAGACCTGCAGAGAGAAGATCATCAGCTCAGTTACAAGCTTAACCATGTTCAGTACATCTGTAATACTGCTGATGCTCACTAGTCTTCCATGTACGTGTCAGGTTTTGAATAAGAGTGTAAAATACAGAGAAACTCTTTCTGTGATCATGTTTCATTCAGAACTTTCATTCTTCTTCTTTTCTGCAGGTTTTCAGAGTCAGACTCTCACTCAGTCTGAAGCTGTTATTAAAAAACCTGGAGAGTCTCACAAACTGACCTGTACAGCTTCTGGATACACATTCAGTAGCTATCGCATGGTGTGGGTCAGACAGGCTCCTGGTAAGGGACTAGAATGGATGGCGTTCATAAGCGAATCCAGCACTCCCATCTACTATTCCCAGTCAGTGCAGGGAAGATTCACCATCTCCAGATCCGACTCCAGCAGTCAGCTGTACTTACAGATGAACAGTCTGAAGAGTGAAGACACTGCTGTGTATTATTGTGCTAGAGACGCACAGTAATAGAAAACAGTGACAGAGCTGTACAAAAACACTCCCTCATTCATTTACAGAGAAACACTTACTGTATTATTATATTATATTATATTATTTTATATTATATTATATTATATTATATTATATTATATTATATTATATTATACATTCACAGCAGATGTAAAAAGACGTGCTTGTTGTTATTAAGGTGATGTTGAAACTACCCTATCACACCTTCAGGATAGATCAAAGTGTAGAAACGTGGACGTTGAGGATGCTTATTGTCATAATCATGTGGTCAGTAACTGGTCAACGTCAAGAATCATCACTGAGCAGTAAAGTTGACCAAACTTTGCAACATGTGATGTAAAGTATAATGTAGTCAGTGTCTAGAACAAATATAACTAATCCACTACAGTTACTATAAAGTAAGACAGTGTGTGAGATACACCAAGAGAACATTAGCGCTCTGAGTGTTTGACCTCTGTTACTGACCTTCCTGATCAGATTCTTACTTTTGCTACAACAGTAAACATAGTGAATCTCCTTTTTTAGAACCTCCTCCAAGAACTGTATAAAAACTATACTACAGTTTAATATAAAATGTTAACTCTCTATATACTAGAATCAAACACTAAAAGAAAGATATATAGAAAATTCTAAAGCTGGGTGTGGCCTAACAAATCTACATGAAGTGATGCTCTATGCAAATGTTCTGCATTAGCTTCCTTATTTAAACATGTAGGTGTGAAGACCTGCAGTGTGTTCTTGTTTAACTGTATCTCCCACCATGTTTCTTACACGACTGCTGCTGTTACTATTAGCCACTGTGTGCTGTGAGTGTCTGATAGGATGAACAGAATAATGTTAGACTGAGAGGGTTTATTATGGAGCTTCTAAATGTTTAAATATCTTTTATCTTTAACAGGTATTAACTGTATTGAGCTGAGCCAGCCTGCATCCATGGTGGTAATACCTGGTCAGACGATGTCTCTGACCTGTACAGTTTCTTGATATTCAGTAACTGATCGCAGCTACTGTACACACTGGATACGGCAGCCTGCAGGAAAAGCTCTGGAGTGGGTTGCAAGAATGTGTGGTAGCGGTAACACTTACTACACTGATAAACTGAAAAGCAGGTTTCAAATTTCCAGAAACTCGTCCAGCAACACAGTGACCTTTAGTGGACAGAATCTGCAGACTGGAGACACAGCTGTGTATTACTGTGCTCGTCAACCACAGTGATACACATCAACACACACCCTGTACAAAAACACTCCCCTGTAAGAAAGACAGTCTCAGTTACAGTTCTTTAAAGTGATGATACAGTCAGTACCATATATAACCTGTAGGGGGCAACATTCACTAATAAACTAAACCTAGATCTGAAATTTGAGTTGGAGCTCAGTCAGTCTGTATATGTATCATATGAGTGATTTTTTAAACTCCAACATTGTCTGTTAATATAAACCCTTTTAAGATATTCAGTTTACTTCAAATGTATTAATACACCTCACTAGTCAGTCTGAGTCTAGTAATCCAGTCCTGTGAGCCTCTGTTAGCAGACGGTGATGTGGTGTAGGGGCTGCATAGACTAATCGACTAGGTCGTCCACTAGTCACTGCAGTGGGGGGCTGTCCACTACTCAGAAGGAGATAAAACAGTAGCAAGGATGCAGACAGTTAGAAAAGAAAGCAGCTCTTCTGTTAAACCCTGTGCTAACTTCTATCATCTGGAAATGCTTCAGAAGAGATCAATTCAGTTCTGCAGCAGCTGCACAATATATGAAGCTTCCCAAATACTATAAAAAAACCTTCTAAACGGAGCATCCAGTGCTAACTGCTAACACCAGTAGTAGCAAGACGCCACACCCTGTAAATAGACAGGCTAGCATCACAACGTCCACTCCTGGAAGAATCCCATCTCACACTAGCCTTTGGAATACAATCACTATGTAGTACAATGATTTAAAAACAAGCTTTTTCACAGAGATGGAAGCTCGTATGGTCTCCATAGACATCTTCCACTGTGGGACCGTACATCTCCACTCTCTGCATTACAGACACCTGGGAGTCAAAATCAAGAGAGCTGGACACGACGGTCATGACAGAGAGACACACAGTGGTCAGCATGGTTGATATAGTGTAGTGGTTTCAACTGCTGCTCTCTATGCTGTAAACTGGGGTTTGATTCCCCACCTGAGTAACAACCTCACACGATACCAACAACAATCTCCTAACAAGACCTTCACCTACCTGTGCACAGGTAAACTGAAACACTACCTTCACCTACCTGTGCACAGGTAAACTATGTTTACAAAATATGTTACTGCACTCATGATAGTTCATATCAGTGTTATGTAGCACTAAGTGTTATTATGTGTTTATGTCAGTTCTTCTTAAAGCTGGAACGAGACTAATGACACACATGAAGTGAAGCTCTATGCAAATTCTCCACCTTCTCCTATTTATTGAAGCATGTTGTGGTGAAGATCAGCAGTTTGTTCTAGTTCAGCTCCAGCTCTCACCATGTTCTCCACACGTCTACTGCTGTTGTTGTTATCAGCTGCTTCCTGTGAGTCTGTATTCTAATAGATTATATTAGTTCAGTCAGAAAGCTTTATTATTCATATAGTTTTTCACTCTACATGTTAAATAACTTTTATTTTTAACAGGTATTAACTGTATTGAACTGACTCAGCCTGCATCTGAGGTTGTAACACCTGGTCAGTCGATGTCACTGACCTGTACAGTTTCTGGATATTCACTGACTGATAGCAGCTACTGTACAAACTGGATACGGCAGCCTGCAGGAAAAGCTCTGGAGTGGGTTGGAATGATTTTTGCTGATGGTAGCACTGCATACAGTGATAAACTGAAAAGCAGGTTTGTAGTTACAAGAGACACGTCCAGAAGCACAGTCATCCTAACAGGACAGAATCTGCAGACTGGAGACACAGCTGTGTATTACTGCGCTCGGTATCCACAGTGATACAGATCAGTGGCTTCACTGTACAAAAACACATACGGTCAGTACAATAACATTCAGTGAACAAACATTTACAGAAATTAATCAACCAGTTTCTATGCATTTAATTTAATTAAAGAATTCTTGGAGCCTAGAAGATCATATTTAGTTTAGTTCCAGATTTCTCTTGGACGTTCCAGACATTGTATGAATGTATTTAGTTCCTTCAGCAGCAATCTTGATTTAGCTTAATGAAGTGCTGAGCAGGGAAAGCAGGTATTAGATGAGAACTGTAAATAATACTGGGTTGTTTATAGAAGGAGAAGCTTGGAAAGGGTTAAATAAACACACTGACGTATGTAAAAGCACTACTTACTGTATTATTACTGTTTGAATATTTTAATAATGAACTATTTTGCTGATCAAATAAAAGCTTCCTGTCTGGAAAAATAGCTTTTTAAATATAATAATGTCTCCAAGTGTCTAAACCTTTTGCCCAGTTCTGTATGTGATCATACATTCAGATTTAATGATAAGGGTTAATGAGACGTGTAAGGTACTGAGTATCTTTTTGTTTTTGTGTTGAACTAAAGTCGAGTCAGAGGATTTCAGATCTACTACGTGTATTAAAGCTTTTTCTTTATAATGTTTAAAGTTTAGTTTGTTTAAATATTTTCTCTGTGATCTTTTGTAATCTCCACTGGAACTTGTACCTGGAACATTGCTTCATGTGTTCACTTGTGTTCTGTGTCTGTTGTTCATTTAGTCAGTTTAATACAAGTTTAATAAAGTTACATAAAGACAATAACACAGTGTTGGTAATCAGGGGCAGATCACCAAATTTTAGGGTCTGGGTAAGAAATGACAGGAAGGGAAAAATATATGATATCATTTTTATTATGCTGTATATCTTCATAGGTCTGTGCTGTACCACCTTCATAGGTCTGTGCTGTAAAAAATGGAACTAAGTTTATTATAGACCAGCAGGAGGTGCTAGAACATCAAAATACAGTACAGCTTCTATCAAACTATGAACTGAGAGGTTATAGGTTTGATATAAAATGATAGATTTGGTTCTACAACTCTTATATAGCTTAAATGACTTTAACGGTCCTGCTTAATTTAATAAAACCATTACTGGAGGATCCATCCATCCATCCATCCCTCCACCCATCTATCTCTCCATCCCTCTGTCAGTCCATCTATATGATTCACACTCTTTAGATCTGATCCAGTAGTCAGCTGTACTCACAGATAAACAGCTGGCAGAGTGAAGACACTGCTGTGTATTACTCAGTACATCAAGCACAGGCCCATAATTCATAACTGTACAGTCAATCTTTAATCAGTTATTGGTTCTTAGGGTCTCAGAAAGAGGAGGAGAACCAGTGTTCAGTAGCTAATATGAGCTAATAATAATAATAATAATAATAATAATAATAATAATAATAAAAATAATAATAATAATAATAATAATAATAATAGTAATAATAATAGTAAGTTTGATGTATATAGTGTCTTTCTCATACTCAAGTATGCTTTACATCAGCAGTACAACATAAGTTTCAGTGAGCAGCAGAGAGAAAGTACTGAGAAAAGAGGTATGATCTGAGTTGATCTTTGAAGGAGGAGAGTGAGAGACAGTCACAAAGAGATTGTGGTGATAATGTGTTCTACAGTTTGGGGGCCATGACGCTGAAAGCTCTTCATAATGTTACCATCTAAGCAGTTCCCTGTGCAGGACACCTTTAACTAGTTAACATTAGTGTTACAGACAGTAACTAGAATAATCCTTGTAGTGAATACAAATAGATATCTTACTTTTATTCTTTTAGATGAAAGAAGTTGTGCAGGAGTTCAGATCAGTCAGTCAAAGCCCATCAATAAATAAATAATGAGGTAAATCTGTTAAAGAGGGTGTGAAATGTTTTTCTGCAGCTTGATTTTTTAAAGTCAGGCTTCATTATAGAAGATAAAAAGGTGAATGAAACTGTTATTTATTAATAATTTATCAAACAGCTTTCAAAAGACAACTCCATGTACATTAATGAGAGAAAAAGAGAGAATGGAGGACATGATGAAACCAATACAATCTGGCAACCATATTAAAAAGGAGAGTAGTGAAAATTTACTCAGTCCATATAAGTACATACAGTTCAGAGACGAGTAAGGTAATCAATCTGAAACTGTAACTATGCAAATCCTCCTCCTCTCTTTATGAAGAGACGCTGAATCAGCACTGAGAGACCTGCAGAGGAGAAGATCATCAGCTCAGCTACAACCTCAACCATGTTCAGAACATCTCTAATACTGCTGATGCTCACTAGTCTTCCATGTACTGGTCAGGTTTTGAATAAGAGACTAAATTACAGAGAAACTCTTTTCTGTGATCATGTATCATTCAGAACTTTCTTTCTTCTTCTTTTCTGCAGGTTTTCAGAGTCAGACTCTCACTCAGTCTGAAGCTGTACTTAAAAAAACCTGAAGAGTCTCATAAACTGACCTGTGCAGCTTCTGGATCCTCATTCAGGAGCTATTATATGGCCTGGATCAGTTAGGCTCCTGGAAAAGGACTGGAATGGATTGCATATATTGGCACGTCCAACTCGCCCATCTCTTATTCCCAGTCAGTGCAGGGAAGATTCACCATCTCCAGATCCGACTCCAGCAGTCAGCTGTACTTACAGATGAACAGTCTGAAGAGTGAAGACACTGCTGTGTATTATTGTGCTAGAGACTCACAGTGATAGAAAACAGTGACAGATCTGTACAAAAACACTCCCTCGTTCACTTACAGAGAACAGCTGCTGGTTGGACAGTTAGTAGGGGCACTTAATGTATGTATACATGTCTGCATGTCTGTATAATGCCTTTATTATTTAAACAGAAAAGCTGCCGTTAATATGGTGTAAAATGTTCATGTTGATCGGACCAATAGAAATACCCCAAATATAGAAAAAATTCTGCTTCCATTGACTTACATTGAAAGTAAAGTAAGTTTTTGGACTCCAACAGAGGGCAGCATGATCTCCAAAAGTAATTGATGAAGGCTGTGAGTTGGTTGGAGGCAAGAGTCCTTTCGTTTACAGCTAATGCAAACTTATCATTCCAGTTGTAGTCACATCAAAGTCTACTCTCTGTCAGTGCTGCGCTCAGTACGGCTGTGTCACAGCACAGAGCAGCGCGCCGTGATATGGCAGCCCAAACCATCACTGATCCACCGCCATGCTTCACTCTGGGCATGCAACAGTCGGGTGGTACGCTTCTTTGGGTCTTCTCCACACTGTAAACTATCCCGATGTGGGGAAAACAGTAAAGGTGGACTCATCAGAGAATGATACATGTTTCACATTGCAGCGAGCAGCTCTCTAACCTCAGATTGTTTTAATTAGCTTTAAGTTATATTTTTATACTCTTTATTTAAGAAAAAAAACTTTAATTTTCAATTGTTTTCATTTTGTTTAAAGCCAGAACTTCCTTATTTTTGTTTCATTTTATTGTATTGTTAGACAGAAACTGTTTACAGTATTTGTTGTGGTGTGTTATCTTTTGTTGTATTGTGGTTTGTCTACCTCTGGAGATGTTTTGTTTTAGGTTGTTTTTACCTCAAAATAGATTTATTTTTCCTAATGTTAAGACAAACTTTGTTTTGTTACTGTTGCATTGTTTCTACACAAAATGTTGATTGTTATAATAAAGTATTTTGTTGTCATATACAATGTGTTGCGAAATTCTTTTCTAGGTCTTTTGGATCCTTTGGGATCTATGAAGCTTAAATATTAAAAGGTATCGGTATCGGTATCGGCGATACTAACCCTGTGTTTACTTGGTATCGGATCGATATCAAAATTCCCGGTATCGCCCACCTCTAGTTCTGGTGTGGATTTGAGTGCTTTCAATTTGAGTCTGTGACACAAAGTAAACTACTGTTTGTTTTATTTGGGAATTGCTTAGTTTCTGTTCATATGCTATCTCATTAGCAATGTAGCTTCAGTATTTATACCTATATTTCACTGAATATTTGGGGTTTGGTGTTAGTTCTTCACATATTTTGTAATATTGAGCTGTTTCAGGTTAGCGTTGATGTGTATTCTGTGGAAATGTGCTAAATTTGTATTTTGTGGTCAACTTCCCTGTGTTATTGAACTACTGCTTAGAGGGCTATTGCTGTTTTTCTTTTTTCCGTCCATGTGGGGGTGCTAAAAACCCCATTGTGTAACCTGTAAAGCGGCTAATGGTATATCATAGCTGGTGCCTTAATATAGCTTCTCGAGAGCTGTAATTATTAGATTTGTTTATTCCTACATGTTGGGTGTATACATACATTTCTTTGTATTAGCTCATTTATTAGAATGTTTATTTATTATTGTCCATATATTCTGTTAATTCCAGACTCATTATTCACCAGCCTATCTCCATGTCAGTTAACATGTCACAAGAGTAAAATATTAAAAAGTTTTTATTATAATAAAGTTGCCTGTGTTGAATTAAACATCCTTCTGAGAACTGTGTGGGTGTAGTTGATAAGCAGTTTGATTGACAGCTCTGTGTTCAGCACTCTTAACCCGCTTTATGATCCAGCTTTTATGTGACTCTATGTGTACAAAGAAGTCACAGCCAATGGGCAGCAGACGTCCATGGACGGATGAATAAATTAAACTGGTCTGTGTGGGCGGAGCCAGAGACGTCTGCCTTGGGATTGGTCTTGAAATGCTTACGAGAGTGTTACCCAAGATTCCCAGTTTACATGAGTAGGAGAGGAAGATGGTGATTATTTTTATTTTTTTTTTTTTATTTATTTATTTTTACAGTGAGCTTTTGTTGAAGGTGTTGTGGAGACAGGTGGCTCAATCTGTCAATTTACAGAAATGCCTAAATACTGTCAGTTAAAGACCTGCTGTGAGATATATTGTATAAATGTTCTAACAGACGAGTGAGGTAATATTTCTGAACTGTAACTATGCAAATCCTCCTCCTCTCTTTATGAAGAGACGCTGAACAGCACTGAGAGACCTGCAGAGAGAAGATCATCAGCTCAGTTACAACCTCAACCATGTTCAGTACATCTCTAATACTGCCTGATGCATCACTAGTCTTCCATGTACGTGTCAGGTTTTGAATATAAGAGAATAAAATACAGAGAAACTCTTTCTGTGATCATGTTTCATTCAGAACTTTCATTCTTCTTCTTTCCTGCAGGTGTTCAGAGTCAGACTCTCACTCAGTCTGAAGAGTCTGTTGTTAAAAAACCTGGAGAGTCTCATAAACTGACCTGCACAGCTTCTGGATTCACATTCAGTAGCTATCGCATGAACTGGGTCAGACAGGCTCCTGGAAAAGGACTGGAATGGATTGCGTTCATACACACAGGAAGCTCTCACATCTACTATTCCCAGTCAGTGCAGGGAAGATTCACCATCTCCAGATCCGACTCCAGCAGTCAGCTGTACTTACAGTCTGAAGAGTGAAGACACTGCTGTG
>CM038719.1:35821065-35932619 GCA_021613375.1 Megaleporinus macrocephalus | reverse complement strand
CAATTGGGAAGCAGGGCTTAAAGACACAGGAGGTCTAACAGAGTGTTTCAGACAGAGAATGAATACAGACAGATACATTATGAGAAATATATTATGTTTTAAGAAGTACGTAAATGTATGTAAGTATGAAGTATGTAAATATATTTGAGCAGAACCCCAAAATAAAAATATGAATATTAATTAAGAGTGTAAATGATGAATCTATGGAGGGTAAGTAAAGTAAAGGAAATGATGATAAAAGCACAACTGGTTTGAAATCCTGTTAGTTTTAATGTTTATTTAATTTTTAATTTAATTTAGCAGATAATGGGACGGAGACCTTAATGGCGACTAATGAAGTTTATTAATAAACATTCTGCTTGATGTCTCTAGAAGGACAGTCGGACATGGAAGCTGAGCCCACCGTCCAGCTACACCTGGCTGGGCAGAACTTCATTTATCCCCTGAGTAAGTCAAGTAAATCATTACTAGATAAAATTATTATTATTAAACAGCTGCTGTTTTTAGTCATTTATAAGATGTTAACACTCATGTTATTAATCATGAATAGGCTGTTTTGGTCTGATATGAGTAATAACAGCAGAAGATTCACCTTCGGTGCTGAAAATCAGTTTGCAGCTATTAAAGAACTCAGACTCGTTTTACTAAGTGAATCTAGATTTGTCCAGTTTTTGGGTAAATAACACAAACATGATGGTCAGATTGAACCACAGTGATGGATTTGGACACCTGTTGATGTTTCTTCATGTCACAGCAGGAGACGAGCTCCAGACAGGAGGCGAGCTCCAGACAGCAGTAGAGCTCGCTGAAAAGCTGATTGCTCCTGCTGTCGAGCAGCTCGCCCTGGAGGAGCTTCCGGCTCACATCACGCTTCAGGGTGAGTAAAGGAACCAGATCTCAGGTTCTATAGCAGTAATAGGTTCGTACAGGGTTCTTGGGTTACATATACAGCTCTGGAGAAAAGCTTTCATTGGTATACAAGGTCCTTCATCTTTCTTTAAAGCAACCTCCAATAAGATGTTCTTTAGGGAACGCATAGTGGTTCTTCTATGGCATCGTTCAAGAAGAAAGAATACTCATACTTCAGTATTAGCACTTTGGAAGACATCAGATGTAATACAGTGTTCAGGTACTTTACTGAATGATCTGCTGAAACTCTACAGGCTTTATTAGTGTAATACAGTGTTCAGGTACTTTACTGAATGATCTGCTGAGAGTCTACAGGCTTTTTTAGTGTAGTACAGTGTTCAGGTACTTTACTGAATGATCTGCTGAGAGTCTACAGGCTTTTTTAGTGAAGTACAGTGTTCAGGTACTTTACTGAATGGTCTGCTGAAATTCTACAGGCTTTATTAGTGTAATACAGTGTTCAGGTACTTAACTAAATAATCTCCTGAGACTCTACAGGCTTTATTAGTGTAATACAGTGTTCAGGTACTTTATTGAATGATCTGCTGAAACTCTACAGGCTTTATTAGTGTAATACAGTGTTCAGGTACTTTACTGAATGATCTGCTGAAACTCTACAGGCGTTATTAGTGTAATACAGTGTTCAGGTACTTTACTAAATAATCTGCTGAGACTCTACAGGCTTTATTAGTGTAATACAGTGTTCAGGTACTTTACTGAATGATCTGCTGAAACTCTACAGGCTTTATTAGTGTAATACAGTGTTCAGGTACTTTACTAAATAATCTCCTGAGACTCTACAGGCTTTATTAGTGTAATACAGTGTTCAGGTGTTTGACTGAATGATCTGCTGAAACTAGACCCACCCCTTGCACTACACTGGCACATGTGTGTTTCCACTATTGAGCAGTGATCTTTGGAGTCAGGGTTAATCTCCCAGCAGACACAGCTTAACACGCCATGGATCAGTTACTTATAAGCGCTTCTAAACTGCAGCTAGATCCTCAGATCCATAGAGAAATATATTCAGTTTGGTTGAGGTCAATCCCTCAGATATTGGTATAAGGTCCTGTGTAAAAATAAAGAATTAATGAAATAAACCAAAATTAATTCTTAAATAAAAGTACAACTGGTTTTAGTGGTTGAGTTGACCAATCAGAACAGAAGGGGGGGAGTTAACCAGTCACAACAGATTGGATGAGCTGACCAATCAGAGCACACTGGTCCAATTGGGAGGCGGGGCTTAAAGACACAGGAGTTCTAATAGAGTGTTTCAGACAGAGAAAGAATACAGACAGATACATTATGATATATTATGTTTTAAGAAGTATGTAAATATATGTATGTATAAAGTATGTAAATATATGTAAGTATAAAGTATGTAAATATATTTGAGCAGAACCCCAAAATAAAAATATGAATATTAATTAAGAGTGTAAATGATGAATCTATGGAGGGTAAGTAAAGTAAAGGAAATGATGATAAAAGCACAACTGGTTTGAAATCCTGTTAGTTTTAGTGTTTATTTAATTTTAATTCAATTTAGCAGATAATGAGACGGAGACCTTAATGGCGGCTAATGAAGTTTATTAATAAACATTCTGCTTGATGTCTCTAGAAGGACAGTCAGACATGGAAGCTGAGCCCACCGTCCAGCTACACCTGACTGAGCAGAACTGCATTGATTCCCTGAGTAAGTCAAGTAAATCATTACTAGATGAAATGATTATTATAAAACAGCTGCTGTTATTAACCATTTATAAGATGTTAACACTCATGTTATTAATCATGAATAGGCTGTTTTGGTCTGATATGAGTAATAACAGCAGAAGATTCACCTTCGGTGCTGAAAATCAGTTTGCAGCTATTAAAGAACTCAGACTCGTTTTACTAAGTGAATCTAGATTTGTCCAGTTTTTGGGTAGATAACACAAACATGATGGTCAGATTGAACCTCAGTGATGGATTTGGATCAGCTGTTGTTGTTTCTTCATGTCACAGCAGGAGACGAGCTCCAGACAGGAGGCGAGCTTCAGACAGCAGTAGAGCTCGCTGAAAAGCTGATTGCTCCTGCTGTCAAGCAGCTCGCCCTGGAGGAGCTTCCGGCTCACACTGAGACGCTTCAGGGTGAGTAAAGGAACCAGATTTCAGGTTCTATAGCAGAAATAGGTTACTACAGGGTTCTTGGGTTAGATATACGGCTCTGGAGAAAAGCTTTCATTGGTATACCAGGTTCTTCATCTTTCTCTAAAATAACCTCCAATAAGATGTTCTTTAGGGAACGCATAGTGGTTCTTCTATGGCATCGTTCAAGAAGAAAGAATACTCATACTTCAGTATTAGCACTTTGGAAGACATTAGATTCCATCATCAGAACATATATACATTTTTATTGAACAGAAATTATTCTTATTGCAGACGAAGATGCTGCTGAAGCACCCAATGAAGTTCTTGGTGAAGTTCTCAACATCTCGACTGAATTGAGCGACGTCACCAATCACCAACCTGTGGGTGAGTAATGACAATAAAACACTGCTGATCACAAATCACAAAGCTGGATTACAGCACACAACCAGACTGAACATTCTCCAGTAGTTTCAGCCTCGATATCAGTGTTGAAGATGTTTTTCAGCTGAACCCACTGAAATAATAGATTCACCTGAAAAACTCTGCTCAGTAAATCTGACTTCCAGAAAGTCTCATTACAGATTCTTTTCATTTTGTTCTCCAGCTGATGTCAAGGAGCTGAACACAGACGGAGCTGGACCACAGATGAAAAAAAAGACCAGAAGGGGAACCAGGGGCCGAGGCAGAAAGATTAACTATAAGAAGGAGAAAGAAAGTGGAGAGGACCTGAGACTGGAAGCAACAGCAGAGGATCAGCAGGTACAGGGTTCATCATTCAGCTCTAGTCATGTTCCCTATAGTGCTTTTGTATTGCAGCTGGTATGTAATAGATGTTGTTACTGGTGTTGTTGCATCTGATGTTTCTTTAAAGCAACTTTTCACATGAAAAGGGTTCTTAACATTTCTTACTGTTGTTGTAGGGAGCCGTCAATGAAGGTCAGGAAAGAAACTGGTACAGCGATGAGTGGCAGGCCTCTGGTTCCCAACACCATCAGACAAATAATAGACCAAAGCCTTTGTTCAACAACAGAATGCACCGGAACAGAGCAATAAACATTGACTAATAATAACACACAAACAAACACACTTACAATCACATGTACACATAATCATATACACACACAACCACATACACACATATCACATAAACACACAAACAGACAACAAGCAAATAAAAAACAAAAAAAAACCCAACAAAATCAACAAAAAATAATAAAAAAGCACCTAAGCATCCTTAAAAAACTTTTTTGTTTTTTATTAGTGTAATACAGTGTTCAGGTACTTTATTGAAGGATCTGCTGAAGCTCTACAGGCTTTATTAGTGTAATACAGTGTTCAGGTACTTTACTGAATGATCTGCTGAAACTCTACAGGCTTTATTATTGTAATACAGTGTTCAGGTGTTTTACTGAATGATCTGCTGAAACTCTACAGGTTTTATTATTGTAATACAGTGTTCAGGTGTTTTACTGAATGATCTGCTGAAACTCTACAGGTTTTATTAGTGTAATACAGTGTTCAGGTATTTTACTGAATGATCTGCTGAAACTAGACCCACCCCTTGCTCTACACTGGCACGTGTGTGTTTCCACTATTGAGCAGTGGTCTTTGGAGTCAGGGTTAGTCTCCCAGCAGACACAGCTTATCACGCCGCGGATCGGTTTCTTATAAGCGCTTCTAAACTGCAGCTAGATCCTCAGATCCATAGAGAAATATATTCAGTTTGGTTGAGGTCAGTCCCTCAGATATTGGTATAAGGGCCTGTGTAAAAATAAAGAATTAATGAAATAAATCATAATTAATTCTTAATTAAAGAAGAGTACGCTAGCGTGCACATACAGATCTGGACACACAGCAGAGGAGCGTCTGAAATAAGATGGTAAGCTCCTCCAGTTACATAAGGTATGGTGACAGTGACACATGCACAACTTTCATGACCAACACTGAGACTGAGCTGAAAGAAAGTGACCACATTGAACCTGACCCAACAATGTTCACAGATCACACAGGCTGCAGGTTGGCTGTTGGAAGAATGGGCAATTGGTCAACAGTATGAGCGATGGAGCTGTACGCGTGTAAGGAGGTATGAGAGTGTTTGTGAATGTAGAGTATGTGCGTAGAGTATGTGTGGGAGTGTAGAGTATGTGTGTGAGTGTAGATTATGTGTGTAGAGTATGTGGGAGTGTAAAGTATGTGTGTGAGTGTAGAGTATGTGTGTGTGTGTGTAGATTATTTGTGTTGGGTGTGTGTGTGTGAGTGTAGAGTACGAGTGTTTGTGTAGAGTATGTGGGAGTGTAGAGTATGTGTGTGAGTGTAAAGTATGTGTGTAAAGTATGTGTGTGAGTGTACAGTATGTGTGTAAAGTATGTGTCTGAGTGTAGAGTATGTGAGTAAAGTATGTGTGTGAGTAGAGTATGTGTGTTCACGTGTAGAGTATGTGTGAATGTATAGTATGTGTGTAGATTATGTGTGTAGAGTATGTGTGTGAGGGTAGAGTATGTGTCTGAGTGTGTGTGTGTGTGTGTGTGTCAGTAGACTACTTATGTGAGTGTAGAGTATGTGTGTGAGTGTAGATTCTGTTTGTGGAGCACGTGTGTGAGTGTAGAATATTTGTGTGAGTGCAGATTGTGTGAGTGTAGAGTATGTGTGTAGAGTATGTGAGTGTAGAGTATGTGTGAAGTGTACGTGTGTGTGTAGAGTATGTGTGTGAGTGTAGATTATGTGTGAGTGTAGAGAATGTGTGTAGAGTGTGTGAGTGTAGAGTATGTGTGTAGAGTATGTGAGTGTAGAGTATGTGTGAAGTGTACGTGTGAGTTTAGAGTATGTGTGAGTGTAGAGAATGTGTGTAGAGTATGTGTGTGTGTAGAGTGTGTGAGTGTAGTGTGTGAGTGTAGAGTGTGTGAGTGTAGAGTATGTTTGTGAGTGCAGAGTATGCGTGAAGTGTACGTGTGTGTGTAGAGTATGTGTGTGAGTGTAGAGTATGTTTGTAGATTATGTGTGCAGAGTATGTGTGTGAGTGTAGAGTATGTGTGTCTAGATTATGTGTGTAGAATATGTGTGTGAGTGTAGAGTATGTGTGTGAGTGTAGAGTATGTGTGTAGATTATGTGTGCAGAGTATGTGTGTGAGTGTAGAGTACGTGTGTAAAGTATGTGTGTGAGTGTACAGTATGTGTGTAAAGTATGTGTCTAAGTGTAGAGTATGTGAGTAAAGTATGTGTGTGAGTGTAGAGTATGTGTGTTTACGTTTAGAGTATGTGTGAGTGTGGAGTATGTGTGTAGATTATGTGTGTAGAGTATGTGTGTGAGTGTAGAGTATGTGTCTGAGTGTGTGTGTGTGTCTGTAGACTACTTGTGTGAGTGTAGAGTATGTGTGTGAGTGTAGATTCTGTGTGTGGAACACGTGTGTGAGTGTAGAATATTTGTGTGAGTGTAGATTATGTGTGTAGAGTATGTGTGTGTGAGTGTAGAGTATGTGTGTGAATTTAGAGTATGTGTGTAGAGTATGTGTTTAAAGTATGTGTAGGTGTGTAGAGTATGTGTGATTGTAGATTGTGTGTAGAGTGTGTGAGTGTGTAGAGTATGTGTGAGTGTAGATTGTGTGTGTAGAGTGTGTGAGTGTGTAGAGTATGTGTGAGTGTAGATTGTGTGTGTAGAGTGTGTGAGTGTGTAGAGTATGTGTGAGTGTAGATTGTGTGCGTAGAGTATTTGTGTAAGTGTAGATTATGTGTGTAAAGTATGTGTGAGTGTAGAGTATGTGTGTAGAGTATGTGTGTGAGTGTAGAGTGTGTGTGAGTGTAGATTGTGAGTGTAGAGTGTGTGTGAGTGTAGATTGTGTGTGTAGAGTATGTGTGAGTGTAGAGTATGTGTGTGAGTGTAGATTGTTGTGTAGAGTATGTGTGAGTGTAGAGTAAGTGTGTAAGTGTAGAATATGTGTGTGTGTGTGTGTAGAGCATGTGTGAGTGTAGAGTATGTGTGAGTGTATGTAGAGTATGTGAGAGTGTGTAGAGTATGTGTGTGAGTGTAGATTGTGTGTGAGTATAGAGGATGTGTGTGAGTATAGAGTATGTGTGTGAGTTTAGATTGTGTGTGAGTGTAGAGTATGTGTGTGAGTATAGAGTATGTGTGTGAGTGTAGATTGTGTGTGTAGATTATGTGTGAGTGTAGAGTAAGTGTGTGAGTCTAGATTGTTGAGTATGTGTGTGTGTGTGGAGCATGTGTGAGTGTAGAGTATATGTGTGAGTGTAGATTGTGTGTGTAGAGTATGTTTGTGAGTGTAGATTGTGTGTGAGTGTAGAGTATGTGTGTGAGTGTAGAGTATGTGTGTGTGTAGATTGTGAGTATAGAGTATGTGTGTGAGTGTAGAGTATGTGTGTGTGTAGATTGTGAGTGTAGAGTATGTGTGAGTGTAGAGTAAGTGTGTGAGTGTAGATTGTGAGTGTTGAGTATGTGTGTGTGTAGAGCATTTGTGAGTGTAGAGTATATGTGTGAGTGTAGATTGTGTGTGTAGAGTATGTGTTTGAGTGTAGACTATGTGTATGTGTCTAGAGTATGTGTGTGAGTGTAGAATATGAGTCTGAGGGGGTATTAGAACATGTAATATGTGTGTAAGGGGGTATTAGAGTATGTGTTTGAGGGTGTTTGTGAGAGGGTATGAGAGTATGTGTGAGAGGGTATGAGAGTATGTGTGAGAGTGTATGAGAGTATGTGTGAGAGGGTATGAGAGTATGTGTGTAAGGGTATGAGAGTATGTGTGAGAGTGTATGAGAGTATGTGTGAGAGTGTATGAGAGTATGTGTGAGAGTGTGTGAGAGTGTATGAGAGTATGTGTGAGAGGGTATGAGAGTATGTGTGAGAGGGTGTGAGAGGGTATGAGAGTATGTGTGAGAGGGTATGAGAGTATGTGTGAGAGTGTATGAGAGTATGTGTGAGAGTGTGTGAGAGTGTATGAGAGTATGTGTGAGAGGGTATGAGAGTATGTGTGAGAGGGTGTGAGAGGGTATGAGAGTATGTGTGAGAGGGTATGAGAGTATGTGTGAGAGTGTATGAGAGTATGTGTGAGAGTGTATGAGAGTATGTGTGAGAGTGTGTGAGAGTGTATGAGAGTATGTGTGAGAGTGTATGAGAGTATGTGTGAGAGGGTATGAGAGTATGTGTGAGAGTGTATGAGAGTATGTGTGAGAGTGTGTGAGAGTGTATGAGAGTATGTGTGAGAGGGTATGAGAGTATGTATGAGAGTATGTGTGAGAGTGTGTGAAAGTGTATGAGAGTATGTGTGAGAGTGTATGAGAGTATGTGTGAGAGTGTAGGAGAGTATGTGTGAGAGTGTGTGAGAGTGTATGAGAGTATGTGTGAGAGTGTGTGAGAGTGTATGAGAGTATGTGTGAGAGTGTGTGAGAGTGTATGAGAGTATGTGTGAGAGGGTATGAGAGTATGTGTGAGAGTGTATGAGAGTTTGTTTGTGAGAGTGTATGAGAGTACGTTTGTGAGAGGGTATGAGAGTATGTGTGAGAGGGTATGAGAGTATGTGTGAGAGGGTATGAGAGTATGTGTGAGAGTGTATGAGAGTATGTGTAAGAGGGTATGAGAGTATGTGTGAGAGTGTATGAGAGTATGTGTGAGAGGGTATGAGAGTATGTGTGTAAGGGTATGAGAGTATGTGTGAGAGTGTATGAGAGTATGTGTGAGAGTGTAGAGTATGTGTGTGTAGATTGTGAGTGTAGAGTATGTGTGAGTGTAGAGTAAGTGTGTGAGTGTAGATTGTGAGTGTTGAGTATGTGTGTGTGTAGAGCATTTGTGAGTGTAGAGTATATGTGTGAGTGTAGATTGTGTGTGTAGAGTATGTGTTTGAGTGTAGACTATGTGTATGTGTCTAGAGTATGTGTGTGAGTGGTAGAATATGAGTCTGAGGGGGTATTAGAACATGTAATATGTGTGTAAGGGGGTATTAGAGTATGTGTTTTGAGGGTGTTTGTGAGAGGGTATGAGAGTATGTGTGAGAGGGTAATGAGAGTATGTGTGAGAGTGTATGAGAGTATGTGTGAGAGGGTATGAGAGTATGTGTGTAAGGGGTATGAGAGTATGGTGTGAGAGTGTATGAGAGTAATGTGTGAGAGTGTATGAGAGTATGTGTGAGAGTGTGTGAGAGTGTATGAGAGTATGTGTGAGAGGGTATGAGAGTATGTGTGAGAGGGTGTGGAGGAGGGTATGAGAGTATGTGTGAGAGGGTATGAGAGTATGTGTGAGAGTGTATGAGAGTAAGTGTGAGAGTGTATGAGAGTATGTGTGAGAGTGTGTGAGAGTGTAATGAGAGTATGTGTGAGAGTGTATGAGAGTATGTGTGAGAGGGTATGAGAGTATGTGTGAGAGTGTATGAGAGTATGTGTGAGAGTGTGTGAGAGTGTATGAGAGTATGTGTGAGAGGGTATGAGAGTATGTGTGAGAGTGTGGGAGAGTGTATGAGAGTATGTGTGAGAGTGTGTGAGAGGGTATGAGAGTATGTGTGAGAGGGTATGAGAGTATGTGTGAGAGTGTGTGAGAGTGTATGAGAGTATGTGTGAGAGTGTATGAGAGTATGTGTGAGAGTGTGTGAGAGTATGTATGAGAGTATGTGTGAGAGTGTGTGAAAGTGTATGAGAGTATGTGTGAGAGTGTATGAGAGTATTGTGAGAGTGTAGGAGAGTATGTGTGAGAGTGTGTGAGAGTGTATGAGAGTATGTGTGAGAGTGTGTGAGAGTGTATGAGAGTATGTGTGAGAGTGTGTGAGAGTGTATGAGAGTATGTGTGAGAGGGTATGAGAGTATGTGTGAGAGTGTATGAGAGTTTGTTTGTGAGAGTGTATGAGAGTACGTTTGTGAGAGGGTATGAGAGTATGTGTGAGAGTGTATGAGAGTATGTGTGAGAGTGTGTGAGAGTGTATGAGAGTATGTGTGAGAGTGTATGAGAGTATGTGTGAGAGGGTATGAGAGTATGTGTGAGAGTGTATGAGAGTATGTGTGAGAGTGTGTGAGAGTGTATGAGAGTATGTGTGAGAGGGTATGAGAGTATGTGTGAGAGTGTGTGAGAGTGTATGAGAGTATGTGTGAGAGTGTGTGAGAGGGTATGAGAGTGTGTGAGAGGGTATGAGAGTATGTGTGAGAGTGTGTGAGAGTGTATGAGAGTGTGTGTGAGAGTGTATGAGAGTATGTGTGAGAGTGTGTGAGAGTATGTATGAGAGTATGTGTGAGAGTGTGTGAAAGTGTATGAGAGTATGTGTGAGAGTGTATGAGAGTATGTGTGAGAGTGTATGAGAGTATGTGTGAGAGTGTGTGAGAGTGTATGAGAGTATGTGTGAGAGTGTGTGAGAGTGTATGAGAGTATGTGTGAGAGTGTGTGAGAGTGTATGAGAGTATGTGTGAGAGGGTATGAGAGTATGTGTGAGAGTGTATGAGAGTTTGTTTGTGAGAGTGTATGAGAGTACGTTTGTGAGAGGGTATGAGAGTATGTGTGAGAGGGTATGAGAGTATGTGTGAGCGGTATGAGACGTATGTGTGAGAGTGTATGAGAGTATGTGTAGAGGGTATGAGAGTATGTGTGAGAGTGTATGAGGAGGTATGTGTGAGAGGGTATTAGAGTACTATGTGTAAAGGGTAAGAGATATGTGTGAGAGTGTGTGAGAGTGTATGAGAGAGTATGGGTGAGATTGTTGTTAGAGGGTATGAGAGTATGTGTGAGAGGGTATGAGAGTATGTATGAGAGGGTATAAGAGTATGTGTGAGAGGGTATGAGAGTATGTGTGAGAGGGTATGAGAGTATGTGTGAGAGGGTATGAGAGTATGTGTGAGAGGGTATGAGAGTATGTGTGAGAGGGTATGAGAGTATGTGTGAGAGGGTATGAGAGTATGTGTGTAACGGTATGAGAGTATGTGTGAGAGGGTATGAGAGTATGTGTGAGAGTGTATAAGAGTATGTGTGAGAGTGTATGAGAGTATGTGTGTAAGGGTATGAGAGTATGTGTGAGAGTGTATGAGAGTATGTGTAAGAGTGTATGAGAGTATGTGTGAGAGTGTGTGAGAGTGTGTGAGAGTGTGTGAGAGTGTATGAGAGTATGTGTGAGAGGGTATGAGCGTATGTGTGAGAGGGTGTGAGAGGGTATGAGAGTATGTGTGAGAGGGTATGAAGTATGTGTGAGAGTGTATGAGAGTATGTGTGAGAGTGTATGAGAGTATGTGTGAGAGTGTGTGAGAGTATGAAGTAGTGTGAGAGTGTATGATAGTATGTGTGAGAGGTATGAGAGTATGTGTGAGAGTGTATGAGAGTATGTGTGAGTGTGTGAGAGTGTATGAGAATATGTGTGAGAGGGTGAGAGTGTATGAGAGTATGTGTGAGAGTGTGTGAAGTGTATGAGAGTATGTGTGAGAGTGTATGAGAGTATGTGTGAGAGTGTAGGAGAGTATGTGTGAGAGTGTGTGAGAGTGTATGAGAGTATGTGTGAGAGTGTGTGAGAGTGTATGAGAGTATGTGTGAGAGTGTGTGAGAGTGTATGAGTATGTGTGAGAGGGTATGAGAGTATGTGTGAGAGTGTAGAGAGTTTGTTTGTGAGAGTGTATGAGAGTACGTTTGTGAGAGGGTATGAGAGTATGTGTGAGAGGGTATGAGAGTATGTGTGAGAGGGTATGAGAGTATGTGTGAGAGTGTATGAGAGTATGTGTAAGAGGGTATGAGAGTATGTGTGAGAGTGTATGAGAGTATGTGTGAGAGGGTATGAGAGTATGTGTGTAAGGGTATGAGAGTATGTGTGAGAGTGTATGAGAGTATGTGTGAGAGTGTATGAGAGTATGTGTGAGAGGGTATGAGAGTATGTGTGAGAGGGTATGAGAGTATGTGTGAGAGTGTATAAGAGTATGTGTGAGAGTGTATGAGAGTATGTGTGTAACGGTATGAGAGTATGTGTGAGAGTGTATGAGAGTATGTGTGAGAGTGTATGAGAGTATGTGTGAGAGTGTGTGAGAGTGTATGAGAGTATGTGTGAGAGGGTATGAGAGTATGTGTGAGAAGGTATAAGAGTATGTGTGAGAGTGTATGAGAGTATGTGTGTAACGGTATGAGAGTATGTGTGAGAGTGTATGAGAGTATGTGTGAGAGTGTATGAGAGTATGTGTGAGAGTGTGTGAGAGTGTATGAGAGTATGTGTGAGAGTGTATGAGAGTATGTGTGAGAGTGTATGAGAGTATGTGTGAGAGTATGTGTGAGAGGGTATGAGAGTATGTGTGAGAGGGTATGAGAGTATGTGTGAGAGTGTATGAGAGTATGTGTGAGAGAGTGTGTGAGATTGTATGAGAGTATGTGTGAGAGTGTCATGAGAGTATGTGTGAGAGTGTATGAGAGTATGGTGTGAGAGTGTGTGAGAGTGTATGAGAGATATGTGTGAGAGTGTGTGTGAGAGGGCTATGAGAGTATGTGTGAGAGGGTATGAGAGTATGTGTGAGAGTGTGTGAGAGTGTATGAGAGTATGTGTGAGAGTGTGTGAGAGGGTATGAGAGTATGTGTGAGAAGGTATAAGAGTATGTGTGAGAGGGTATGAGAGTATGTGTGAGAGTGTATGAGAGTATGTGTGTAACGGTATGAGAGTATGTGTGAGAGTGTATGAGAGTATGTGTGAGAGTGTATGAGAGTATGTGTGAGAGTATGTGTGAGAGGGTATGAGAGTATGTGTGAGAGGGTATGAGAGTATGTGTGAGAGTGTATGAGAGTATGTGTGAGAGTGTGTGAGATTGTATGAGAGTATGTGTGAGAGTGTATGAGAGTATGTGTGAGAGTGTATGAGAGTATGTGTGAGAGTGTGTGAGAGTGTATGAGAGTATGTGTGAGAGTGTGTGAGAGGGTATGAGAGTATGTGTGAGAGGGTATGAGAGTATGTGTGAGAGTGTGTGAGAGTGTATGAGAGTATGTGTGAGAGTGTGTGAGAGGGTATGAGAGTATGTGTGAGAAGGTATAAGAGTATGTGTGAGAGGGTATGAGAGTATGTGTGAGAGTGTATGAGAGTATGTGTGTAACGGTATGAGAGTATGTGTGAGAGTGTATGAGAGTATGTGTGAGAGTGTATGAGAGTATGTGTGAGAGTATGTGTGAGAGGGTATGAGAGTATGTGTGAGAGGGTATGAGAGTATGTGTGAGAGTGTGTGAGATTGTATGAGAGTATGTGTGAGAGTGTATGAGAGTATGTGTGAGAGTGTATGAGAGTATGTGTGAGAGTGTGTGAGAGTGTATGAGAGTATGTGTGAGAGTGTGTGAGAGGGTATGAGAGTATGTGTGAGAGGGTATGAGAGTATGTGTGAGAGTGTGTGAGAGTGTATGAGAGTATGTGTGAGAGTGTATGAGAGTATGTGTGAGAGTGTGTGAGAGTATGAGAGTATGTGTGAGAGTGTAGGAGAGTGTATGAGAGTATGTGTGAGAGTGTATGAGAGTGTATGAGAGTATGTGTGAGAGTGTGTGAGAGTGTATGAGAGTATGTGTGAGAGGGTATGAGAGTATGTATGAGAAGGTATGAGAGTATGAGTGTGAGGGTATGAGAGTATGAGTGTGAGAGGGTATGAGAGTATGTGTGAGAGTGTATGAGAGTATGTGTGAGAGGGTATGAGAGTATGAGTGTGAGAGTGTATGAGAGTATGTGTGAGAGTGTATGAGAGTATGTGTGAGAGTGTATAAGAGTATGTGTGAGGGTGTAGAGTTTGTGCGTTTGAGTGTAGGGTATATTTGCGTATGTAGAGTATGCGTGTAAGGCAGTATAAGAGTATGTGTGAGAGTGTATGAGTGTATGTGTGTGATTGTAAAGTGTGTGTGTGTGTGCGTGTGTGTGTGTGAGTATAGAGTATGTGTGTGAGTGTAGAGTGTGTGTGTGTGTGTGTGTGTGTGTGTGTGTGTGTGTGCGTGTGTGTGTAAGTGTAGAGTATATGTATGTGTGTGTGTGTGTACATGTGTGTGTGTGTGTGTTTGTGTACGTGTGTGTGTGTGTGTGTGTGTGTGTGTGTGTGTGTGTGTGTGTGTGTGTGTGTGTGTGTGTAGGTTGGGTGTGTTTGTTACTTCTCTAATGTCAGTTATTGTGCACTGTGAGCTTCTGTAACCAAACACTAATTTCTTGTATGTGTGACACACTTGGCAAATAAAGTCTGATTCAGATTCTGATTCTGAACAAGTTCATCAGAAAGAAGTCAAAAACAGGCAAGTGATCAAAAACCGTACAGGTGCATCCAGACACTACAAAATAAACAATCAGACAGTCAAACACAACAAGTCAGTTCAATACAAACAGCTCACAGTACACAGTAAACTTATAGTGATAACTTACAAAGTAAACAAAAACAAACAGCTTAAATAGGAACATAATCTGGTGACTGGAAACGGAGAGGTAATCTGTGATTGGTTGCTGGCCTAAGAGTCTGAGTCACATGAATAAAACGTGTAAATTCTTAATCTTAAGCCATCATGTAGCAACACTGGCTTTCATTCTCTTTCTGTGAGTCTAAGAACCAACCAGCAATGCTTTCACTAAAGTAAGCAGGACTAGAAAGAACTATAGTTTATATCAAACTTCACACAGTTACAGTTTCAGATTGATTACATCACTCGTCTGTTAACCATACATACTTATTTGGGCTTAGACTGTTTATCTATGGATTCTAAGACGAATCTGTTCAGTTTAACTTCTTTCAAAACATTATGATACAGAACAAAAGTCAGAACAAAACTTTAAAGGCTGATATTTCTGATATTTCTGAAAAGAAGGTGAGTCTTCTTATGATATAAGAGCTTTTGTTAGAACATCCATTCAATAGTGGGTGTACTAATACTAGTACTAATGTCAAGAGAACCATCGGCACTGAGGCCTTTAAGCTGTAGAACCAAATCTATCATATTATATGAAATATATATCTGTATTTTGATGTTCTAGCGCCTCCTGCTGGCACATATGTGAACTTAGTTCCCTTGTTTTAGCCACTGTGGAGTCCTGTTCAGTCAAGCCAGTCATCTTCAGATACACCATGTTTTCAGTATTTTCTCTGGTGATTTCCTCCTCCTCTCTCTCTCAAAGATGAAAGCTTTAAAACCTGTTTATCTGATGGGGACTGTTCAGAATATTCAGGATATTCAATAAATGATAGGTGGTCTGTGTGATTATTGGACAGTACTGAACATCACATGGTGGACTGCTCAGAAGAGATGTTTTTATTTGTTGGTTGAAACCTTTAAACCACTTTTAATAAAATATCTTTAGGAGTATAAAATGTGTCTGTTAGCTGTAAGACAGGTCTAAATTTCACAATCACAGAAAATAGACTTAAAGTAGATAAATACTTATCACGCCCACTGTGCACTGATTGAATCCATTTAAAGCCTGTACAGTGGAGATCTATTACAGAGAGGATGTTTCTGTACAGGGTCTGTGTTGATGTGTCTCTGTAGAGTGCAGTAATACACAGCTGTGTGTCCAGTTTGCAGGTTTTGTCCTCTTAAGGTCATTGGGCTGCTGGACGTGTCTCTAGTAACTACAAACCTGCTGATCAGTTTATCACTATGGTCAGTGTCACCACCACTACAAATCCTTACTTATTATTATTACTATTATTATTATTACTATTATTATTATTATTATTATTATTATTATTATTATTATTATTATTATTATTATTATGTAAGTTTATGAGTGTACTTAACAGATTATACTTGCACAATACTAACACCGTAATTCATGTTTTCAGTTTAGGCATCCAGCAGATGCTCAGTATGGTTGTTATATTAGTGATTATAAGAAAATAAAGGTTCTACAACTGCAATAGTAAAGTTTTCATCAGCTGTAAACAAAAGGACTAATGCCTCCAAACCAACTTACAGCCTGTAGATACTGTAGACACTTTTGATCTTAATTCATGTTGAACATATATTTACTAAATAGACTTAAACCAAGTTTAGGAAACAGACAGTAAGTGCCCCTATTAACTGACAACCTGCAGCATTTCCTAACCAATCTCAGGGCAGATGTCTCTGGCTCCGCCCACACAGATCAGTTTCATTTATTCATCCGTCCATGGACGTCTGCTGCCCATCTGCTGTGACTTCTTTTGTATACATAGAGTCACATAAAAGCTGGATCACAGAGCTGTCAATCAAACTGCTTATCAACTACACCTACACAGTTCTCAGAAGGATGTTTAATTCAACACAGGCAACTTTATTATAATAAAAACGTTTTAATATTTTACTCGGTGACATGTTAACTGACATGAAGGTAAAGTTTTGATTTTGTTTACTGTTTGTTGTATAGCATTATGGGAGGGTAAGTGAAGGGGGCTAAAACGCTGATGAAAGGTTTAGCAGCAAACACTCCTGTGTGTCGGTCAAGACATCAAAGACACAGAGACTTCGGCTGATGTTCTGGATATTGTATTGAAGGAGACTGTAATGACAATGAGGCTGAAGCATGGACTGTTGGGCAGTGAAGATAGGCTGGTGAATAATGAGTCTGGAATGAACAGAATATATGGAGAATAATAAATAAACATTCAGCAAGGGTGCTATAAATGAGCTAATACAAAGAAATGTATGTATACACCCAACAGGTAGAATAAACAAATCTAATAATTACAGCTCTCGAGAAGCTTATATTAAGGCACCAGCTATAATATACCCTTAGCCGCTTTACAGGTTACAAAATGGGGTTTTAGCACCCCCACATGGACGAAAAAAGAGAAACAGGGATTCAAGGATTCAAGGATTCAAGGAGACTTTATTGTCATTCGCATCACATGTGGTACATGGGGTGGAACGAAATTGTGGTACCCAAGGACCCAGTTTTACCCAGACAGCAGTACTTAAATAAATAAAATAAACATAAATATATAAAATATATGAAAATAAAATAAACAGGAATGGAGAAGGTAGCAGCAGAGTGTATTAAAGTGACTGGTGTCGTAAAAGTGTCAGTGCAGTAAAAGTGGTCAGTGCAGTGGTTCCACTAAGTGGCGTTTAAAGTCTTACAGCTTCCGGAATGAAGCTGTTCCTCAGTCTGTTCGTTCTACACTTAACGCTCCGCAGCCTCCTGCCTGAGGGGAGCGGGACAAACAGTGAGTGTGCTGGATGAGTGGGGTCCTTCATGATGCAGGTGGCCCTCTTCCTGCATCTGGAGGTGTATATGTCCGTGGTGGTGGGGAGGCTGACTCCGACAGACCTCTGAGCAGCCTTCACCACCCTCTGCAGAGCTTTCCTGTCTTGCAGCAGAGCAGCTTCCGTGCCACACGTTGATGCTGGAGCATAGAACGCTCTCCACCACACATCTGTAGAAGGAGGTGAGGACCGAGCTCCCGAGCCCAGCTCGCCTCAACCGCCTGAGGAAGTAGAGCCGCTGATGTGCCTTCCTGACCAGGCTGGAAGTGTTGTTGCTCCCGGGTGAGGTTGTTGCTCAGGTGAACACCCAAGTACCTGTAGCTGGAGACCACTTCCACCGCAGACCCTCCGACATGCAGGGGGGGGTGGGCATGTCTGCCCCTTCTGAAGTCCACAATCATCTCCTTCGTCTTCTTTATGTTGATGCAGAGGTTGTTCTTTCTGCACCAACCCTCCAGGTGTTCTACCTCCCGTCTGTAGCCAGACTCATCACTGTTTGTGATGCATCCGACCACTGCCGTGTCGTCCGCAACCTCACAATATGACAGCCTGGGTGGATGGGTGAGCAGTCATATGTGAGCAGCGTGAACAAAAGGGGGCTCAACACACAGCCCTGAGGGGAGCCAGTGCTGAGGATTGTGGTGGAGGAGGAGAGGTTGTGGATCCTCACAGACTGCGGCCTGTTGGTCAGGAAGTCCAGGACCCAGTTGCAAAGAGAAGAGCGCAGACCAAGTGAGGAGAGCTTAACTGTCCAGTGTCTGGGGTATCATGGTGTTAAAGGGCGGGAAGTGAAGTCCACAAAGAGCATACGGCCATAAGAGTCCTTCTGCTCCAGGTGGGTGAGGGCAGTGTGGACCACAGAGGAAATGGCATCGTCTGTGGATCGGTTCCTCCTGTAGGCGTACTGGTGTGGGTCCACAGTGACGTCGATGGTGGCTTTGATGTGGGTCATAACCAGTCTTTCAAAGCATTTAGTGACTATCGGCGTGAGAGCTATCGGCCGGTAGTCATTCAGACCTGTCACTGTGGAGCTCTTGGGGACCGGGATGATGGTGGCGGTCTTCAGGCAGGTGGGAACAGCTGCCTGGGTGAGGGAGACATTGAAAATGTCTGCCAGGACCTCGGAGATCTGATCAGCGCACTCCCGTAGTACTCGTCCGGGTATATTATCCGGACCAGCACTTTTCCGGGGGTTGATCCTCCTGAGGGTCCTCCTTACCTCTGCTGGTGTCACACAGAGGGGTACTTCTCCAGGTGGAGGGGTGAGTCTTATGCTGGGCGGGGTGTCAGGGTCCTCAAAGCGGGCATAGAATTTGTTGAGAGCCTCGGGCAGGGAGGGGTCTTGGGACATTGTGCATCTCTGGTTTTTATAGTCTGTGATGCACTTAATTCCCCTCCACATGCTCCTAGGATCTGGGAGGAGAAGTGTCCCTGGATTTTCCAGAGCATATGCAGCTTTGGCCCTCTTAACACCTGCGGTCAGCTCTCTTCTAGCCCTCCTGAGTTCCTGTGCGTCGCCAGACCTGAAGGCAGCATCCCTGGCTTTCAGTAGAGAACGCACCTCTCATTCAGCCAGGGTTTCTGGTTCGGGTAGCAGGTCACTGTCTTTGTGGTGGTGACATCCTCCACACACTTGCTGATGTACCCGAGGACAGCAGATGTGTAATCCTCCAGATCCAGCTCCCCCTCACTCTCAGCAGCCCTTCCCTAAAGACATGCCAGTCTGTGCAGCCGAAACAGTCCTGCAGCACAGCGTCTGCGTCACCGGGCCACACAGTGATGGTCTTCTGTGTGGGTCTGGAGCGTCGCAGCGGGGGGTGGTATGCAGGGACCAGCATAATGGAGATGTGGTCGGAGAGCCCGAGGTGGGGGTGGGGGACGGCTCTGTACGCGTCTCTGATGTTGGTGTAAACACGGTCGAGTGTGTTGTCTCCCCGTGTTGGAATGTCTATGTGTTGGTAAAACCTCGGCAAAATGTTCGTCAGGTTCACGTGGTTAAAATCCCCCGCCACCACGTAAAACGCCTCCGGATGCTTGTTCTGAAGCGAGCTGATGTTGTCATGTAGCTCCTTCAGTGCGTTGTTAGCATTAGCATCCGGTGCTATGTAAACGGCAATGACGAACACAGCTGTAAACTCCCGAGGCAGATAGTGTGGCCGACACTTCACGGTCAGCTGTTCTGTTGCCTCGGAGCATAGGGCGTTTACCATCACACAGTTTGTGCACCAACCTTTGTTTATGTAGACGCATAAGCCGCCCCCTCGTGCTTTTCCAGACAGCTGGTTGCGGTCCGCGCGGAAGAGCTGCCGGCCGGCGAGCTGGAAGGCTGAGTCCGGCATGCTGTCGTTTAGCCATGTTTCCGTGAGACAGATCACAGCGCAGTTCCTCATCTCATCAGAAACACTCATCCTCAGCCGCAGAAGGTCCAGCTTGTTGTCCAAAGAGCGAACATTGGACAGGAAGAGAGATGGAATCGGGGGTCTGTCGGCGTTAGCCTTGAGCCTGGCTAGCACGCCGGCCCGCTTCCCTCTCTTCAGTCTTCGCCTGCATCGCTTCCTTTTGCCCTTTGTTCGTACCGCTCTGACCCGCCACGCCGGTGTCCGGAGAAGTTGTAGTCTGCCCAGCTTGGCTCTGAAACTACTGTCCATAGTTGCTACTTTTGTGGCAGAGCTGTCCTTAATCTTAAAAAGTTCGGTTCGGCTGTAACTCACAGGCTTAAGGCGCGTGAAGTCGCTATCAGAACCGACGTAAAAATAACTCAAAGCTGGGTTTTCGCTGGGAGCGTGAGAAGCTGCTGCACCACCGCGCGCGGCCATCTTGAAAGCCTCTAAGCAGTAGTTCAATAACACAGGGAAGTTGACCACGAAATACAAATTTAGCATATTTCCACAGAATTACACCATCAACGCTAACCTGAAACAGCTCAATATTACAAAATATGTGAAGAAATAACACCAAACCCCAAATATTCAGTGAAATATAGGTATAAATCCTGAAGCTACATTGCTAATGAGATAGCATATGAACAGAACTAAGCAATTCCCAAATAAAACAAACAGTAGTTTACTTTGTGTCACAGACTCAAATTGAAAGCACTCAAATCCACACCAGAACTAGAGGTGGGCGATATCGGGAATTTTGATATCGATCCGATACCAAGTAAACACAGGGTTAGTATCGCCGATACCGATACCGATACCTTTTAATATTTTAAGCTTCATAGATCCAAAGGATCCAAAAGACCTAGAAAAGAATTTCGCAACACATTGTATATGACAACAAAATACTTTATTATAACAATCAACATTTTGTGTAGAAACAATGCAACAGTAACAAAACAAAGTTTGTCTTAACATTAGGAAAATAAATCTTGTTTTGAGGTAAAAACAACCTAAAACAAAATCTCCAGAGGTAGACAAACCACAATACAACAAAAGTAACACACCACAACAAATACTGTAAACAGTTTCTGTCTAACAATACAATAAAATGATACAAAAAATAAGGAATTTCTTCCATTCATTGCAGTTCTGGCTTTAAACAAAATGAAAACAATTGAAAATTAAAGTTTTTTTCTTAAATAAAGAGAATAAAAATACAATTTAAAGCTAATTAAAACAATCTGAGGTTAGAGAGCTGCTCGCTGCAATGTGAAACATGTATCATTCTCTGATGAGTCCACCTTTACTGTTTTCCCCACATCCGGGAGAGTCACGGTGTGGAGAAGCCCCAAAGAAGCGTACCACCCAGACTGTTGCATGCGCAGAGTGAAGCATGGCGGTGGATCAGTGATGGTTTGGGCTGCCATATCACGGAGCGCTGCTCTATGCTGTGACACAGCGTACTGAGCGCAGCACTGACAGAGAGTAGACTTTGAAGTGACTACAACTGGAATGCAGAAGTTTGCATTAGCTGTAAACGAAAGGACTCTTGCTTCCAACCAACTCACAGCCTTCATCTGCTATAAAGGATACTGTAGACACTTCAGATCTAAACTGGCAGATGTAGTCTTTATAGTAAGTGACGTCTATTAAAATAAGCATTTATAAATATTTATGTAGTGTCATCATAACAAGTAAGTTGTCATAACAAGCTTGCATAGGTGGCCTTATGAACAGTAACTTACTGTAACGTGTTACAGAGTAATTTAGACCCTCATGTCATAACATACTCTTTCTTTACTTTTGAGATCATACTGCCCTCTGTTGGTTTACAGGAGAGTCCAAAAACTTACTTTACCTTCAATGTAAGTCAATGGAAGCAGATTTTTTTCTATATTACTTTGGGGCATTTCTATTGGTCCGATCAACATGAACATTTTACACCATATAAACGGCAGCTGTTGTGTTCAAATAATGTAGGCATTATAGATACATACATACATACATACATACATACATACATACATACATACATATTAATACAGATATGAAGTGACCCCTACTAAATGCAAACCAGCAGCTGTCCTCTGTAAATGAATGAGGGAGTGTTTTTGTACAGCTCTGTCACTGTTTTCTATCACTGTGACTCTCTCGCACAATAATACACAGCAGAGTCTTCACTCTTCAGACTGTTCATCTGTAAGTACAGCTGACTGCTGGAGTCGGATCTGGAGATGGTGAATCTTCCCTGCACTGACTGGGAATAGTAGATGGGAGAGCTGCCTGTGTCAATATATGCAATCCATTCCAGTCCTTTTCCAGGAGCCTGTCTGACCCACACCATTTCATAGCTACTGAATGTGTAACCAGAAGCTGTACAGGTCAGTTTATGAGACTCTCCAGGTTTTTTAAGCACAGACTCTTCAGACTGAGTGAGAGTCTGACTCTGAAAACCTGCAGAAAAGAAGAAGAATGAAAGTTCTGAATGAAACATGATCACAGAAAGAGTTTCTCTGTATTTTACTCTCTTATTCAAAACCTGACACGTACATGGAAGACTAGTGAGCATCAGCAGTATTAGAGATGTACTGAACATGGTTGAGGTTGTAGCTGAGCTGATGATCTTCTCTCTGAAGGTCTGTTAGTGCTGTTCAGCGTCTCTTCATAAAGAGAGGAGGAGGATTTGCATAGTTACAGTTTCAGATTGATTACCTCACTCGTCTCTGAACTGTGTGTACTTATTTGGAACGAGTCCACTCAGACTGTTTATCAATGGATTCTAAGATGAATCTGTTTAAAGAGTTTAACTTCCTTTAGAAACATTACAGTTCTGCACAAACATCAGAACTTAAAATGCTTTCATTGCTGATATTTCTGAAAAGAAGGAAAGTCTTCTTATGGTATGACAGCTTTTGATAGAACATCCATCCAACAATGGTACTGATAATAATGTTGAGAGGACCATCAGCACAGAGGCCTTTAAGCTATATAAGAGTTGTAGAACCAAATCAATTTTATATCATGTGAAATACAGTATATAACCTCTCAGTTCATAGTTTGAGAAAAAGCTGCATCGAATTTTGATGTTCTAGCGCCTCCTGCTGGTCTATATTTGAACTCAGTTCCATTGTTTTAATCTCTCTGAGTTTTTGGGACAGCTGGTTCATATGTTTGCATCACTGTGGTTTCCTGTACAGTAATAAACAGCTGAGTCCTGTGGAAGTCAAGCTGGTCAGGCTTCAGATACACCATGTTCTTAGTATTTTCTCTGGTGATTTCCAAAACGTCCCTAAACAGGCTTCTCACAAACAGCTCATACTGGCATCGTACCAGATTGTTTTCCATCAATTTTTTATCTGGGAAGGCAAACATGCTGGCCATTTTTCAAACAAGCTTTTCAGAGAAAAATTGAAAGCAAACCTCCAAAGCATACATTTCAGGCTTTTCCATTCAGTGTTTGTTTTTGCACAAAATATAAGTAGGTTTTACTTTTCATTTGTAGATTAAACATCTCTTTTATTTTTTTTATTTTTTGTTTTTTTACTTGTCATGTCTGGCATTTTTCACAATCGGAATGTTAATCCGAATGCACTGATGTACCAAACATATTTGCTTTTACAAGAACAGCTCAATAGGTTTCTATAGCCTATTCTTGTTAATGTTTGTATTTTTATTTTATTTATTTATTTATTTATTTAGCCAGGCCTGACAGCAGTAAAGGAGAGGGAAAAAGAGGAAAGAGAAAAAGAAAAAAGAAAGGATGAAAAAAGTAATAATAATAATATTATAAATAAATAAACAACTAAATAAACAAATGAAAGAAAAGAGAAAAAAAGAAAAAATATATATATAGATACATACATACATACATACATACACATATTCACATATCTATACATATGCATATATGCAACTTACACTCAAGGGTCAGAACGTTGTGCTGGTGGACACTTATAAACACCTGGGTGTCGTCCTGGACAACAAACTGGACTGGAAGGCCAACACTGAGTTGGTGTACAAGAAGTGGATGAGCAGACTGTACGCTCTTAGGAAGCTCAGGCCCTTCAAGGTATGCAGGAAGATGCTGTCGATCTTCTACCAGTCTGTTGTTTCAAGTGCTGTTTTCTTTGCAGCCGTTTGCTGGGGAGGCAGCATTAAAGTAGGAGATGCTAAGAGGCTCAACAAGCTGATCAAGAAGGCTGGTTCAGTGCTGGGCTGGACTCTGGATGGTTTTGAGGTGGTGGTGGAAAGGAGGATGCTCAACAACTGGATACTGTAATGGACAATGAGACCCATCTCCTTTACAATCTACTGATCAGACAGTGGAGCACCTTCAGCAAGAGACTCACTGAGCTCCGCTGCAGTAAGGGACGGTACAGGAGATCACTCTTACTAACAGCAATCAAACTGTACAGTTCCTCCTCACTATGCCAGGACATAATCGGACACTGAGTCACCTCAGACCGGCTCTTTGTTGGTTACTGGAAGTCTGTAACAACATACACTGCCACTCTGTCACTAATCTCTGATACTTAACCTATACCTACACTAGGGCTGGGCAATAAAACGATAACGATAATTATCGATAGAACTATAAGACGTAGTCGATAGAAAGTCGAGAGAATTAAGTTCCTTCCATGTTTTGAGAGACAACACAAATAGCCAATGAGAATGAGAATAGCGCCGCCACAAACCAATCAGATGGCTGAACTAGAGTTCCAGCCTTTTCATGTTTAGTTGAAGCACACAGCACAGAGTGTAGGCGTAGCGGCAGCTTAACCCACAACCTAGTAATCTGGTTACTGCAGGCGTCACAGTCGAGCAGTGAGAATAAAATAAGAAAAAGGACGAAAGAAAACATTAACTACTACTGAAAGAAACATGTTACACGTGTTAATAATCTTAAAATAATCTACTAAGATAAGATAAACAGGTAAACAGGTGCTGTCCTGCTGCTGTGTTGATGAAGATCTACGGGATGTTTGAGCTTCAAGGTCTCGTGTATAGCAGTTGTACTGTTGTGATCATCTCCACTGTGCAGAGCTGACAGAGCACCACACTGTGGCGTGCCTGTGTGAAACACTCCCACAACTTTAGATTCACGCGAGCGATTGTTTGTAGCTGCAGCTCCCGCTCCAGATAAATCCATGCTTTCAGTAGATGCGGCCCTCTTTACGATGCATGTTATGCTAATCAACGTAGTTCCTTAATCGATAAAGATAAATATGTAAACTGTAGGAGTCTGAGTGAGAACGCTGAGGCAAATTTGGCTTTATAATCAAAAATCCCAAACTTTTTCTACCGAAAACAGAATCACTAAATCAGCTCCCCATTTGAGCCGACAGAGAGTCGACTCACCGCAATGAGTAAACATGAACATGAGTCCTTTCCTCAGCCCGGACTTAAAGGGCCAGCAACAGCCTGCTTAACACAGCGTCCGTGTGTGTTCATACTGTGTGTAATACTGTTCATACTAATACTGCCCCATATATATGTATGTGTAAGGGCTGGTGCTAGGTCGAGGCCCCCTCCGGCCACCAGGAGGAGTCGGGCACACTAATATTTCTGAAAAGAAGGAAAGTCTTCTTATGGTATGACAGCTTTTGATAGAACATCCATCCAACAATGGTACTGATAATAATGTTGAGAGGACCATCAGCACAGAGGCCTTTAAGCTATATAAGAGTTGTAGAACCAAATCAATTTTATATCATGTGAAATACAGTATATAACCTCTCAGTTCATAGTTTGAGAAAAAGCTGCATCGAATTTTGATGTTCTAGCGCCTCCTGCTGGTCTATATTTGAACTCAGTTCCATTGTTTTAATCTCTCTGAGTTTTTGGACAGCTGGTTCATATGTTTGCATCACTGTGGTTTCCTGTACAGTAATAAACAGCTGAGTCCTGTGGAGTCAAGCTGGTCAGCTTCAGATACACCATGTTCTTAGTATTTTCTCTGGTGATTTCCCAAACGTCCCTCAACAGGCTTCTCACAAACAGCTCTACTGGCATCGTACCAGATTGTTTTCCATCAATTTTTTATCTGGGAAGGCAAACATGCTGGCCATTTTTCAAACAAGCTTTTCAGAGAAAAATTGAAAGCAAACCTCCAAAGCATACATTTCAGGCTTTTCCATTCAGTGTTTGTTTTTGCACAAAATATAAGTAGGTTTTAACTTTCATTTGTAGATTAAACATCTCTTTTATTTTTTTTTATTTTTTGTTTATTTACTTGTCATGTCTGGCATTTTTCACAATCGGAATGTAATCCGAATGCACTGATGTACCAAACATATTTGCTTTTACAAGAACAGCTCAATAGGTTTCTATAGCCTATTCTTGTTAATGTTTGTATTTTTATTTTATTTATTTATTTATTTATTTAGCCAGGCCTGACAGGCAGTAAAGGAGAGGAAAAAGAGGAAAGAGAAAAAAGAAAAAAGAAAGGATGAAAAAAGTAATAATAATAATATTATAAATAAATAAACAACTAAATAAACAAATGAAAGAAAAGAGAAAAAAAGAAAAAATATATATATAGATACATACATACATACATACATACATACACATATTCACATATCTATACATATGCATATATGCAACTTACACTCAAGGGTCAGAACGTTGTGCTGGTGGACACTTATAAACACCTGGGTGTCGTCCTGGACAACAAACTGGACTGGAAGGCCAACACTGAGTTGGTGTACAAGAAGTGGATGAGCAGACTGTACGCTCTTAGGAAGCTCAGGCCCTTCAAGGTATGCAGGAAGATTGCTGTCGATCTTCTACCAGTCTGTTGTTTCAAGTGCTGTTTTCTTTGCAGCCGTTTGCTGGGGAGGCAGCATTAAAGTAGGAGATGCTAAGAGGCTCAACAAGCTGATCAAGAAGGCTGGTTCAGTGCTGGGCTGGACTCTGGATGGTTTTGAGGTGGTGGTGGAAAGGAGGATGCTCAACAGACTGGATACTGTAATGGACAATGAGACCCATCTCCTTTACAATCTACTGATCAGCAGTGGAGCACCTTCAGCAAGAGACTCACTGAGCTCCGCTGCAGTAAGGAACGTTACAGGAGATCACTCTTACTAACAGCAATCAAACTGTACAGTTCCCCCCTCACTATGCCAGGACAAAATCGGACACTGAGTCACCTCAGACCGGCTCTTTGTTGGTTACTGGAAGTCTGTAACAACATACACTGCCACTCTGTCACTAATCTCTGATACTTAACCTATACCTACACTAGGGCTGGCCAATAAAACGATAACGATAATTATCGATAGAACTATAAGACGTAGTCGATAGAAAGTCGAGAGAATTAAGTTCCTTCCATGTTTTGAGAGACAACACAAATAGCCAATGAGAATGAGAATAGCGCCGCCACAAACCAATCAGATGGCTGAACTAGAGTTCCAGCCTTTTCATGTTAGTTGAAGCACACAGCACAGAGTGTAGGCGTAGCGGCAGCTTAACCCACAACCTAGTAATCTGGTTACTGCAGGCGTCACAGTCGAGCAGTGAGAATAAAATAAGAAAAGGACGAAAGAAAACAATAACTACTACTGAAAGAAACATGTTACACGTGTTAATAATCTTATAATTATCTACTAAGATAAGATAAACAGGTAAACAGGTGCTGTCCTGCTGCTGTGTTGATGAAGATCTACGGGATGTTTGAGCTTCAAGGTCTCGTGTATAGCAGTTGTACTGTTGTGATCATCTCCACTGTGGCAGAGCTGACAGAGCACACACTGTGGCGTGCCTGTGTGAAACACTCCCCAAACATTAGATTCACGCAAGCGATTGTTTGTAGCTGCAGCTCCCGCTCCAGATAAATCCATGCTTTCAGTAGATGCGGCCCTCTTTACGATGCATGTTATGCTAATCAACGTAGTTCCTTTAATCGATAAAGATAAATATGTAAACTGTAGGAGTCTGAGTGAGAACGCTGAGGCAAATTTGGCTTTATAATCAAAAATCCCAAACTTTTTCTACCGAAAACAGAATCACTAAATCAGCTCCCCATTTTGAGCCGACAGAGAGTCGACTCACCGCAATGAGTAAACATGAACATGAGTCCTTTCCTCAGCCCGGACTTAAAGGGCCAGCAACAGCCTGCTTAACACAGCGTCCTGTGTGTTCATACTGTGGTTAATACTGTCATACTAATACTGCCCCATATATATGTTAGTGTGTAAGGGCTGTGCTAGGTCGAGGCCCCCTCCGGCCTCCAGGAGGAGTCGGGCACACTAATATTTCTGAAAAGAAGGAAAGTCTTCTTATGGTATGACAGCTTTTTGATAGATCATCCATCCAACAATGGTACTGATAATAATGTTGAGAGGACCATCAGCACAGAGGCCTTTAAGCTATATAAGAGTTGTAGAACCAAATCAATTTTATATCATGTGAAATACAGTATATAACCTCTCAGTTCATAGTTTGAGAAAAAGCTGCATCGAATTTTGATGTTCTAGCGCCTCCTGCTGGTCTATATTTGAACTCAGTTCCATTGTTTTAATCTCTCTGAGTTTTTGGACAGCTGGTTCATATGTTTGCATCACTGTGGTTTCCTGTACAGTAATAAACAGCTGAGTCCTGTGGAGTCAAGCTGGTCAGCTTCAGATACACCATGTTCTTAGTATTTTCTCTGGTGATTTCCAAACGTCCCTCAACAGGCTTCTCACAAACAGCTCTACTGGCATCGTACCAGATTGTTTTCCATCAATTTTTTATCTCGGAAGGCAAACCAGATGTAAGGGAAGGCAAACCAGATGTAAGGGCTGGTGCTAGGTCGAGGCCCCCTCCGGCCACCAGGAGGAGTCGGGCACACTAATCAGGCCTGATTCCACGCAGCTGTGCCAGGGCTATATAACCCCAGTGATCCAGTCACTCGGTGTTGGGTCTTTGCTAAAGTTTTGAGCTAAGCTCCTGGCTGGTAACCTTGGGTATTGAGGTCTGAGAGCCTTTGTGCTACACCTCGTTTCTCGCTTCAAGGTGCAAGTGTGGGGACACTGCTCCTCCCGTCTCCTGTTTTTCTTACTGTTGCTCTTTCTCTCCAGTCACCAAGCAACTTCAGTTACGTAGCTTTATTTTCGGGAAGTTGTTAGTTTAGTTTTCCCCAGTTTATCGGGGCTGTCACTCTTCCTGTTGCGTCCTTTGTTGTTTTGTTTCCCGCCGTTTTCTCACGCTCGGCGTGGGCTTTTGTTTCGGTACGAGTTTAGTGCCAATCCCTCCTTTTAAACCATATACACGGCAGTAGTTGTCAGCGGTAGTGCGTTCGTCCTGTAACACCGCGGCCGGGGTTCGCCCCTCGGCTCAAGCACTTGTTTATTCGGCCTTTTATTTTAACCCTTGTAAGCTCTTATTTGCGATTGTCTCCCACCTGTGCGTTGGTTTAGTGCAACGCGTCGGTCTCGCGTTCGGGTTTTACCTGTTTTTGACATCTAACTGTTCTACACACGGGCGCACTGCCATTACAGGGTGTTAGCTCACCCAGATAAGTGTTGGTACTTCACGCTTGCGGCTTGGGTTCGACCTCCAGCACTGGGCAGGCCGTTACCGTGTGTGTGTTCAGTACAGTTGTGTAATGTTCTATAGTACATTTTGTCTGAAAATAAATCAGAGGATAAACATTTTAAGAAAAATGTAAAATTTTAATATCTTCACTTCTTACTTATAGTAAAAGTGAAAATCAGAATCGGACTTATTTGCCAAGTATGCTCACACATAACAAGGAATTTGTGTTTGGTAACAGAAGCTCACAGTGCATGATAACTGACATTACAGAAGTAGCACATCCAATCTACACACACACACACACACACAGTGACATACACGCACAGACACACCTGTAAACTTAACATGTGCAGAGTTGTATGTTAAAAGTAAGTGCAGCAGTAAAGAACAGTGCAGACTGAAATAAATAGATATAAATATGAAGACAGAAGAGGTCACTGGTGGAGACGGTAGTACAGAGGTGTTCTGAGACTATCAGATAAATAAAAAGTGCAGTACAAAGAAGAAGAGTGAGAGAACATCTGGATATGGATGTATATATGTAGACTGTATCCAGAATGTAGTGTGTGATGTTCAGCTGTTCATGAGTGTGATGGCGTGTGGGAAGAAGCTACTCTGAAGTCTGGAGGTCTTGATCCTCAACTGACAAACGCCGACCTGAGGGAAGATACTGGAACAGGTGATGTCCAGGGTGTGACGGATCACGGACGATGTTCTCTGCCCGCTTCTCCTGGTTCTGGCCGTGTGCAGGTCCGGTAGGGAGGGTAACTTCACACAGATGGTTCTCTCTGCAGACCTGATGATGCGCTGCAGTCTGTGGGTGTGGTGTTTGGTGGCTGAGCTGCCCCACACTGTGATGGATGCAGTGAGGACAGATTCAATGGTGGCGGTGTAGAACTGCACCATCAGCTCCTTGGGCAGGTTGAACTTCCTCAGCTGACGCAGGAAGTACAGCCTCTGCTGAGCTCTCTTGATGATGGTGCTGATGTTTGCAGTCCCATTCAAGTCCTGGAGATTATGTACCCAGGAACTTGTAGGATAGTGATTTAAATAAATAGTGATTTATATCGTGATATATAGTCGATATCGACTGATATAAAAAAAAATGTGATAAAGATTTTTTTTCCCTTATCGGCCAGCCCTAACCTTCACCAGATGGACACTTTAACGTGTACTGCCAACGCTGGTTGGACACTATACACACAATACACGTGCGCTTGGATGTCCCACTAGAATTAATAAAGTGATCTATGTACAATCTATCTAACTTTCAAGACATTTGTGGAAATCTAGCAAACGGCAGTTTAAAGAATATGTATTATGTAATTTATATGCTTGTTTATATCAAGTGTATATTACATTATGTATGAGTCAGATGACTGTCCAAATCTGGCAGTGTCATATACAATCTGTTACCATATATATACATTTATCTACTGCAGGGCAAACAGCAACTGCCTGAATTCTAGAGTTTATGCACATTTATATGAATTACTGAAAGTACAATATGTTTTTGGTTTTATACTGTAATTTGTCATTTTTAAAGTTTTTGTACATTTCATTTTACACACTGTTACTTAAAATATAACTCTTTCTTTTCTGGGATAGGTTACAGAGCTGACAACAGCAGCTGTCCTCTGTAAATGAATGAGGGAGTTTTTTGTACAGCTTCTGTCACTGTTTTCTATCACTGTGACACTCTAGCACAATAATACACAGCAGTGTCTTCACTCTTCAGACTGTTCATCTGTAAGTACAGCTGACTGCTGGAGTCGGATCTGGAGATGGTGAATCTTCCCTGCACTGACTGGGAATAGTAGATGTGAGAGCTGGATGTGTGTATGAACGCGATCCATTCCAGTCCTTTTCCAGGAGCCTGTCTGACCCACACGCATGCGATAGCTACTGAATGTTGAACCAGAAGCTGTACAGGTCAGTTTATGAGACTCTCCAGGTTTTTTTAAGCACAGCTTCAGACTGAGTGAGAGTCTGACTCTGAAAACCTGCAGAAAAAAAGAAGAATGAAAGTTCTGAATGAAACATGATCACAGAAAGAGTTTCTCTGTATTTTACTCTCTTATTCAAAACCTGACACGTAAATGGAAGACTAGTGAGCATCAGAAGTATTAGAGATGAACTGAACATGGTTGAGGTTGTAGCTGAGCTGATGATCTTCTCTCTGCAGGTCTCTCAGTGCTGTTCAGCGTCTCTTCATAAAGAGAGGAGGAGGATTTGCATAGATACAGTTTCAGAGCGATTACTTCACTCATCTCTTAACTGTATGCCGTCTTCTATTATTACCTACAATTACCTAGAGGGCCACAGGAACAGTCCAGAAGCTCAATAATAACCACCATTATTACCAGCAAACATAACAGGGATACCTAGTGACCACCTTGGACAACATAGCAAACTCCCTATTAAAGTAACCACCAGATGGCCTATAGTTCAACTGATGACCTATAAGAAGATGTCTCATTTAGCAAGGTGCCACACAGTGAGCTCTCTCAAGACCTTCACAACCCTATTGTTGCAAAACATGATGGCTTACATAGGTGATAGGTTACAGAAGAATTTCTAAACTACTGAAGGTTCCAGTGAGCACTGCTGGGGCCACAATCCGGAAGTGGAAAGAATACCATTTCACCATAAACTGGTCCTGACCAGCTACTCTCTGCAAGATTTCAGACAGTGAAACGAATTATCAGAAGACTTGTCCAAAAGCCAAGGACCACCTGTGGAGAGCTCTTTGGATGCCATAATACACACCATGTTTGGAGGCAAAAGGCACTGCAGATCACCCCAAAAACACCATCCCAACAGTAAAGTTTGGAGGAACATCATGGCATGCTCTGGCATGCTTCATATAATAAAAGCAAGGATGAATGGACAGTCATTCTTGATAAAAATCTGCTGTCATCTACCAGGATGATGAAGATGAAGCAAGGGTGGACATTTCAGCAAGACAATGATCTCAAACACACTGCCAAGGAAACTCTCAACTGGTTTCAGAGAAAGAACATAAAGCTGCTAGAATGGCCGAGCCAATCACATGACCTGAATCCAGCTGAAAATCTATGGAAGGAACTACAAGTCGGAGTTCATAGGAGTGCACAGAATCTTCAAGATTTAAAGAGAGTTTGTGTGGAAGAATGGGACAAAATCACACCTGAGCGATGCATGCGACTAGTTCTCCATACAGGAGGCATCTAGAAGCTGTAATCACCAACGACTTTTTCCCTGTGTCATTTTTCATTATTACTCATAACTTAATTATGGACAACTATGGTTTGATTTCTTTGCATGTGTGGATTGGATGGGTTGTTACCGACATCTGGTGAGAATGTCAATCAACAGCACCTTTAGAAATATGTTTAATTAGAAAATTGGTGACAATGTTCAATATTTATTCAATTCAATAATCCTTCATTAGTCCCACAATGGGGACATTTCAATGCATCAACCGGTCCGTACATACAAGTACAAGGTAGCGGGGAGAGTTGGGAGGGGACCAAGCAAACCGGCAGCCATCTGGTATGCAGCCAGTTTCAAGTGCATCAGACGCGTCTGTGAGAGCGCCGGAAACTGCATACCAGTCAGTATCCATATCATTATTTCACCCGCTCTGTGTGTGTGTGTGTTTGTGTGAGAGTTTAAAAGTATTTTGAACCTACTTGGTCTTTTAGATGAAGCTCTCTGAGGTGTGAGGTTTGTTATGTTCTAGCACCACCTGCTGTTCTTGACAGTAACTGGCTACATTTTAAAGTGTGCTCTGTTATTTAAACAGCTCTAGTCAGTTCTTATGCAGCTGCTTCACATTTGTGTTATCACCCTGCTGTCACACCCAGCTGAGTCCTGTACAGTCCAGCCAGACATCTTCAGACACTATGTTTTTAGAACTGTATGACAGCATGTAGTAACATCTGAATATTATGTACACTACAGCTCAAAAGTTTGGGATCACAGTGAAATGTTCTGGTTTTCAATGGAGTATCTTCCTTCCTTAACACAACAATGGTCTGACGGGTCTCTAAAGAAAGTTGTTTCTTTCTGGTCATTGTGAGTCGGTCAGCAAGCCATCAACTGCTGATGCTTCAGATACTAAACTAACCTAGAATGTTGTTCTCCCTTTTATGCTCACTTATTAGTAGAATGTTTTTCAGGCTGTGCATCACAATTGAGCAAGAGTGTCCTAACAACCAATTAGCCCAATAACATCCTTAACTTGGATTGGCGGCCGTACCAGGAGATTTAGACAGAGGACTGAGAATTGCTGATAATAGGACTATATGCAAAATAAGCCTCTATACAAAAATAGACTTTAATACAAACCTTTTTATTCTTTAAAAATCATCTGATACACTTACATTAATTGTGAAATGGACAGTATTGTTTGTGAATTGCATGAAATTAAATTCTAAAGTGATCCTAAACTTTTGAGCGGTAGTGTATATTACAGTATATTATATATAGTATATATCTGAGTATACAACAACACCTGAATTGCTACAGTCTGTATATAAATCAATATATACATTATATGTCTTCACTGTCCAAAGAAGAAACAAGTATCTCCATTTGTGTCAATTTTCATTTGTTCTATATGATTTGAACTCAACAGCTGATCTTTATATCCTGTGAAAGAGTTCTGAAGAATGGACCAATAGAATTAATCCAAACATACTTAGAATTAAACTTTTTTTTTTCACATTAATTTACATTAAAATGTGAGAATGTTTGTTTTTGGACTCTCCTGTAAGCTCTGGCAGAGCTAGACTTTTATCCTTGGGGTGGCCAGAGGGTGGCCAAAGCTATTTTAGGGAGTCCACAGGCTTTATGCTGTGTCTAAATTTCACAACAGCTTGAAACTAATCTACATTCAAGCCTGACGAGTGGACTGATTTAAAAAATGCTCCAAAACTGCTTCAAACAAACTATATTGTCCTTAACTCACATAAAAAGTGAACGCCCTGTCTTGTTTACATCGTCCTGTCTTTGCCATGTGCGTCTGTTTTTGTTGGTCATCCTCGTATATTTAAACCCTCTGTTTTACTCCTATGGTTGGCTGATATTGTGTGGATATTGAGCTGCTCGCATTCTTTGTGTGATTCCTGTGTCGAGTATGGATTATAATAAAACCCTGCGTTCCGCCTTGACTGCCTATGCCTGCTTCCCCGCCACGTGCAGTTAATATATAGTTAATTTGTTCCTAGCTGGATTGATCACTGTAATGGTCTGGCCCACTGGATTCCCCTAAAAGACAAACAGCTTCAGTTAATTTAAAATACAGCTGCCAAAGTTCTCACTAGGGGTAAAAACAGGGAACACATCACCCCCATTCTTAAGTCCTTACACTGGATACCAGTATGTCACAGAATAGATTTTAAGGTACCATTACTGGTCTATAAATTGATGAACGGTGTAGGACCTGTATATTTATCTGATATACTTCAGCACTGAGACGAGCAGAATTCTCAGATCGATAGGAACCAGTCAGTTAGTCCTGACTAAGGTAAAGACTAAACATGGAGAGGCAGTGTGGAGCTCAGGAGAGTTCAATATTGATCCTGAAGATCTATTCTCATCTAACACGCGTGATCCAGTTAATAAAGGCCTTCAGGGGCTTCTGACTCTAAGAGCCAGGTGTGTTGAACCTGAACTCTCCAGGGTGGTAGATCTCCTGGACCAGGACTGAGCAGCCCTGGCTTATTTACTATGCTGCTGTCAAATAGAACCAGGGAGCATTAGATGAGTCCTGACACCAGACACTTTTCAATCCAGGCTGAAAATGTTTCTGTTTGAACAGCTTTCAGCTAATTTAATGTTTAAAGTCCTCTCTTTTAAATCTAAAGTTGATGTTCATGTTCTTTCCATGTTTAGTATTTATTATTTTCCTCTATTTTAATTTGAATTGTCTTTGCAGTTTAGAAATATATATACATTGCCTCGTCTTTTTGTTTTTGTTAATTTATATTGTCTTTCAGCGCTGTTCATTCTTAAACACCTTTCAAGATAAAAGCAGAGATCTCCATGAGGGTTGCTTATAGGGTCTGGGAGTGCCTGTTTATATTCTGGGAAAAGACTGCAGAGCTGATAACAACAGCTGTCCTCTGTAAATGAACGAGGGAGTGTTTTTGTACAGCTCTGTCACTGTTTTCTATCACTGTGATGCTCTCGCACAATAATACACAGCAGTGTCTTCACTCTTCAGACTGTTCATCTGTAAGTACAGCTGACTGCTGGAGTCGGATCTGGAGATGGTGAATCTTCCCTGCACTGACTGGGAATAAGAGATGGGCGAGTTGAATGTGCCAATATATGCAATCCATTCCAGTCCTTTTCCAGGAGCCTGTCTGATCCAGGCCATATAATAGCTACTGAATGAGGATCCAGAAGCTGTACAGGTCAGTTTGAGACTCTCCAGGTTTTTTAATCACAGCTTCAGACTGAGTGAGAGTCTGACTCTGAAAACCTGCAGAAAAGAAGAAGAATGAAAGTTCTGAATGAAACATGATCACAGAAAGAGTTTCTCTGTATTTTACTCTCTTATTCAAAACCTGACACGTACATGGAAGAATAGTGAGCATCAGCAGTATAAGAGATGTACTGAACATGGTTGAGGTTGTAGCTGAGCTGATGATCTTCTCTCTGCAGGTCTCTCAGTGCTGTTCAGCGTCTCTTCATAAAGAGAGGAGGAGGATTTGCATAGTTACAGTTTCAGATTGATTACCTCACTCGTCTCTATGTACTTATATGGCAAAGTCCACCTAGACTGTTTATCTATGGATTCTAAGACAAATCTTTTTAAAGAGCTTAACTTCTTTTGTGGTTTGTTATGTTCTAGCACCACCTGCTGTTCTTAACAGTAACTGGCTACCTTTTTAAAGTGTGCTCTGTTATTTAAACAGCTCTAGTCAGTTCTTCTGCAGGTGCTTCACATTTGTGTGTCACCCTGCAGTCACACCCAGCTGAGTCCTTTACAGTCCAGCCAGAAACACTGTTTTTAGAACTGTATGACAGCATGTAGTAACATCTGAAAATAATCTATAGTATATAAGATTAGATATAGTGTATATATGAGCATACAACACCTGCATTACTACAGTTTGTATATAATTTGATACATACATTATATATATCGTTACTGTCATCTCCATTTGAGTCAATTTTCATTTTCCTATATCATTTGAGCGACACAGCTGCTGAAATAGTTTTCTTCTATTTCCCTCTATTTTAATTTGAATGATCTTTGCAGTTTTATTTGTGAAGAAGTTCTAATGACCACAGTGTAATAAAGGCTTTTGCCTCGCCTTACTTCTGTACAGTTAATTTAATGTTTTCTCCGTATTTTACTCTCTTATTCAAAACCTGACACGTACATGGAAGACTAGTGAGCATCAGCAGTATTAGAGATGTACTAAACATGGTTGAGGTTGTAGCTGAGCTGATGATCTTCTCTCTGCAGGTCTCTCAGTGCTGTTCAGCTTCTCTTCATAAAGAGAGGAGGAAGATTTGCATTGATTACCTCACTCATGTGCTAGTACATGTATGCTATATATCTTACAGGAGGTCTTAGTATTATCTTACAGACAGTATTAGTATTGAATGCTAATGGCCAACCTCTCTTAAGAAAGACCTACCTTCTCCACAACACCTTCAACAAATACACACTGTAAAAAAACAGATTATAATAACACTAAGAATTTTCCTTAGGTTTATAAATGTCCTGTGGTCATACTTTGTCAAAAGAAGTCTGCACCTATAGCAGAGCTTGCTTGTGTTCATTGGGCTAATATGGAATCCTCAAATTGACAGGCGGACAGATGCAGTGTCTGCAGTGATGCGGGCTCTGTAGTGGTCTGTCCTGGTGAAGAGAGAGCTGAGGTGGTTTAATGTTGTGGCTGGTCAGTATATTTCCAACCTAATGACAAAGCTAATATCACTGCATTCTCTTAAAACAGCCAGTTTTCTGTTTATAGTAAACAAAATAATGGATGAATGAAATGTTTCGACATGTTTTCTACTTTCTATGAAGAGAAGGCAGAGCGCAAATCGAGTAGCCATCATCTTCCCTGTATCCAAGATTTCTTATCCCATCATAAAACAACCTTCCAAAGGAAATCAACCCTGTCCTAAAAGTACCTCTGTGGCTAAAAACCTTTCACAAATGATTCCCATTCGCTTACTGTTCCGGCCCTGCTCAGACTGGTGAGAGTGGTTATGATTTTTGTGTTCTATATGGTGTGCTGCTATATCAGCTATGCACAACAACACACCACTCAGTGACGGCTAACAGGCTAATAAACACTACATGCCCGGCAATCAGCTGCTGGTCCAGTGTTTGTCTTTTAAACATGTGTGATTGGGTCTGTACGTGATATTAAAAAGTAGACTTGGTCTCACTCTCTTCCATCACTCAGGTTTCCAACGTAGGCCATGAACTAGCGGTTAGCATTTCTGCTCTCAGTGGCCTAAGCAGTCCAGTGTTGTATTTCTTTCTTTATATAACTTTAAGCTTGTATTAATTTTATTTGGATCTTATTCTGGGAGGAACGCACTGTGGCGTTTGTTGAAAACAGATGGCCAGAAGAGTGCGAGAGCGTCCTGGTTTTATTGTCCCCGGACAGGGGGGGGTCCTTTATGACAGGCAATTTAAAGCTCGGAAGCCAGACCCTGCGATGTTATCTTTAGACACCCCAGGGCTCGTGACCCCCTCCACCCAGAAGTTTACGACATGGCCCAGAGACGGCCCGGAACCGCAAGAGTTTACGACATGGCCAGGAGAAGTCCATGTGACCTGAGGGCAGAGGAAGGCAGGTCCATATAAGACCAGCTTCAGACCAGTTCAGATCAGACCAGATTTTGACCAGCTCCTGATCAGAGCTAAGAGGGTATTGCAATTGCAATTAAACAAGCTTGAAACTCTGTCTGGTCTCCCTCTTCATTCTGACGGCAAAAGACGAAGTTACAACACCAGTAACATAGCGGTAGTGGCAGACAGAAGAAATACAGTTCCACTCTACATGTATCAGATTAATTCTTTTCTAGCACTCACTGACTCATGATCATGGGTCAATAATAAAAGGGATACATGACTCCCCGGGAAAGAAGGAGAAGAGGTATGCTCTACCCTTCACATTAAATTCCTGAGGTTATGTTTGATAGATGTCTTTAGACAGTTTTAATGTTCTTGCTCCCCCTACTGATCGTAATGGGCCACATGTAAGAGATTTTCTTTTACTTGATCCACTCTGGGGAGTTTTTGTACAGCTGTCTCGCATGTTTGCACCACTGTGGTTTCTTGCACAGTAATACACAGCCGAGTCCTGTGCAGTCAAGCCAGTCAACTTCAGATACACCATGTTTTTGGAGTTTTCTCTGGTGATTTCCAAACGTCCCTCAACAGGTTTGGCATATATAGTTTTACTGGCATCATACCAGATTATCCCAATCCACTCCAGCGGTTTTCCAGCCTGCTGTCTGATCCAGTGCATGGGATAGCCTCAAGTTAAATCCAGATCCTCTGCAGGAGAGACTCAGAGTTTCTCCAGGTGTTTTCAGCACAGACTCAGAGGGAATGGACTCAAGACTTTGGCTTCTTATACCTGCCAGAAAACAGAGAGACTTAAATTACAGGCAGCTTTAATACAGAATTGTTGTTATTAGCAGTAGTAGTAGTAGTAGTAGTAGTAGTAGTAGTAGAGGTTATAACTCACTGCTGAAGGTGAGCAGTATCAATAATAAAGACAGTATGTTCTTCATGGTGAGTGTTGATGAGACTCTACTGCTCCACTCAGCTCAGCCGCACATAAGTACTGGATGGAGACTGGATTTGCATCATGTCATTATGGTGGGACTAACATATAGGAAACACTCATCAGACTCATAATGTGAGACTCACTGCATGAGTGATATAAAGCCTATGAGGTGCTGTTTTACTGATCATTACTTTTCATTGATATTGTAAGAAGATCCAGAAAACTGAAGCAGCATTTAACAAACGTACTGATACACGTGCACTGTATGACTAAAGGTATGTGGACACCATCACACCTATATGAGCTTGTTGGAGTCCCAACTTTACAGGAAAGGACAAAAACTTTATTCTTTACTTTACTTTAAATGTAAGTTCATGGAACCAGATTTTTTTGTTTTTGTTTTGGAGCATTTCCATTGGTCTATTCATCATAATATTTTCACACAATGTAAATTGCAGCTGCTCCATTCACAGCATGTAGAAAACTGACAGTTGACTCTATAGATATTTATATGTACATATATTTTCTCATAATTAAAATACATGTCAAGTCAGGTTTATTTGTGTACACAAAGCAGCTTTACAGGAGTTTAAAAGCATGAAAACATGAAATCACAACACTTTATCCACTTTGAGCAAGCCAGAGTCGACGGTGGCAAGAACAACTCCCTCAACTGGAGGAAGAAACCTTGGAAGGAACCAGACTCACAAGGGGAGACCCATCCTCCTCTGGTGGAACAGTATTTACAGTTTATAAACTAAAGCTGAGTCTGAAGGTAAGAGCTTTAGAAGCTGTACAGGTGCTACATCAGGATGATACAGCGATGCAGTCAAGGATGGAGCAAATGGCAACAATGGAGAGGAGGACTGGTTGGTGCCAGGTGACAGGGGGGCCCTGGTGGTCAGTCCTTTACAGTATTCAGCGGGACAGGTGGGTGGTTATTACCTCAGAAAGAGAAAAGAGATGGAGTTAGTTCTGGTTTGGGTTAGTACAGATAGGTGCCATTTCTGAATGTATAATATTTCCTAACATATAATATTTCAATGTATGTAGATTAAATATTTGTAATGGTGCCCAATTAACAAATACATCACACATATAGAACAGATATTACTCAATACATATATATATATATATATATATATATATATATTTTTTTTTATGAAAATATAAACATTTCACTGAATGGTTTCCAATGAGTACAGGAGCTGCCACTGTGACAAAACCACTAAGACACTTATTTTAACCCCCTAAGCTACGATGACACTTGGTAAAAAATATTGATGTAAAAAATGCCCAGTTGTGGTTTTACATACCTATTTACAGCTGTTTTCCCTTTTGTTGATGAGGTCATGAATAATTTGATGAGCTCTGCTCTGATTGGCTGGTTTACAGCGAGACAATGCAATGATCACACAGAGGCAACATGTTGAAATAGACAAAATAAAATAAACCTAAACTGTAATGTAAATAAACTAAATTATAACTTTCCTATACCTTTTAAACACAGCAGCACATCTTTTATTAGAAATAAGGTTAAAGACTGTACATTATAGCCTGACCTTTTCAAAAACGTTTTCAAATTTATTGCTTATCTTAAATTCTTGGAATACAAAGCGTAATGACTGATTATGCTTTTGAACAGTATACAAACCTAAAAGGTGGCTGGCGAAATTACAGCCGACCCCTCTCATCCTGGACATCACATCTCCAAACACTTCCCTCTGGCAGAAGACTCAGGACCATTAAGACCAGTACAACCAGACATGCTAACAGCTTTTTCCCCAGAGCTGCTACTCTCATTAACCACAGTGGTCGCCCTGAACATCAAACTCATACTTGAACTGAATCTCACTGTATTCCAGGAACTCCTTTATAATATAATGCTTATAAGCACAGCTGTACAGATTCTGTAAGTAACAGCTCTTATATATTTACTCAGACTCACTTATGTGTAGAATATCCGTACACATATAAACACAGATTTTCATATATTTCGTCAGCACCTTTCCTGGCTCTTTATTACTCTTATTATTCCTTTTTCCATTTATTGTATCGTGTTGTGTGTTTCTCTTAGTGTAATATTGTTCTTGTTACATATTATACATGTGTGCCTCACCAAAGCAAATTCCTTGTATGTGTGAGGTACTTGGTCAAGTCAAGTCAAGTGGGTTTTATTGTCATTTCAACTACATACATAGTACACAGTGAAACGAAACAATAAATAAATTGAATTGGTGAATAAACAATTCTGATTCAGATAGATAGCAGTAATTGATCTTTAGTGATATACTAACTTCATTAGACCTTCTAAATTTTTTTTGACTATTTTTTGATCAGAAGCAAATTAAGAGCAGGAACATGGATACCCACCAGCTCCTTAATGGAATATTACTTTCCACCTCAAACGCTACAGTATATACAGGTTAACACTAGTTCTTAAAGCTTGCGAGCAGCTTATGTTACCTATACTAGTACATTTACTTTCAATGTCAGTTCATGTAAATAGGCTTTACTCCAAGTGATTTTGGAGCGTCTCTATTGGTCTATTCATCATGAAATGTTCATCAAATTTTTTTACAATCCCCGCTTTTTCTATGCTGTTTATAACACTGTGCTAAATAAGCAGGCTACTGATGGAAGATACATATGCAGAAAAAAATAAAGAGATGAGACGCAGTTCAGTTCAATCAATAATCTTGTTGGGAAAACTCTAACAGTGGAGAAACAGACACAGCAGGAGTTCTTGTACAGGGTCTGTGTTGATGTGTATCACTGTGGTTCAACGAGCGCAGTAATACACAGCTGTGTCTCCAGTCTGTAGATTCTGTCCTCTTAAGGTCACAGTGTTGCTAGATGTGTCTCTGGACAAACTTAACTTATTTTTAAGTGAATCTTTGTAGTACAAGCCTCCGCTATAGCCCATGCTTGCAACCCACTCCAGAGCTTTTCCCGCTGGCTGCTGAATCCAAGCTGTAGTGTACTCAGTAACGGAGTAAGACACTTTACAGTTGATGGTCAGCGTCTGATCTGGATGAACAGTCAGGGAAGTGGGCTGGTTGAGCTCATAAGGATGGACCCCTGTGAACGTGTCAGTAACAGAAATTAGAACAATTTAAGTTCAGTGAACACAGAGCACACCGGTTACATCCTTCTAACAGGTTTTATAGAGGTTAAAGCCCACATAGATAGATAACGGGATCTAGTCTAACACTTACAGCTCACAGTAGCCAGCAGCAGCAGCAGCAGTGGTAGGGATGTGAGGAGCATGATGAACAAGTAAAAACTACTGGTCTTCATCCTGAACAGGTTTAAATATATACATGATGGCTGCATATACATTTGCATTGTGAATGTCAGCTGCACTCCACACCTTTACCAATTCCCTGGACTACATTTCCCATGATTCAGGTTCACCGCCAGACAATTATGGTCCACCTTCTAGGAGTTACTCACCAGAGTATTGATCTGGTTTCCCTGGGACTCTCTAATGAGCCGTTTACTTAAGCTCTTCTGTATTGCCATTGTCTCTAGAAGCATACTGAGTGATCAAGCTCTTTGTTAATTTCTGCGTTGACCTGTTTTTGTATTCTCTCTTTTTTTTTATTTTGCTTTGCCCTTTTCATATTGTTGCTCATTTGATTGTCTTTTAGGTTTGACCTTCACCTGTTTTGGATATCTGTCTTGCCCATCTACCTGTTTTTTGTTCAACTTTTGTTCAACTGTTTTGTCCTGGCCTGTATTTTCAACTACTATTTTGGATTCGCCCTCTGTAAAAGCTCACCTTTCTCTTGACATCTGCAGACGTTTGACCAGTCACCACAGCATCACTATGTCTTTACTATTATATGAGAAATGTGGGAAAACACAAAAAACGCTCATCCCAGGAATTGTAGCTTAGCATTCACTGTACACATAACGCTTCATTCAAAAAGACTGAAGAAGAGAATTGTATGAGATCTCTATCTTATCATATCATATTAGATCATATCATATATCATAGCAGCAACAACTATAAACCTTACATTTTACCTTACATTATTAGGTTTGTGTGCTGTCCTGCCCTAAACAGATCTGTCACGTGGGAAGAAGATCAGTGTTACACTTTTGTGGTGATATTTACACACAACAACCAACAGTACACTACAGTAAACTCAGACTGTTTTTAATCTCAAATCAAGTTTCTGGAGATGTGAATTTACAGTATAATTTTATCATTAACAGTAAATATGCAGTGCCTTTCTCAAATTTAGGGATGCATTACAATCTCAAGTAATAGCAATTAAATACATCATGAGGCCTAGTTAAACCCCTCAGTCGCACTATAGAGTATCCAGCTTGAGGCCTAGTCCAACCCCTCAGTCGCACTATAGAGTATCCGGCTTGAGGCCTAGTCAAACTCCTCAGTCATGCTATAGAGTATCCAGCTTGAGGCCTAGTCAAACCCCTCAGTCGCACTATAGAGTATCCAGCTTGAGGCCTAGTCAAATTCCTCAGTCGCACTATAGAATATGCAGCTTGAGGCCTAGTCAAACCCCTCAGTGGTATTATAGAATATCCAGTTTTTTAAACACAGACTCTTCAGTCTGAGTGAGAGTCTGACTCTGAAAACCTGCAGAAAAGAAGAAGAATGAAAGTTCTGAATGAAACATGATCACAGAAAGAGTTTCTCTGTATTTTACTCTCTTATTCAAAACCTGACACGTACATGGAAGACTAGTGAGCATCAGCAGTATCAGAGATGTTCTGAACATGGTTGAGGTTGTAGCTGAGCTGATGATCTTCTCTCTGCAGGTCTCTCAGTGCTGTTCAGCGTCTCTTCATTAAGAGAGGAGGAGGATTTGCATAGTTACAGTTTCAGAAAGATTACCTCACTCGTCTGTGTGTATGCATTTGGACCGAGTCCAGCTTTTGATAGAACATCCATCCAACAGTGGAAGCACTAATACTAATACTAATGTCAATAGGACCACCAGCACAGAGGACTTTAAACTATATAAGAGTTGCAGGACCACATCTATCATATCATATGAAATATATAACCTCTCAGTTCATAGATTGATAAAAGCTACATGGTATTTTAATGTTGTAGCGCCTCCTGCTGGTCTATATTTAAACTCAGCTCCCTTGTTTTAACCACTCTGTGCAGCTGGTTCACGTTTGTACCACTGTGGTTTCTTACACAGTAATAAACAGCTGAGTCCTGCGCAGTCAAGCCGGTCAGCTTCAGATACACCATGTTTTTAGATTGACCTCCATCAGTTTGCATCTGGGAAGGCAAACATGCCAGCCATTTTTCTAACCAGCTTTTCAGAGAAAAAGTGAAAACAATCAAAGGGACCTTGAAGGTAAAACAAACTCTACCTATTCTAATCTCAGACAGCATCAGCTTTCAAGAAATGTATGGAAATCTAGTAAATTAAAAACTATATAATATATACTTTATATGCTTGTTGTATGCAGGGGCGTAGCAGCAAATTCTGGGCCCCTGTACACTCTCAATGTCAGTGGGTCCCTATCCATGACAGTACACGAGGAACGTAAGCAAAAAAAAAATAATCATTTTTCATGGGCCCCTCTTCCTACTCGGGCCCTAGGTAGTCAGGTCTTCTTTCCCCCCACAACCACGCCCATGTTTATATGAAGTGTGTATTAGGTGTATATTACAGTATGATCAGAGGACACTGTCTGAATCCTGCAGGTTATATACAATTTGATATCGTATATATCAGTTTATACACAGTAAGGCAAACGACACTGTCAGAATTCTAGAGTTTATGTACATTATATTACAGCTTATATACGAATAGTTTCAAGTTTATTTGTCATTTGCACGTCATGTCAGGACATAACATGCATTGAAATGTTTGGGGTGAGACTCAGATACAACTCTACAGCAGGGCAGCGTTATATATGTAAAACAGTGCAAACACACAATAAATAGACAATATTCAAGTAAAAATAAGCTAGAAAATATATATATAGTTAGAACTGAAATATATAAAGGACTATACAAAACATACATAAGATATATACATAAGACATATAGGAGGACATATGTAGAAACTTATGCATTGTCAAGTTATCTAAGAAGATATATCTATTTAGTGATATTGTTCATAGCAGCGATATTAGAATAAATAATAAAATAGTATAACATAATATAATGTAATGTAATATAGTGAAACGGTATTGGGGTCTTTCAGCCTCACTGTTTGTTCAGAAGCCTGACAGCGTGTGGGTAGATACTGTTCAGTAGCTGTTTTTTTTGGTCTGGATGTGGAATCTCCTGCCTCCTGGGTGAGGCAGCGGGTCTGGTAGATGTCCTGTAAGGCTGGTAGTTTGTTCCTCATGGTTGTCTCATGGTCATTCCTCATGGGATGGTTGTGTTGAATGCTGAGCTGTAATCTATGAACAGCATTCTCATATATGTGTTCTTTCTGTCCAAGTGTGTGAGAGCAGTGTGTACGGTCGTCTGTAGATCTGTTAATATAGTGTCGCTGTCCAAAAGATACTTGTTTTTCTTAGTACAGTGAAAATATAGCAGTGATTTTCAACAAAGCTATTATGTGTACATTATATGAAGTGTGGACTAAAAGAAAAGAGCTACAAAGAAGACTATTTACACTGAATTAGACTGAAAGTACAGGATGTTTTTAATTTTACCGTAAAATTGTCATTTTGGAGATTTTTTTGGAGGCAGTTAATTAAATTGTAGACACTGTTACTTCAATTATTACTCTTTCTTTTCTGGGATAGGATTACAGAACTGATAACAACAGCTGTCCTCTGTAAGTGAACGAGGGAGTGTTTTTGTACAGCTCTGTCACTGTTTTCTATCACTGTGACTCTCTAGCACAATAATACACAGCAGTGTCTTCACTCTTCAGACTGTTCATCTGTAAGTACAGCTGACTGCTGGAGTCGGATCTGGAGATGGTGAATCTTCCCTGCACTGACTGGGAATAGTAGATGTGAGAGCTTCCTGTGTGTATGAACGCAATCCATTCCAGTCCTTTTCCAGTAGCCTGTCTGACCCAGTTCATGCGATAGCTACTGAATGTGAATCCAGAAGCTGTACAGGTCAGTTTATGAGACTCTCCAGGTTTTTTAACAACAGACTCTTCAGACTGAGTGAGAGTCTGACTCTGAACACCTGCAGGAAAGAAGAAGAATGAAAGTTCTGAATGAAACATGATCACAGAAAGAGTTTCTCTGTATTTTATTCTCTTATATTCAAAACCTGACACGTACATGGAAGACTAGTGAGCATCAGCAGTATTAGAGATGTACTGAACATGGTTGAGGTTGTAGCTGAGCTGATGATCTTCTCTCTGCAGGTCTCTCAGTGCTGTTCAGCGTCTCTTCATAAAGAGAGGAGGAGGATTTGCATAGTTACAGTTTCAGAAATATTACCTCACTCGTCTGTTAGTACATTTATACAATATATCTCACAGCAGGTCTTTAACTGACAGTATTTAGGCATTTCTGTAAATTGACAGATTGAGCCACCTGTCTCCACAACACCTTCAACAAAAGCTCACTGTAAAAATAAATAAATAAAAAAAATAAAAAAAATAATCACCATCTTCCTCTCCTTCTCATGTAAACTGGGAATCTTGGGTAACACTCTCGTAAGCATTTCAAGACCAATCCCAAGGCAGACGTCTCTGGCTCCGCCCACACAGACCAGTTTAATTTATTCATCCGTCCATGGACGTCTGCTGCCCATCGGCTGTGACTTCTTTTGTATACATAGAGTCACATAAAAGCTGGATCACAGAGCTGTCAATCAAACTGCTTATCAACTACACCCACACAGTTCTCAGAAGGATGTTTAATTCAACACAGGCAACTTTATTATAATAAAAACTTTTTAATATTTTACTCTTGTGACATGTTAACTGACATGGAGATAGGCTGGTGAATAATGAGTCTGGAATTAACAGAATATATGGACAATAATAAATAAACATTCTATAAATGAGCTAATACAAAGAAATGTATGTATACACCCAACATGTAGGATAAACAAATCTAATAATTACAGCTCTCGAGAAGCTTATATTAAGGCACCAGCTATAATATACCCTTAGCCGCTTTACAGGTTACACAATGGGGTTTTAGCACCCCCACATGGACGAAAAAAGAAAAACCGCAATAGCCTCTAAGCAGTAGTTCAATAACACAGGGAAGTTGACCACGAAATACAAATTTAGCACATTTCCACAGAATTACACCATCAATGCTAACCTGAAACAGCTCAATATTACAAAATATGTGAAGAAATAACACCAAACCCCAAATATTCAGTGAAATATAGGTATAAATACTGAAGCTACATTGCTAATGAGATAGCATATGAACAGAACTAAGCCATTCCCAAATAAAACAAACAGTAGTTTACTTTGTGTCACAGACTCAAATTGAAAGCACTCAAATCCACACCAGAACTAGAGGTGGGAGATACCGGGAATTTTGATATCGATCCGATACCAAGTAAACACAGGGCTAGTATCGCCGATACCGATACCTTTTAATATTTAAGCTTCATAGATCCAAAGGATCCAAAAGACCTAGGAAAGAATTTTGCAACACATTGTATATGACAACAAAATACTTTATTATAACAATCAACATTTTGTATAGAAACAATGCAACAGTAACAAAACAAAGTTTGTCTTAACATTAGGAAAATAAATCTTATTTTGAGGTAAAAACAAAATCTCCAGAGGTAGACAAACCACAAAAGTAACACACCACAACAAATACTGTGAACAGTTTCTGTCTAACAATACAATAAAATGAAACAAAAAATAAGGAATTTCTTCCATTCATTGCACTTCTGGCTTTAAACAAAATGAAAACAATTGAAAATGAAAGTTTTTTTCTTAAATAAAGAGAATAAAAATATAACTTAAAGCTAATTAAAACAATCTGAGGTTAGAGAGCTGCTCGCTGCAATGTGAAACATGTATCATTCTCTGATGAGTCCACCTTTACTGTTTTCCCCACATCCGGGAGAGTCACGGTGTGGAGAAGCCCCAAAGAAGCGTACCACCCAGACTGTTGCATGCGCAGAGTGAAGCATGGCGGTGGATCAGTGATGGTTTGGGCTGCCATATCACGGAGCGCTGTTCTGTGCTGTGACACAGCGTACTGAGCGCAGCACTGACAGAGAGTAGACTTTGATGTGACTACAACTGGAAAGCAGAAGTTTGCATTAGCTGTAAACGAAAGGACTCATGCTTCCAACCAACTCAAAGCCTTCATCTGCTATAAAGGATACTGTAGACACTTCAGATCTAAACTGGCAGATGTAGTCTTTATAGTAAGTGACGTCTATTGAAATAAGCATTTATAAATATTTATGTAGTGTCATCATAACAAGTAAGTTGTCATAACAAGCTTGCATAGGTGGCCTTATGAACAGTAACTTATTGTAACGTGTTACAGAGTAATTTAGACCCTCATGTCATAACATACTCTTTCTTTACTTTTGAGATCATACTGCCCTCTGTTGGTTTACAGGAGAGTCCAAAAACTTACTTTACCTTCAATGTAAGTCAATGGAAGCAGATTTTTTTCTATATTACTTGGGGGCATTTCTATTGGTCCGATCAACATGAACATTTTACACCATATAAACGGCAGCTGTTGTGTTCAAATAATGTAGGCATTATAGATACATACATACATACATACATACATACATACATACATACATACATACATACATATTAATACAGATATGAAGTGACCCCTACTAAATGCAAACCAGCAGCTGTCCTCTGTAAATGAATGAGGGAGTGTTTTTGTACAGCTCTGTCACTGTTTTCTATCACTGTGACTCTCTAGCACAATAATACACAGCAGTGTCTTCACTCTTCAGACTGTTCATCTGTAAGTACAGCTGACTGCTGGAGTCGGATCTGGAGATGGTGAATCTTCCCTGCACTGACTGGGAATAGTAGATGGGAGAGCTGGATGTGCTTATGAATGCAATCCATTCCAGTCCTTTCCCAGGAGCCTGTCTGACCCACACCATTTCATAGCTACTGAATGTGTATCCAGAAGCTGTACAGGTCAGTTTATGAGACTCTCCAGGTTTTTTAATCACAGCTTCAGACTGAGTGAGAGTCTGACTCTGAAAACCTGCAGAAAAGAAGAAGAATGAAAGTTCTGAATGAAACATGATCACAGAAAGAGTTTCTCTGTATTTTACTCTCTTATCAAAACCTGACACGTACATGGAAGACTAGTGAGCATCAGCAGTATTAGAGATGTACTGAACATGGTTGAGGTTGTAGCTGAGCTGATGATCTTCTCTCTGAAGGTCTCTTAGTGCTGTTCAGCGTCTCTTCATAAAGAGAGGAGGAGGATTTGCATAGTTACAGTTTCAGATTGATTACCTCATTCGTCTCTGAACTGTGTGTACTTATTTGGAACGAGTCCACTCAGACTGTTTATCAATGGATTCTAAGATGAATCTGTTTAAAGAGTTTAACTTCCTTTAGAAACATTATAGTTCTGCACAAACATCAGAACTTAAAATGCTTTCATTGCTGATATTTCTGAAAAGAAGGAAAGTCTTCTAATGGTATGACAGCTTTTGATAGAACATCCATCCAACAGTGGTACTGATAATAATGTTGAGAGGACCATCAGCACAGAGGCCTTTAAGCTATATAGTTGTAGAACCAAATCAATTTTATATCATATGAAATACAGTATATAAACTCTCAGTTCATAGTTTGATAAAAAGCTGCATCGAATTTTGATGTTCTAGTGCCTCCTGCTGGTCTATATTTAAACTCAGTTCCATGTTTTAATCTCTCTGAGTTTTTGGACAGCTGGTTCATATGTTTGCATCACTGTGGTTTCCTGTACAGTAATAAACAGCTGAGTCCTGTGGAGGCAAGCTGGTCAGCTTCAGATACACCATGTTTTTAGTATATTCTCTGGTGATTTCCAAATGTCCCTCAACAGGCTTCTCCTAAACAGCTCTACTAGCATCATACCAGATTGTTTGTGGCTATTTTTTAAACAAGCTTTTCAGAGAAAAATTGAAAGCAAACCTCCAAAACATACATTTCAGGCTTTTCCATTCAGTGTTTGTATTTGCACAATATATAAGTAGGTTTTACTTTTCATTTGTGGATTAAACATCTCTTTTATTTTTTTTATTTTTTGGTGTTTTACTTGTCATGTCTGGCATTTTTCACAATCGGAATGTTAATCCGAATGCACTGATGTACCAAACATATTTGCTTTTACAAGAACAGCTCAATAGGTTTCTATAGCCTATTCTTGTTAATGTTTGTATTTTTATTTTATTTATTTATTTATTTATTTATTTATTTAGCCAGAGAGGAAAAAGAGGAAAGAGAAAAAAGAAAAATGAAAGGAAGAAAAATTATAATAATAAATGAATAAATAAACAACTAAATAAACAAATGAAAGAAAAGAGAAAAAAAAAGAAAAAATAATACATATATATAGATAGGTAGGTAGGTAGGTAGGTACATACATACATACACATATTCACATATCTATACATATGCATATATGCAGCTTACACTCAAGGGTCAGAACGTTGCGCTGGTGGACACTTATAAACACCTGGGTGTTGTCCTGGACAACAAACTGGACTGGAAGGCCAGCAATGAGTTGGTGTACAAGAAGTGGATGAGCAGACTGTACGCTCTTAGGAAGCTCAGGTCCTTCAAGGTATGCAGGAAGATGCTTTCAATCTTCTACCAGTCTGTTGTTTCAAGTGCTGTTTTCTTTGCAGCCGTTTGCTGGGGAGGCCGCATTAAAGTAGGAGATGCTAAGTGGCTCAACAAGCTGATCAAGAAGGCTGGTTCAGTGCTGGGCTGGACCCTGGATGGTTTTGAGGTGGTGGTGGAAAAGAGGATGCTCAACAAACTGGATACTGTAATGGACAATGAGACACATCTCCTTTACAATCTACTGATCAGACAGTGGAGCACCTTCAGCAGGAGACTCACTGAGATCCGCTGCAGTAAGGAACGGTACAGGAGATCACTCTTACTAACAGCAATCAAACTTTACAGTTCCCCCTCACTATGCCAGGACATAATCGGACACTGAGTCACCTCAGACCGGCTCTTTGTTGGTTACTGGAGGCCTGTAACAACATACACTGCCACTATGTCACTCATCTCTGATACTTAACCTATACCTACACTAGGGCTGGGCAATAAATCGATAATGATAATTATCATGAAATAACGTTTCTTCGATAGAACTATAAGACGTAGTTGATAGAAAGTCGATAGAATTAAATTTCGTCCATGTTTTTAGAGACAACACAGCCAATGAGAATAGTGCTGGCCCAAACCAATCAGATGGCTGAACTAGAGTTCCAGCCTTTTCATGTTTGATTGAAGCTCACGGCACAGAGTGTAGGCGTAGCGGCAGCTTAACCCACGTTCTAGTAATTTGGTAACTGCAGGCGTCACAGTCGAGCAGAGAGAATAAAATAAGAAAAAAGGACGAAAGAAAACATAAACTACTACTGAAAGAAACATGTTACACGTGTTAATAATCTTAAAATAATCTGCTAAGATAAGATAAACAGGTAAACAGGTGCTGTCCTGCTGCTGTGTTGATGAAGCTCTACGGGATGTTAGCGCTTCAAGGTCTCGTGTATAGCAGTTATACTGTTTTGATCGTCTCCACTGTGCAGAGCTGACAGAGCACCACACTGTTGTGTTTCTGTGTGAAACACTCCCACAACTTTAGATTCACACGAGTGATTGTTTGTAGCTGCAGCTTGCGCTCTGGATAAATCAATGCTTTCAGTGGGCGCGTCCATCTTTGCGACGCACGTTATGCTAATTGACGTAATTTAGTAATCGATGAAGATAAATATGTAAACTGTAGGAGTCTGAGTGAGAACGCTGAGGCAAATTTGGCTTTATAATCAAAAATCTCAAACTTTTTCTACCGAAAACAGAATCACTACATCAGCTCCCTATTTGAGCCAACAGAGAGTCGACTCGCCGCAATGAGTAAACATGAACATGAGTCCTTTCCTCAGCCTGGACTTAAAGGACCAGCAACAGCCTGCTTAACACAGCGTCCGTGTGTGAATACTGTTCATACTAATACTGCCCCATGTATATATATATATATATGTGTGTGTGTGTGTGTGTGTGCATGTGCTTAATACAGTTGTGTAATGTTCTATAGTTCATTTGTCTATTTGTCTGAAAAGAAATCAGAGGATAAACAATTTAAAAAAATTTTAAATTTTGATATCTTCACTTCTCACTTAAAGTAAAAAGGAAATAGTGATTAATATCGATATATATAGCGATATCGACTGATATGAAAAAATTATCATGATAAGATTTTTTCCCTTATCGCCCAGCCCTAACCTACACCAGATGGTGTACTGCAACACTGGTTCGACACTATAATACATGTGCACGTGAATTTCCCGCTAGGATTAATGAAGTGATCTATCTATCTATCTATCTATCTATCTATCTATCTATCTATCTAAAGCATTAACTTTCCAGACATTTGTGGAATCTAGCAAACGGCAGTTAAAGACTATGTAATATATACTTTATATGCTTGTTTATTAAGTGTATATTACAGCATGTATGAGCAGATGACTTTGTCCGAATCTGGCAGTTCATATACAATCTGTTTAAGGACCCCTACAAAAAAGAAGTTTATTCAAGTGGACCATTTGTTTACTTCTTTTAAACTAAAAGGAAGTGAGTATGCTTTCAGTTTACTTTTTATGTACTTCTCAGTGATATACTAAACACAGTTATACTTAAGTATGCTTGGGTTATACTGACAAGTATAGAACAGTCTAAGTATATTTGGCCTTTACTTGTACTTTATCTTTTGATTGAGATAGTAGAAGTAAGTATTCTTGTTCTGCACAAAAACACATCCATTAGAATATTTATTTAATTATAAAGATTTATAAAGATACCAATATGTTTGTTAATCTGAGTGTGTCTTATTTATTTTACGTGTGTTCACTGGTGAGTAAGTAAACATTGTTAAAACTCTATTTTAAGTAGAAAAAAACCTTAAACCTAGTCATATATTTTAAAGTACAACAATAATATAAGCAGTAAAATATAAGTATTATGTTAAGTTCACTTAAAGAAAACGTACAAGCTAGTAAACTACCAGTAAACCCTTAAGTCTACTGCAGGGTAAACAGCACTGCCTGAATTCTAGAGTTTATGCACATTATATTAAAGCTTATATATGAATGTCGCTGTCCAAAGTTTGTCTTTGTACAGTAAAAATATAGTGACGACTTTCAGTTTTAGACATAATTTTAAAAAATGTTTACACTGAATTACTGAAAGTACAATATGTTTTTAGTTTTACTATGAATTTGTCATTTTTAAAGTTTTTGTTCATTACATTTTGCACACTGTTACTTAAAATATAACTCTTTTACTTTTCTGGGATAGGATTACAGAGCTGATAACAGCAGCTGTCCTCTGTAAATGAATGAGGGAGTGTTTTTGTACAGCTCTGTCACTGTTTTCTATCACTGTGAGTCTCTAGCACAATAATACACAGCAGTGTCTTCAATCTTCAGACTGTTCATCTGTAAGTACAGCTGACTGTTGGAGTCGGATCTGGAGATGGTGAATCTTCCCTGCACTGACTGGGAATAGTAGATGGGCGAGTTGGATGTGCCAAGATATGCAATCCATTCCAGTCTTTTTCCAGGAGCCTGTCTGATCCAGGCCATATAATAGCTCCTGAATGAGGATCCGGAAGCTGTGCAGGTCAGTTTATGAGACTCTCCAGGTTTTTTAATCACAGCTTCAGACTGAGTGAGAGTCTGACTCTGAAAACCTGCAGAAAAGAAGAAGAATGAAAGTTCTGAATGAAACATGATCACAGAAAGAGTTTCTCTGTATTTTACTCTCTTATTCAAAACGTGACACGTACATGGAAGACTAGTGAGCATCAGCAGTATTAGAGATGTACTGAACATGGTTGAGGTTGTAGCTGAGCTGATGATCTTCTCTCTGCAGGTCTCTCAGTGCTGTTCAGCGTCTCTTCATAAAGAGAGGAGGAGGATTTGCATAGTTACAGTTTCAGATTGATTATCTCACTCGTCTCTGAACTGTATGTACTTATATGGACTGAGTAAATTTTCACTACTCTCCTTTTTAATATGGTTGCCAGATTGTATTGGTTTCATCATGTCCTCCATTCTCTCTTTTTCTCTCATTAATGTACATGGAGTTGTCTTTTGAAAGCAGTTTAATAAATTATTAATAAATAACAGTTTCATTCACCTTTTTATCCTCTATAATGAAGCCTGACTTTAAAAAATCAAGCTGCAGAAAAACATTTCACACCCTCTTTAACAAATTTACCTCATCATTTATTTATTGATGAGCTTCGACTGACTGATCTGAACTCCTGCACAACTTCTTTCATCTAAAAGAATAAAAGTAAGATATCTATTTGTATTCACTACAAGGATTATTCTAGTTACTGTCTGTAACACTAATGTTAACTAGTTAAAGGTGTCCTGCACAGAGAACTGCTTAGATGGTAACATTATGAAGAGCTTTCAGCGTCATGGCCCCCAAACTGTAGAACACATTATCACCACAATCTCTTTGTGACTGTCTCTCACTCTCCTCCTTCAAAGATCAACTCAGATCATACCTCTTTTCTCAGTACTTTCTCTCTGCTGCTCACTGAAACTTATGTTGTACTGCTGATGTAAAGCATCCTTGAGTATGAGAAAGACACTATATACATCAAACTTACTATTATTATTATTATTATTATTATTATTATTATTATTATTATTAGCTCATATTAGCTACTGAACACTGGTTCTCCTCCTCTTTCTGAGACTCTAAGAACCAATAACTGATTAAAGATTGACTGTACAGTTATGAATTATGGGTTTGTGCTTGATGTACTGAGTAATACACAGCAGTGTCTTCACTCTTCCAGCTGTTTATCTGTGAGTACAGCTGACTACTGGATCAGATCTAAAGAGTGTGAATCATATAGATGGACTGACAGAGGGATGGAGAGATAGATGGGTGGATGGATGGATCCTCCAGTAATGGTTTTATTAAAGTAAGCAGGACCATGAAGTTATTTAAGCTATATAAGAGTTGTAGAACCAAATCTATCATTTTATATCAAACCTATAACCTCTCAGTTCATAGTTTGATAGAAGCTGCACTGTATTTTGATGTTCCAGCGCCTCCTGCTGGCCTATATTTGAACTTAGTTCCATTTTTTAAACCACTCTGCTGAGTTTTGGTACAGCACAGACCTATGAAGACATACAGCATAATAAAAATTATATCATATATTTTTCCCTTCCTGTCATTTCTTACAAAGACACCAAAATTTGGTGATCTGCCCCTGATTACCAGAACTCTGTTATTGTCTTGATGTAACTTTATTAAACTTGTATTAAACTGACTAAATGAACAACAGACACAGAACACGAGTGAAAACATGAAGCAATGTTCCAGGTACAAGTTCCAGTGGAGATTACAAAAACTCACAGAGAAAATATTTAAACAAACTAAACTTTAAACCTTATAAAGAAAAAGCTTTAATATACGTAGTAGATCTGAAATCCTCTCACTCGACTTTAGTTCAACACAAAAACAAAAAGATACTCAAGACTTTACAAATCTCTGTATCTCTTCTCATTAAATCCAAATGTATGATCACATACAGAACTGGGTAAAAGGTTTAGACACTTGGAGACATTATTATATTTAAAAAGCTATTTTCCCAGACAGGAAGCTTTAATTTGTTCAGCAAAATAGTTTATTATTAAAATATTCAAACAGTAATAATACAGTATGTAGTGTTTTTACATACGTCAGTGTGTTTATTTAACCCTTTCCAAGCTTCTCCTAAACAACCCAGTATTATTTACAGTTCTCATCTAATACCTGCTTTCACTGCTCAGTACTTCATTAAGCTAAATCAAGATTGCTGCTGAAGAAACTGAATACATTTATACAATGTCTGGAATGTCCAGGAGAAATCTGGAACTAAACTAAATATGTTGTTCTAGGCTCCAATTATTGTTTAATTAAACTAAATGCATAGAAACTGGTTGATTAATATCTGTAAATGTTTGTTCACTGAATGTTATTATACTGACCGTATGTGTTTTTGTACAGTGAAGCCACTGATCTGTATCACTGTGGATACCGAGCGCAGTAATACACAGCTGTGTCTCCAGTCTGCAGATTCTGTCCTGTTAGGGTGACTGTGCTTCTGGACGTGTCTCTAGTAACTACAAACCTGCTTTTCAGTTTATCACTGTAGTAAGTGTTACCATCCCCACACATGCTTCCAACCCTCTCCAGAGCTTTTCCTGCAGGCTGCCGTATCCAGGCTGTACAGTAGCTGCTATCAGTCAGTGAATATCCAGAAACTGTACAGGTCAGAGACATCGACTGACCAGGTGTTACAACCTCAGTTGCAGGCTGAGTCAACTCAATACAGTTAATACCTGTTAAAAATAAAAGTTATTTAACATGTAGAGTGAAAAACTATATGAATAATAAAGCTTTCTGACTGAAATAATATAATCTGTTAGAATACAGACTCACAGGAAGCAGCTGATAACAACAACAGCAGTAGACGTGTGGAGAACATGGTGAGAGCTGGAGCTGAACTAGAACAAACTGCTGATCTTCACCACAACATGCTTCAATAAATAGGAGAAGGTGGAGAATTTGCATAGAGCTTCACTTCATGTGTGTCATTAGTCTTGTTCCAGCTTCAAGAAGAACAAAATAATGTTGAGTAATAAAAACATAAAAGCATCATGAATTTATCAGACAGTCACAATATTTATCATAATGTCTGATGTCATGACAGTTTATGTTACATACAATTTCATCTCTCATGACTTTTACCAGTAGTGGTCAAATGACACTGTTACATTACTGAATTAAATCTATCCTGATGATTAATGACTGTGAGTATTTGGTGTCTCTTGACTTGTTTACAGCATGTTTATGTTGATGGTTGAAGTAAAGAGTTCCTGACTGAACAAACGTGTACAGAATGATCGATTATTAATATTTAATTACTTTATTTATTCCAGTGAGATTGAGCCCATTAGCTTGCCTTAATAAAGAAGCCCACTTCCTGTTCTTTGTTTTATTATAATATACTTTATTGGTAAAAGTTTCATAGGAGCTAGTTTTGGAGTTAAATTCATGAAACTTTGCAGGATCATAGAGGTTCATGGTAATAGTGAAGATCTCATATACTGGTTTTGTACAACATTTGTTTAAATAGGTTTTTCCCCAAAGGAACTTCCACAAATCTTTCACAGTGACCCTCATAGAGATTCCATACAGACTCAGGCAGGGCAACAGCCCACACATCACACTAGGGGTTACACCACTAACTCATTTCTGCGCTGGACCGTCCACTTCACACTTTTAGTCTCCTGCAATGACAGACTCATAAACCGGACACTGGCTAAACTAAAAGATGAACTAGTTTTAATTAGCAGGAGTGAGTTAGTCTCTACAACAGCAACACTTAACCAGTCTACAGCATAGAGATCAGCCGTGTTACCCACTACACTATATCAACCATACTGACCACTGTGTGTCTCTCTGTCATGACTGTCGTGTCCAGCACTCTTGATTTGAACTCCCAGGTGTCTGTAATGCAGAGAGTGGAGATGTACGGTCCCACAGTGGAAGATGTCTATAGAGACCATACGACCTTCCATCTCTGTGAAAAAGCTTGTTTTTAAATCATTGTACTACATAGTGATTGTATTCCAAAGGCTAGTGTGAGATGGGACTCCTCCTCCAGGAGTGGATGTTGTGATGCTAGCCTGTCTATTTATGATGTGCTACGTCTTGCTAGAACTGGTGTTAGCAGCTAGCACTGGATGCTTCATTTTGAGGAGGTTTAATACATTTAAAGTGAACTGAATGTCTTAACAGGGTTAATATTAACAGACAATGTAGGAGTTAAAAAGTATATCATATAATTCATATGGTACATATACAACTGACTGAACTCCAACTCAAATTTTAGATCTGATCAAAATGGGTTTATTAGTAAATATTGCCCCCTACAGGTTCCATATGGTACTGATCTCTTTGAAACACTGTAACTGAGGCGGGCTTTCCTACTGGGGGGAGGTTTTTGTACAGGGTCTGTGTTGATCTGTATCACTGTGGCGTTCACGAGCGCAGTAATACACAGCTGTGTCTCCAGTCTGCAGATTCTGTCCTGTTAGGGTGACGGTGCTTCTGGACGTGTCTCTAGTAACTACAAACCTGCTTTTCAGTTTATCACTGTAGTAAGTGTTACCGCTACCACATATCTCTCCAACCCACTCCAGAGCTTTTCCTGCAGGCTGCCGTATCCAGTGTGTACAGTAGCTGCGATCAGTCACTGAATATCCAGAAAGTGTACAGGTCAGAGACATCGTCTGACCAGGTGTTACCACCATGGATGCAGGCTGGCTCAGCTCAATACAGTTAATACCTGTTAAAGATAAAAGTTATTTAAACATTTAGAAGCTCCATAATAAACCCTCTCAGTCTAACATTATTCTGTTCATCCTATCAGACACTCACAGCACACAGTGGCTAATAGTAACAGCAGCAGTCGTGTAAGAAACATGGTGGGAGATACAGTTAAACAAGAACACACTGCAGATCTTCACACCTACATGTTTAAATAAGGAAGCTAATGCAGAACATTTGCATAGAGCATCACTTCATGTAGATTTGTTAGGCCACACCCAGCTTTAGAATTTTCTATATATCTTTCTTTTAGTGTTTGATTCTAGTATATAGAGAGTTAACAGTTTATAGTAAACAGTAGTATAGTTTTTATACAGTTCTTGGAGGAGGTGCTAAAAATTAGATTTACTGATGTTGTAGCAAAAGTAAGAATCTGATCAGCAAGGTCAGTAACAGAGGTCAAGCACTCAGAGCTCTAATGTTCTCTTGATGTGTCTCACACACTGTCTTTCTTTATTGTAACTGTAGTGGATTAGTTATGTTTGTTCTAGATACTGACTACATTATGCTTTACATAATGTATAGCGTATGTGTTGCACAGACTGGTCATCTTTACTGCTCACTGATGATCCCTGATGTTGACCAGTTGCTGACCACATGAATATGACAATAATCATCCTCAGAGCTGTTCAGACAATAACAGCATTTAAAACCTGACACTGTGACCCGAGGATGCAACACTGAGTGTGTTTAACCAGCTGAACTCAACATCCACGTTTCTACATTTTGATCTATCCTAAAGGTGTCACAGTGTAGTTTCAACATCACCTTAATAACAACAAGCAAGTCTTTTTACATCTGCTGTGAATGTATAATATAATATAACATAATATAATATAATATAATATAATATAATATAATATAATATAATATAATAATACAGTAAGTGTTTCTCTGTAAATGAATGAGGGAGTGTTCAAGTACAGCTCTGTCACTGTTTTCTATCACTGTGAGACTCGTCTAGCACAATAATACACAGCAGTGTCTTCACTCTTCAGACTGTTCATCTGTAAGTACAGCTGACTGCTGGAGTCGGATCTGGAGATGGTGAATCTTCCCTGCACTGACTGGGAATAATAGATGTGAGAACTATATGTGTGTATGAACGCGATCCATTCCAGTCCTTTACCAGGAGCCTGTCTGACCCACACCATAGCATAGTCACTGAATGTAAATCCAGAAGCTGTACAGGTCAGTTTATGAGACTCTCCAGGTTTTTTAATCACAGCTTCAGACTGAGTGAGAGTCTGACTCTGAAAACCTGAAGAAAAGAAGAAAAAATTAAACTCTGTATTATTATTATTTGCTATAGTTTTCCAGAATCAAGCTGATCCAGACACATACATGGAAGACTAGTGAGCATCAGCAGTATTAGAGATGTACTGAACATGGTTGAGGTTGTAGCTGAGCTGATGATCTTCTCTCTGCAGGTCTCTCAGTGCTGTTCAGTGTCTCTTCATAAAGAGAGGAGGAGGATTTGCATAGTTACAGTTTCAGTTTGTTTAACTCACTCGTCTGTGAACTGTATGTACTTATTAGTAGGTAGATCACCACCTGGTAGGTTAGTAGTAGGTAACATAGCCAAACACTGATGGTCAAACACTAATGTTAATTGGCTAAATTAGTCTTTGGGGAGAAAACTGTGCTTAGCTAGCCAGTGTTAGCATTATTAGCTAACATCATGTAGCTAACACTGCCTCTCCATCTCTTTTTTAGACCCTAAATAACAATAACAGAATAAATCTCTACTATAAGGTCATGAATTATGACTTCATGTTCACTCTTCAAGCTGTTTATTTGTGAGTACAGCTGAAAACTGTGAATAGTGGTTATACTAAAGTAGGCAGGACCAAAAAAACCCTCAACCTAAGAGTTAATATCTAACCAGTAAAGGTTTCCAAGTTTAATAATAAAACCTGCAGTGTATCATGATGTTCTAGTGCCTCCTGCTGGTCTATAAATGACCTCAGTTGCCTTGTTTTAACCACTCTGGTGAGGTTTTTTTTGTGTGTGTGCAGCTGGTTCACATGTTTGCACCACAGTAATAAACAGCCTGCGCAGTCAAGTCGGTCAGCTTCTGGTGAGTTCCAAACCTCCCTCAACAGGCTTCTCATAAACAGTTCTACTGGCATCAGACCAGATCACCTCAATGCGCTCTAGAGCTTTTCCAGTCTGTTGTCTGATCCCGTGAATGCTGTGGCCTCCAAAGTTAAATCCAGATCCTCTACAGGAGAGACTCAAGAGTTTCTCCAGGTGTTTTCAGCACAGACTCAAAGGGAATGGACTCAGAAAACATAGAGATGTTAATTACAACCAGTTTCTATTCAATATTCAGTCCAGTTTTATAGAAACACGGTACAACCACATTAAAACCATGTAAAACGGAGAACTCACTGCTGAAGGTGAGCAGTATCAGTAATAAGGAGAGCGTGTTCTTCATGATGAGTGTTGATGAGACTCTACTGCTCCACTCAGCTTCAGCAGCACATAAGTACTGAATGGAGACACAACACACTGGATTTGCAACATGATGTCATGAATTTTGGGATTAAAGGTAAAACAAAAAACAATTTGTGGGAAATGATAATTTGCATCTGTCACAGCACAGGCCTCCCTGCCAGTCTCCAGCAGAGGGCTGAGTCAGCACAGAGGGAGGCCTTGCAGGAAAGGAGAAAGAACTCCAATTCCCAGGATCCTTGGAAATCAGTGCTGACTGGGCTCACCTGTGCAGCTTCCTATATAAGTCAGCCTCAAACATGAGTCTGCATCGCACCTTTGTAGAGGGGCGGTCGGTAAGAGGTGAGTATGTAGGAAGAGAAAAAGGCAAAAGACAATAAAACAAAAAGAGGAAATCAGTAAAAGAAGAAGAAGAAAAACAGAAGACTGAAACAGAGAAAAGTAAAAAGGAAGCAAAAAAAAAACAGCAAATAAAAAAAGAGAAATGTTGAACTAAGACCTTAAAGATACTAAAAGAAGAGAAGAGTAATGAGAGAAAAGTTGAGTTTAAAAAGGGTTTCAGTTTGGGGTTTATTTCTTGAGGGGTTATATTGGTGATTGTGTATGAACACCATACTCTGGCGTTTTCTTTGTTTGCCGTTTCCCGCCTTTTTTCCTCTCACGCTGCTTTCCAGGCCTAAAGACTGCCTCCTCTTCTGCCCCTTGATGGTACAAGGGTAATGCAGTCTGGTCTGTAGTGACCCTAGGCATAGGTTTGATTCCCGCCTCGGGTGAACAAGCAGAAGCACCCTCGTTTCCCTCTACAACACATACAAAACCAATATAAACACAAAATTAATAAATAAACAGGTTCTCAAACTCTGCTCTTGGGTTCACCCCCAACTCACCTTGTGACAGCACCGTATTTTAAAGCTTTGAAGTTCAGCTGTTTGTAGAAGAATATTGTCATCTGAACTAAACATATGTGAAGACGTTCATCTGCCAGTGCAGGAGCTAGAATCTCTACTTAGACCAACATCAGTCAGCATCTTTAATACATCTAGACTTTGTTCAGTAATATAAGAGTTACCACAACTGATCATGGTCATTATAGATAACAGTATGTTTGATGTTTTAACAGATAATTATACTGTAAAAAAAACAGTATTGTCACTGTCAAAGTGTACAATCTGAAACACAGTACCTTTATTAGAGTATATATATATACATACATATCATATTAACAAACAACTCTGTGGCTTTTCCGTATTTCTATTGTATTTATATTGTGCAATGTATCCATACATTGATTTTGTGATACACTTACTGTAAGATTTATACAGTCTGTAGAGCCCAGATTTATGCAAATAAGCATATTATAGTGTAATGAAAAGAAGTAATAGATATGTTAATGTTTATTTTGTGACCACTTGTTGGTCCCTGAAGTTTAGAATGAGTCTCAAGTTGCTTTGTGTTACTCTGTGCTTTTTTAAATGGCAGCCAACATAAAATAAAACAACATACATCATTTTCAGAAAAAAAGTTATTGAAGTTATTGTTAATAGTAATAAAAATAAACAAAACACAGGAAATTCAAATGCTTTAGAATATCATATCATTGCTAAGCAACTACAGACTGTTGAATAAGAAGAAGAAGAATATTCTGTTGTCACTTAATATTGCAGTCATTTCCTAAACCTTCTGATATACCAAATTACTACTGTGAGTCTTATATACAATCCTGTGTACAAGTTTTAGGCACTTGGAGACATAATTATATTTTATTATATTTAAAAAGATATTTTAAAAATCTCGACAGGAAGCTTTTACTTGCCCGACAAAACACATTATTTTTTTAAATAATCAAATAATACAGTAAGTAGTGCTTTTACATACGTCAGTGTGTTTATTTAACTTTTTCCAAGCTTCTTCTTGTGGAACCAACCCAGTATTATTTACAGTTCTCATCTAATACCTGCTTTGACTGCTCAGTACTTCATTAAGCTAAATCAAGATTGCTGCTGAAGGAACTGAACACATTCATACAACGTCTGGGGCGTCCAGGAGAAATCTGGAACTACACTTTGTTCTTCTGGAGCCCAGATCCTACTGGCCCTCCATCCACGTGGGTCGAACCAGTCCCCCGACTCTCCAGCTTTGCCGCCGCCAAAGTCCCGGCTAGAGCAGAAATCCAATGGAGAGAACTTATTTCTGCCCAACGCCAGGAACTTACAGAGTTGGTGGAACAGTTCCGGGATGTATTCTCTGCCACCCCTGGCCGGACCCACGTTATCCAGCATGACATTCGGACTCCTGTGGGAGTGACCGTTCGGCAGCAGCCCTACCGTGTCCCTGAGGCCCGTCGCGCGGTCATACAGGAGGAGGTGAAATGAATGTTGGCCGCTGGTATCATTGAGCCATCCAACAGCCCGTGGTCCAGCCCCATCGTCCTGGTCCCCAAACCGGATGGTTCGTGGAGGTTCTGCAATGACTTAAGGAAATTAAATGAGGTCTCGCAGTTCGACTCTTACCCTCTTCCCCGGGTGGACGACCTGATTGATCGTCTAGGTAGGTCTCACTTTATTTCCACCTTGGACCTCACCAAGAGATACTGGCAGGTGTCCCTCACGCCGGAGGCCCGTCCCAAGACGGCTTTTTCCACCCCTGCAGGCCACTGGCATTACCGGGTTCTCCCGTTCGGCCTGCATGGGGCCCCGGCCACCTTCCAGCGTCTCATGGATGTGGTCCTAAGGCCGCTCCAGGCCTTTGCGGTGGCCTACCTGGACATCATCATCGTCCACTCGGAAACATGGTCTAAACACGTCGAACACCTGAGGAGGGTATTGAGCAGCCTCCACGAGGCTGGACTCACGGCCAACCCCAAAAAGTGCCACCTTGGGCTCACGGAAGCCTACTACCTGGGCTATCGCATTGGGCGAGGACTATTACGGCCCCGGCACAGTAAGGTGGAGGCCATCTTTAACCTTCCGAGGCCCAAGACCAAAAAAAAGGTACGTGTCTTTTTGGGGTTGGCGGGCTATTACCGGCAGTTCACCTCTAACTTCTCCTCTATAGTCTTGTTCATCAGCCGCCCTGGCCATCAAATGGATCATAGAGAATCTACGTTTTTACCTGACTGGTAGGCCCTTTGTCCTGGTAACGGACCATGCCCCCCTACAGTGGCTGGCCCGGGCTAAGGATTCTAACCCACGTGTCACCCGGTGGTTCCTCTCCCTGCAGGATTTCTCGTTCCAGGTGCAGCATAGAGCAGGTGCCTTGCACGGCAACGCGGATGCCCTCTCCCGCCTGCCGGCCTGCTGGGCATCAGAGGGCCCTCCTCCCAGTGTGTCTCTAAGGGTGGGGGGGAGGTGGGGGGGGCATGGCCAGCGGCCGCCTCATTGGTCCAGCTCCTCCGAGAGATGCTGGGTGTCTTCCTGAATGATGCTCTGCCTCTAATGAAGCCATTTACATTCACTGTTTAAAAGGGTTTGTGTTAATTAATTGATTTGGTCAGCGAAGAACATCAGTTTCAGGTCATTTTTCAACTGCCAGGTGAATAGCTGTCCCAGGCATTGAGTACGCTTCTTCTCAATTCTGAATTCACCTCATCCTGCTACTGCCTTCAGCGGTTACATCATCAATAAAGATAAGACAGCCAGTGCCATACATGCCCATTGCACCATGTTTTAAAGATCAGGTTGCAAGCTTTACATTATAAGTTCCTCAGTTCCTGAGTTCAACCCCGAAGAAGATCTATCTTTGTTTCATCTGCTTCATTGCTGTTTGCTGTAATGTTGAAAGCAGCAAATAAACAGGCTCAATGTATTAAAAGAGAAAACGAAAAACATTTTACATTAATCACATTACTTTGCTCTCTTAATGAATAAAAGATTGTACATGAATTAATGTTGTGTTGTTTTTGAATCCAAAGAAACAAGTTTGATGGTCAAGATATAAGAATCTATAATTGTATATGATATAGTTTTAAAAGCACATTGACATCATGCTGCTGTTCTTCTATTTACAGCAGTCTTTGGTATGTCTATGTTCTATTGCTAAGCCCACCGGGTGCGTTGAATTTGACACACCTGATGTTTTGGCAGTGTCTCTTAGAGTCATGCTGAGCAACATTAAAGCTGATATTTGGTGTTTTAACCTCATAGTCATTGATTCATTTCAAAACCACTATGCTGAAGTACTGAGACAAAATGGAAAGAAAAGTCACTGTTCAATTCAGAATCAGAATCAGAATCAGAAATACTTTATTGATTACAGTTATTACAGTAGCAGCCGGTTATGTAGAAGAATAAACACTCTAATAATAATTTACAATAAAAAAGAAATTTGCAATATGTACACATTATATAAACTTTTATAATACAATAGAAGAATAAAATATAAAGTGACTGTGGCACATATATAGGGTCTTATAATACAATAGAAGAATAAAATATAAAGCGACTGTGGCACAAATATAAAGTCTTATGATACAATTGAAGAATAAAATGTAAAGTGACTGTGGCACATATATAGGGTCTTATAATACAATTGAAGAATAAAATGTAAAGTGACTGTGGCACATATATAGGATCTTATAATACAATAGATGAATAAAATATAAAGCGACTGTGGCACATATATAGGGTCTTATAATACAATAGAAGAATAAAATATAAAGTGACTGTGGCACATATATAAAGTCTTATAATACAATAGAAGAATAAAATATGAAGTGACTGTGGATATAATAATAAGTACAGATATACTGTATACAGCAGTAAGAGTTTAGAATAGCAATTCCTTACACTTCCTGTAGTGCCTGTGTGTGTGTGTGTGTGTGTGTGTGTGTGTGTGTGTGTGTGTGTGTGGCTATGAGTGTGTGTGGGAGCATGTAAAATGAGAGTAATGATACATACGTTTTCTGTGATGTTGTATTGTGTATAAGCTGTGTGGTGGTCTTTATGAAATGTACAGTGTCTGGGGGCGTGTGCATATGTGTTTGTTTTTGTGCATTTTTGCACATATTTTCTGAATTTATAACAAGTTCATAGACAGAAAGTACAAAGTTGTATTTGGTAAATGTATATGAAACACATAGGACGTTATAACATATAGCTAATTACATACATATAGTACATTGTACATACATACAATGCATATTGCAGGTTGTTGTTATATATAGATTCTCATGTAGGTCCACAGTCTGTAATTGCTGAGCCACAAAGTGCTTCTATATGGTCAGTGGAGCTGATGACAGATATTGTAGAAAAAAGGAGGTGATGTTATGGCTGATCAGTGTATATGTGTATTTCATAGGTAAGAACTTATATATGATAATAATATGCCCCATAAATATTACAAACTGACGTGAAGAACCTACATGTAAAAACTATATATCACATATATTACAGCATTCTTATACAGAATATAAATATATATATTTTAGCCCACCAACCCAATATCATAACCCCCCCCCCGCCGTATTAACATCCCCTCATATTAACTGTAGTTCTACATTCACTCAGCTACACAGACGCAATAGAATGTTAGAATGTGAACTTCTGCCGCGACGTCATAATCACTAAGGCGTACAGTGTGTGTAAAGGAGAAGATGTGTGAAGTTGTGCGTGTGGTCAGTTTCTGGTCATTCTGAGTTGGAGCATCGAAAAGGATTACAGCAAAGATGAGCTGCCTCTGGTATTGGTGCCGTAGAGGCAGCGACTCCAGCTCGGAAACAGAGGAGCGTCAAACAGAAGTTAATTTAAGGAAGAAAAAGAAAAGAGGAAAACGAAGGAGTGAGCAGGACACAAAAAAGGACCAACAGGCTGCAAAAGTGGAGGAGGAGGTGGCCGTTGTAGAGCCTCCAGTAGAAGAAACAGCTGGAGGCCTACAGAGTGTCTCGGCTGAGACACTGGAGGAAACGCCACCTCCTCCTGAGAACCTCATCTCCTCAGAGCCGACTGAAATGCCTCTGGAGGAGAAATCAGCGGATGCTGAGCAGCCTCTGAGTGAGTAGATGAGATGTGATTGTAATTTACAGTAAATACTAAATACTTTATAAAACAGACTGAATCATTTAGAACAGGCTGTAGTTTGTAGTAGCTACTCAGTAATAACTGCTAAATTCATGGTAGAAGATGAAGAATTCACAGCAGGCCGTTATTATTAATTCATATTAACAAACATAAGTTAATAAATAATTCACAGTAGTAATTACACAGTCCGGGAGTACTTAATAGGAGGGATTAAGTGGTAATGATTTATCTATTTCTCTGGTTGGTGAATTGACCAATCAGAAGAGAGTGGGTAAGTTGACAGTTAACCAATCAGAACAGAGTGGGGGAGTTAACCAGTTACAACAGATTGGATGAGCTGACCAATCAGAGCACACTGGTCCAACTGGGAGGCGGGTCTTAAAGACACAGGAGTTCTAATAGAGGATGAATACAAACAGATTCATTATGTAAGTTTATATATTATATTATATGTTATGTAAGTATAAAGTATGTAAATATATTTAAGTGGAACCCCAAAATAAAAATGTGAATATTAATTAAGAGTGTAAATGATGAATCTATGGAGGGTAAGTAAAGTAAAGGAAATGATGATTAAAGCACAACTGGTTTGAAATCCTGTTAGTTTTAGTGTTTATTTAATTTTTTATTTAATTTAGCAGATAATGAGACGGAGACCTTAATGGCGGCTAATGAAGTTCATTAATAAACATTCTGCTTGATGTCTCTAGAAGGACAGTCGGACATGGAAGCTGAGCCCACCGTCCAGCTACACCTGGCTGAGCAGAGCTGCATTGATCCCGTGAGTAAGTGAAGTAAATCATTACTAGATAAAATGATTATTATTAAACAGCTGCTGTTATTAGTCATTTATAAGATGTTAACACTCATGTTATTAATCTGAATAGGCTGTTTTGGTCTGATATGAGTAATAACAGTAGAAGATTCACCTTCAGTGCTGAAAATCAGTTTGCAGCTATTAAAGAACTCAGACACGTTTTACTAAGTGAATCTAGATTTGTCCAGTTTTTGGGTGAATAACACAAACACGATGGTCAGATTGAACCACAGTGATGGATTTGAACAGCTGTTGATGTTTCTTCATGTCACAGCAGGAGAGGAGCTCCAGACAGGAGGCGAGCTCCATATAGCAGTAGAGCACACTGAAAAGCTGATTGCTCCTGCTGTCGAGCAGCTCACCCTGGAGGAGCTTCCGGCTCGCATTGAGCCACTTCAGGGTGAGTAAAGGAACCAGATCTCAGGTTCTATTGCAGAAATAGGTTCGTACAGGGTTCTTGGGTTAGATATACAGCTCTGGAGAAAAGCTTTCATTGGTATACAAGGTTCTTCATCTTTCTTTAAAGCAACCTCCAATAAGATGTTCTTTAGGGAACGCATAGTGGTTCTTCTATGGCATCGTTCAAGAAGAAAGATTATTAATACTTCAGTATTAGCACTTTGGAAGACATCAGATGTAATACAGTGTTCAGGTACTTTACTGAATGATCTGCTGAAACTCTACAGGCTTTATTAGTGTAATACAGTGTTCAGGTACTTTACTGAATGATCTGCTTAATCTCTACAGGCTTTATTAGTGTAATACAGTGTTCAGGTACTTTACTGAATGATCTGCTGAGAGTCTACAGGCTTTATTAGTGTAATACAGTGTTCAAGTACTTTACTGAATGATCTGCTTAAACTCTACAGGCTTTATTAGTGTAATACAGTTTTCAGGTACTTTACTGAATGATCTGCTGAAACTCTACAGGCTTTATTAGTGTAATACAGTGTTCAGGTACTTTACTGAATGATCTGCTGAAACTCTACAGGCTTAATTAGTGTAATACAGTTTTCAGGTACTTTACTGAATAATCTGCTGAAACTCTACAGGCTTTATTAGTGTAATACAGTGTTCAGGTACTTTACTGAATGATCTGCTGAGACTCTACAGGCTTTATTAGTGTAATACAGTGTTCAGGTACTTTACTGAATGATCTGCTGAAACTAGACCCACCCCTTGTTCTACACTGGCACGTGTGTGTTTCCACTATTGAGCAGTGATCTTTGGAGTCAGGGTTAGTCTCCCAGCAGACACAGCTTATCACGCCGCGGATCGGTTTCTTATAAGCGCTTCTAAACTGCAGCTAGATCCTCAGATTTATAGAGAAATATATTCAGTTTGGTGGAGGTCAATCCCTCAGATATTGGTATAAGGTCCTGTGTAAAAATAAAGAATTAATGAAATGAACCAAAATTAATTTTTAATTAAAAGTACAACTGATCTGAGTGGTTGAGTTGACCAATCAGAGCACACTGGTCCAATTGGGAAGCAGGGCGTAAAGACACAGGAGGTCTAACAGAGTGTTTCAGACAGAGAATGAATACAGACAGATACATTATGAGAAAAATATATTATGTTTTAAGAAGTATGTAAATGTATGTAAGTATAAAGTATGTAAATATATTTGAGCAGAACCCCAAAAAAAAAATATGAATATTAATTAAGAGTGTAAATGATGAATTTATGGAGGGTAAGTAAAGTAAAGGAAATGATGATAAAAGCACAACTGGTTTGAAATCCTGTTAGTTTTAAGTGTTTATTTAATTTTTAATTCAATTTAGCAGATAATGGACGGAGACCTTAATGGCGGCTAATGAAGTTTATTAATAAACATTCTGCTTGATGTCTCTAGAAGGACAGTCGGACATGGAAGCTGAGCCCACTGTCCAGCTACACCTGGCTGAGCAGAGCTGCATTGATCCCCTGAGTAAGTCAAGTAAATCATTACTAGATAAAATGATTATTATAAAACAGCTGCTGTTATTAGTCATTTATAAGATGTTAACACTCATGTTATTAATCATGAATAGGCTGTTTTGGTCTGATATGAGTAATAACAGCAGAAGATTCACCTTCGGTGCTGAAAATCAGTTTGCAGCTATTAAAGAACTCAGACTTGTTTTACTAAGTGAATCTAGATTTGTCCAGTTTTTGGGTAGATAACACAAACATGATGGTCAGATTGAACCACAGTGATGGATTTGGATCAGCTGTTGATGTTTCTTCATGTCACAGCAGGAGACGAGCTCCAGACAGGAGGCGAGCTCCAGACTGCAGTAGAGCTCGCTGAAAAGCTGATTGCTCCTGCTGTCGAGCAGCTCGCCCTGGAGGAGCTTCCGGCTCACACTGAGACGCTTCAGGGTGAGTAAAGGAACCAGATTTCAGGTTCTATAGCAGAAATAGTTTCCTACAGGGTTCTTGGGTTAGATATACGGCTCTGGAGAAAAGCTTTCATTGGTATACCAGGTTCTTCATCTTTCTCTAAAGTAACCTCCAATAAGATGTTCTTTAGGGAACGCATAGTGGTTCTTCTATGGCATCGTTCAAGAAGGAAGAATACTCATACTTCAGTATTAGCACTTTGGAAGACATTAGATTCCATCATCAGAACATATATACATTTTTATTGAACAGAAAATTATTCTTATTGCAGACGAAGATGCTGCTGAAGCACCCAATGAAGTTCTTGGTGAAGTTCTCAACATCTCGGCTGAATTGAGCGACGTCACCAATCACCAACCTGTGGGTGAGTAATGACAATAAAACACTGCTGATCACAAATCACAAAGCTGGATTACAGCACACAACCAGACTGAACATTCTCCAGTAGTTTCAGCCTCGATATCAGTGTTGAAGATGTTTTTCAGCTGAACCCACTGAAATAATAGATTCACCTGAAAAACTCTGCTCAGTAAATCTGACTTCCAGAAAGTCTCATTAGAGATTCTTTTCATTTTGTTCTCCAGCTGACGTCAAGGAGCTGAACATGGACGAAGCTGGACCACAGACCAAAAAAAAGACCAGAAGGGGAACCAGAGGCCGAGGCAGAAGAATTAATTATAAGAAGGAGAAAGAAAGAGGAGAGGACCGGAGACTGGAAGCAACAGCAGAGGATCAGCAGGTACAGGGTTCATCATTCAGCTCTAGTCATGTTCCCTATAGTTCTTTTGTATTGCAGCTGGTATGTAGTAGATGTTGTTACTGGTGTTGTTGCATCTGATGCTTCTTTAAAGCAACTTTTCACATGAAAAGGGTTCTTAACATTTCTTACTGTTGTTGTAGGGAGCCGTCAATGAAGGTCAGGAAAGAAACTGGTACGGCGATGAGTGGCAGGCCTCTGGTTCCCAACAACATCATAAAAACAATGGACCAAAGCGTCTATTCCACAATAGAGTGGACCGGACCAGATCAATAAACACTGATCAACAATAACACACAAACAAACACACATACAATCACATGTACACACAATCACATACAAACATAATCACATACACACACAATCACATACACACACACAATCACATACACACACAAACAGACAACAAGCAAATAAAAAAACACAAAAAAAACAACAAAATCAACAAAAAATAATAAAAAAAGAACCTAAGCATCCTTAAAAAACATTTTTTTAATTAGTGTAATTAAGCGTTCAGGTACTTTACTGAATGATCTGCTACAACTCTACAGGCTTTATTAGTGTAATACAGTGTTCAGGTACCTTACTGAATGATCTGCTGAAACTCTACAGGCTTTATTAGTGTAATACAGTGTTCAGGTACCTTACTGAATGATCTGCTGAAACTCTACAGGCTTTATTAGTGTAATACAGTGTTCAGGTACTTTATTGAATGATCTGCTGAAACTCTACAGGCTTTATTGGTGTAATACAGTGTTCAGGTACTTTACTGAATGATCTGCTGAAACTCTACAGTCTTTATTAGTGTAATACAGTGTTCAGGTACTTTATTGAAGGATATGCTGAAACTCTACAGGCTTTATTAGTGTAATACAGTGTTCAGGTGTTTTACTGACTGATCTGCTGAAACTAGACCCACCGCTTGCTCTACACTGGCACGTGTGTGTTTCCACTATTGAGCAGTGGTCTTTGGAGTCAGGGTTAGTCTCCCAGCAGACACAGCTTATCACGCGCGGATCAGTTTCTTATAAGCGCTTCTAAACTGCAGCTAGATCCTCAGATCCATAGAGAAATATATTCAGTTTGGTGGAGGTCAATCTCTCAGATATTGGTATAAGGACCTGTGTAAAAATAAAGAATTAATGAAATAAATCATAATTAATTCTTAATTAAAGAAGAGTCTGCTAGCATGCACATACAGATCTGGACACACAGCAGAGGAGCGTCTGAAATAAGATGGTAAGCTACTCCAGTTATATAAGTTATGGTGACAGTGACACAAAACTTTCACGACCAACACTGAGACTGAGCTGAAAGAAAGTGACCACATTGAACCTGACCCAACAATGTTCGAGCAGATCACACAGGCTGCAGGTTAGTTGTTGGAAGAATGGGCAATTGGTCAACAGTATGAGCGGTGGTGCTGTACGCGTGTAAGGAGGTATGAGAGTATGTTTGTGAATGTAGAGTATGTGTGTAGAGTATGTGTGTGAGTGTGGAGTATGTGTGTGAGTGTAGATTATGTGTGTAGAGTATGTGTGTGAGTGTAGAGTATGTGTGTGATTGTAGAGTATGTGGGAGTGTACAGTATGTGTGTGAGTGTAGAGTATGTTTGAGTGTATAGTATGTGTGTGAGTGTAGAGTATGTGTGTAGAGTGTGTGTGTGTAGAGTATGTGTGTGAGTGTGGAGTATGTGTGTAAGTGTAGATTATGTGTATAGAGCATGCGTGTGAGTGTAGAGAGTGTGTGTTTGTATAGAGTATGTGTGTGTGTAGAGTGTGTGTAGAGTATGTGTGTGTGTAGAGTGTGTGTAGAGTATGTGTGTGTGTAGAGTGTGTGTAGAGTATGTGTGTGTGTAAAGTGTGTGTGTGTGTGTTGAGCAGGGGTGTCAAACTCATTTTCACCGAGGGCCACATCCTCAAAGGGCCAGATGTAACTTATAAATGTAACCAAATTTAATATAAAATGAATGTAACTCCTCCTTAATGTTAAATAACTCTGAATGTTTTACTTACTCAATTAAAACATTACAGTTTTGAAATCCACAAACTCCATCAATCAAGGATCAAACTATTCAAGTAAATAAAAAATAACATCAAACACAAGTTATAATATTAACTTTGATCAAAATGTTTGACTGAAATGAGGCTTAATTAGTATAAAATCAAAAATTGTGAGCTGCTAAGAACATGTGTGACAGATAAAAAAGCAGCCTTGCATCAAATTAATGAGATGCTTTGATTACAATAAACACATAAAACCTGCAAACACTAAATACACTGCAACAGCAGCTACACATATCTGTTTCATCAACAGCTAATGAAGAAGCTGTGTAGCTGCGTGACTCCTCGGCCAGCTGTGTTGCAAGATGTTCTGCTAGTGACTCGGTCAGTGATGATGTTTCTTGACAAACATTGTTGAAAATCTGAGTCTGGTCGGGACACACCTGCTTACAGACCTTCAGCATGCACTGCTTCAAAAACGCTCCCTCTGAAAAACACTTTGAAGCACGGGCGATTTCTTCAGCCGCAATAAAGCTAGCTTTCACTGACGCACTGTTTGTGGCTTTCGTGAACAGATTCTGCTGCAACTTCAGTTTGTCTTTTAATTCTTGTGCAATCTGTTGCTTTTCTTGAAGGCTAGCTTTGCGGGTACTGAGCTCCGTGCTTGAAGTTCAAATGTCGAAGTAGATTGTCTCTTTAATAACCGACATGTTGCTTCGTAACACAAGTCATACCGGTCTTTCACCTTGAAGCACCAACATGTATTCCATCTTTGTTGAAACAGCCGTCCATCTGCGTCAACTTTTCTTTTTCTGGACATTATGGGATCAACCGTGTTATCACATCAATGACTACACTGTCGTCTAGTGGCAGTAAACCGTAACACAATCGACATGCATTGTGGGAAATGTAGTTTTTGGTCAAAGCACGCTTCTGACCTATTTATTTTTAGACACTAAGACCTTTCAAGCTCTCGCAGGGATACTGAACGAAAGTCAGAACCAAACTTTAAAGGCTGATATTTCTGATATTTCTGAAAAGAAGGTGAGTCTTCTTATGATATAAGAGCTTTTGTTAGAACATCCATTCAACAGTAGGTGTACTAATACTAGTAATAATGTCAAGAGAACCATCAGCACTGAGGCCTTTAAGCTGTAGAACCAAATCTATCATATTATATGAAATATATATCTGTATTTTGATGTTCTAGCGCCTCCTGCTGGTCCATATGTGAACTCAGTTCCCTTGTTTTAGCCACTGTGGAGTCCTGTTCAGTCAAGCCAGTCAGCTTCAGATACACCATGTTTTTAGTATTTTCTCTGGTGATTTCCTCCTCCTCTCTCTCTCAAAGATGAAAGCTTTAAAACCTGTTTATCTGATGGGGACTGTTCAGAATATTCAGGATATTCAATAAATGACAGGTGGTCTGTGTGATTATTGGACAGTACTGAACATCACATGGTGGACTGCTCAGAAGAGATGTTTTTATTTGTTGGTTGAAACCTTTAAACGACTTTTAATAAAATATCTTTAGGAGTATAAAATGTGTCTGTTAGCTGTTAAGACAGGTCTAAATTTCACAATCAACAGAAAATAGACTTAAAGTAGATAAATACTTATCACGACCACATGTGCACTGATTGAATCCATTTAAAGCCTGTACAGTGGAGATCTATTACAGAGAGGATGTTTCTGTACAGGGTCTGTGTTGATGTGTCTCTGTAGAGTGCAGTAATACACAGCTGTGTGTCCAGTTTGCAGGTTTTGGTCCTCTTAAGGTCATTGTGCTGCTGGACGTGTCTCTAGTAACTACAAACCTGCTGATCAGTTTATCACTATGGTCAGTGTCACCACCACTACAAATCCTTACTTATTATTATTATTATTATTATTATTATTATTATTATTATTATGTAAGTTTATGAGTGTACTTAACAGATTATACTTGCACAATACAAACTCCGTAATTCATGTTTTCAGTTTAGGCATCCAGCAGATGCTCAGTATGGTTGTTATATTAGTGATTATAAGAAAATAAAGGTTCTACAACTGCAATAGCAAAGTTTTCATCAGCTGTAAACAAAAGGACTAATGCCTCCAAACCAACTTACAGCCTGTAGATACTCTAAACACTTTTGATCTTAATTCATGTTGAACATATATTTACTAAATAGACTTAAAACAAGTTCAGGAAACAGACATTAAGTGCCCATATTAACTGACAACCTGCAGCTGTTCTCTGTAAATGAATGAGGGAGTGTTTTTGTACAGATCTGTCACTGTTTTCTATCACTGTGAGTCTCACACAATAATACACAGCAGTGTCTTCACTCTTCAGACTGTTCATCTGTAAGTACAGCTGACTGCTGGAGTCGGATCTGGAGATGGTGAATCTTCCCTGCACTGACTGGGAATAGTAGATGGGAGTGCTGGACGTGCCAATATATGCAATCCATTCCAGTCCTTTTCCAGGAGCCTGTCTGACCCACACCATAGCATAGCTACTGAATGTGAATCCAGAAGCTGTACAGGTCAGTTTATGAGACTCTCCAGGTTTTTTAATCACAGCTTCAGACTGAGTGAGAGTCTGACTCTGAAAACCTGCAGAAAAGAAGAAGAATGAAAGTTCTGAATGAAACATGATCACAGAAAGAGTTTCTCTGTATTTTACTCTCTTATTCAAAACCTGACACGTACATGGAAGACTAGTGAGCATCAGCAGTATTAGAGATGTTCTGAACATGGTTGAGGTTGTAGCTGAGCTGATGATCTTCTCTCTGCAGGTCTCTCAGTGCTGTTCAGCGTCTCTTCATAAAGAGAGGAGGAGGATTTGCATAGTTACAGTTTCAGATTGATTACATCACTCATCTCTATGTACTTATATGGACCTAGTCCACCTAGATTGTTTGTCTATAGATTCTAAGATTTTATAGATTCTTCATTCCTTATTATTATATATTCTGAAAATAATGATGAGAGCTTTTGATAGAACATCCATCCAACAGTGCACTAATACTAATGTTAATAGGACCACCAGCACAGAGGCCTTTAAGCTATATAAGAGTTGCAGGACCACATCTATCATATTATATGAAATATATAACCTCTTAGTTCATAGGTTGATAAAAGCTGCATGGTATTTTGATGTTGTAGCGCCTCCTGCTGGTCTATATTTAAACTCAGTTCCCTTGTTTTAACCACTCTGTGCAGCTGGTTCACATGTTTGTACCATTGTGGTTTCTTACACAGTAATAAACAGCTGAGTCCTGTGCAGTCAAGCCGGTCAGCTTCAGATACACCATGTTTTTAGATTGACATCAGTTTATATCTGGGAAGGCAAACATGCCAGCCACTTTTTAAACCAGCTTTTCAGAGAAAAAGTGAAAACAATCAAAGCATACATTTCAGGCTTTTCCATTCAGTGTTTTTTGAGCATTGAAAAAAATCAGGTAAAAATAATAATACATTGCTAACTGATGTTAGCTGGAAGTATAAATGTTGTATGGTGAGGCTCTTTAGATCGTCAACCTAGGTTGTGAACAGGAATGCAAATGTATCTTAGAATATCATCACTGTCTAAAGAAAGAATGATTAAAACACTAGCGTTACAGTTCGACAGTTACTTTTAGCTCATGTTAAGAGGTTTTATTCCAAGCAGCTTTGGAGCATTTCTATTGGCCCATTCATCATGAACCTTTTACACAAGAAAAACTTCAGCTATGAACCTAAAATCAAGTTGAAGCCCAGTATAATGCAGTTCATGTGTATGCCAACTCAATTTTGAGATCAATGAACTTTCTGCTTCTCATCATCCAAAGAATCTCAAACCCGGTCAGTGATGTTACACTGTTGCGTTCAATAAGCATACATGAGGGATGTCTGTACAGATTCTCTTGCCTATCATGCAGGGACCTTGAAGGTAAAACAAACTCTACCTATTCTAATCTCAGACAGCATCAGCTTTCAAGAAATGTATGGAAATCTAGTAAATTAAAAACTATATAGTATATACTTTATATGCTTGTTTGTATGCAGGGGCGTAGCAGCAAATTCTGGGCCCTGTACACTCTCAATGTCAGTGGGCCCCTATCCATGACGGTACACGAGGAACGTGAGCAAAAAAAATAAGTAAATCATTTTTCATGGGCCCCTCTTCCTACTCGGGCCCTAGGTAGTCAGGTCTTCTTTCCCCCAACTACCACGCCCATGTTTATATGAAGTGTGTATTAGGTGTATATTACAGTATGATCAGAGGACACTGTCTGAATCCTGCAGGTTATATACAATTTGATATCGTATATATCAGTTTATACACAGTAAGGCAAACGACACTGTCAGAATTCTAGAGTTTATGTACATTATATTACAGCTTATATACGAATAGTTTCAAGTTTCAAGTTTATTTGTCATTTGCACATCATGTCAGGACATAACATGCATTGAAATGTTTGGGGTGAGACTCAGATACAACTCTACAGCAGGACAGCGTTATATATGTAAAACAGTGCAAACACACAATAAATAGACAATATTAAAGTAAAAATAAGCTAGAAAATATACATATAGTTAGAAGTGAAATATATAAAGGACTATACAAAACATACATAAGATATATACATAAGACATATAGGAGGACATATGTAGAAACTTATGCATTGTCAGGTTATCTAAGAAGATATATCTATTTAGTGATATTGTTCATAGCAGCGATATTAGAATAAATAATAAAATAGTATAACATAATATAATATAGCAGTGGCCGAGTGAAACGGTATTGGGGTCTTTCAGCCTCACTGTTTGTTCAGAAGCCTGACAGCGTGTGGGTAGATACTGTTCAGTAGCTGGTTGTTCTGGTCTGGATGCGGAATCTCCTGCCTCCTGGGTGAGGCAGCAGGACTGGTAGATGTCCTGTAAGGCTGGTAGTTTGTTCCTCAGGCAGCGGGACTGGTAGATGTCCTGTAAGGCTGGTAGTTTGTTCCTCAGGCAGCGGGACTGGTAGATGTCCTGTAAGGCTGGTAGTTTGTTCCTCAGGCAGCGGGACTGGTAGATGTCCTGTAAGGCTGGTAGTTTGTTCCTCAGGCAGCGGGATTGATAGATGTCCTGTAAGGCTGGTAGTTTGTTCCTCAGGCAGCGGGACTAGTAGATGTCCTGTAAGGCTGGTAGTTTGTTCCTCAGGCAGCGGGACTAGTAGATGTCCTGTAAGGCTGGTAGTTTGTTCCTCAGGCAGCGGGACTGGTAGATGTCTTGTAAGGCTGGTAGTTTGTTCCTCAGGCAGCCGGATTGGTAGATGTCCTGTAAGGCTGGTAGTTTGTTCCTCAGGCAGCGGGACTCGTAGATGTCTTGTAAGGCTGGTAGTTTGTTCCTCAGGCAGCCGGACTGGTAGATGTCCTGTAAGGCTGGTAGTTTGTTCCTCAGGCAGCCGGACTGGTAGATGTCCTGTAAGGCTGGTAGTTTGTTCCTCATGCAGCGGGAATGGTAGATGTCCTGTAAGGCTGGTAGTTTGTTCCTCAGGCAGCCGGACTGGTAGATGTCCTGTAAGGCTGGTAGTTTGTTCCTTAGGCAGCGGGATTGATAGATGTCCTGTAAGGCTGGTAGTTTGTTCCTCTGGCAGCCGGACTGGTAGATGTCCTGTAAGGCTGGTAGTTTGTTGCCTATGATGTATTCTGCTGACCTCACCACTCCTTTTAGGGCCTTGCGGTCGCAGGTAGTGCAGCTGCCGTACCAGACAGTGATGCAGCCCGTTAGGATGCTCTCTATAGAGCATCTGTAGAAGCTGGTGAGGAGATCAGGAGGCAGTCCAATCTTCCTAAGCCTACTGACACGGCAGATCTCACAATCGTGTTTGTGTGGAGGGACCAGGTGAGGTCATCAGAGAGGTGAACGCTGAGGAACTTAACACTGCTGACTCTCTCCACTTCAGCCCCGTTGATGTAAAGGGGAGAGTGACCGCACTTCTGCTGCTTCCTGTAGTCCACAATCATCTCCTTAATTCTGCTGATGTTTAGACGGAGATTGTTGTCGTGGCTCCACTCTGACAGAGCGCTGACCTCGTCTCTATAGGCTGTTTCATCTCCATCTGTGATGAGGCCTAGGATGGTAGTGTCATGAGGTTGGAAGACTGTTTGGCTACACAGTCATGAGTGTACAGGGAATACAGGAGTGGGCTGAGTACACATCCCTGGGGGGCCCCGTGCTCAGAGTCAGACTGGAAGAGATGCTGTCACCCACTCTCACCACCTGCGGTCTGCTCGTCAGGAAGTCCAGGATCCAGTTGCAGAGATGAGAGATCAAACCCAAGTCTTTGAGCTTCGGGATGAGTTTGGCTGGGATGGTTGTGTTGAATGCTGAGCTGTAATCTATGAACAGCATTCTCATATATCTGTTTTTTCTGTCCAAGTGTGTGAGAGCAGTTTGTACGGTCGTCTGTAGATCTGTTAATATAGTGTCGCTGTCCAAAAGATACTTGTTTTTCTTTGTACAGTGAAAATATAGCAGTGATTTTCAACAAAGCTATTATGTGTACATTATATGAAGTGTGCACTAAAAGAAAAGAGCCACAAAGAAGACTAGTTACACTGAATTAGACTGAAAGTACAGTATGTTTTTAGTTTTACTGCAAAATTGTCATTTTGGAGATTTTTTTGAGTTAATGAGCACTGTTACTTCAATTATTACTCTTTCTTTTCTGGGATAGGATTACAGAGCTGATAACAACAGCTGTCCTCTGTAAATGAATGAGGGAGTGTTTTTGTACAGCTCTGTCACTGTTTTCTATCACTGTGAGTCTCACACAATAATACACAGCAGTGTCTTCACTCTTCAGACTGTAAGTACAGCTGACTGCTGGAGTCGGATCTGGAGATGGTGAATCTTCCCTGCACTGACTGGGAATAGTAGATGTGAGAGCTTCCTGTGTGTATGAACGCAATCCATTCCAGTCCTTTTCCAGGAGCCTGTCTGACCCAGTCATGCGATAGCTACTGAATGTGAATCCAGAAGCTGTGCAGGTCAGTTTATGAGACTCTCCAGGTTTTTTAACTACAGACTCTTCAGACTGAGTGAGAGTCTGACTCTGAACACCTGCAGAAAGAAGAAGAATGAAAGTTCTGAATGAAACATGATCACAGAAGAGTTTCTCTGTATTTTATTCTCTATATTCAAAACCTGACACGTACATGGAAGACTAGTGAGCATCAGCAGTATTAGAGATGTACTGAACATGGTTGAGGTTGTAGCTGAGCTGATGATCTTCTCTCTGCAGGTCTCTCAGTGCTGTTCAGCGTCTCTTCATAAAGAGAGGAGGAGGATTTGCATAGTTACAGTTTCAGAAATATTACCTCACTCGTCTGTTAGTACATTTATACAATATATCTCACAGCAGGTCTTTAACTGACAGTATTTAGGCATTTCTGTAAATTGACAGATTGAGCCACCTGTCTCCACAACACCTTCAACAAAAGCTCACTGTAAAAATAAATAAATTAAAAAAAAAAAATAAAAATAATCACCATCTTCCTCTCCTACTCATGTAAACTGGGAATCTTGGGTAACACTCTCGTAAGCATTTCAAGACCAATCCCAAGGCAGACGTCTCTGGCTCCGCCCACACAGACCAGTTTAATTTATTCATCCGTCCATGGACGTCTGCTGCCCATTGGCTGTGACTTCTTTTGTACACATAGAGTCACATAAAAGCTGGATCATAAAGCGGGTTAAGAGTGCTGAACACAGAGCTGTCAATCAAACTGCTTATCAACTACACCCACACAGTTCTCAGAAGGATGTTTAATTCAACACAGGCAACTTTATTATAATAAAAACCTTTTAAGATTTTACTCTTGTGACATGTTAACTGACATGGAGATAGGCTGGTGAATAATGAGTCTGGAATTAACAGAATATATGGACAATAATAAATAAACATTCTATAAATGAGCTAATACAAAGAAATGTATGTATACACCCAACATGTAGGATAAACAAATCTAATAATTACAGCTCTCGAGAAGCTTATATTAAGGCACCAGCTATGATATACCATTAGCCGCTTTACAGGTTACACAATGGGGTTTTAGCACCCCCACATGGACGAAAAAAGAAAAACAGCAATAGCCTCTAAGCAGTAGTTCAATAACACAGGGAAGTTGACCACAAAATACAAATTTAGCACATTTCCACAGAATTACACCATCAACGCTAACCTGAAACAGCTCAATATTACAAAATATGTGAAGAAATAACACCAAACCCCAAATATTCAGTGAAATATAGGTATAAATACTGAAGCTACATTGCTAATGAGATAGCATATGAACAGAACTAAGCAATTCCCAAATAAAACAAACAGTAGTTTACTTTGTGTCACAGACTCAAATTGAAAGCACTCAAATCCACACCAGAACTAGAGGTGGGCGATACCGGGAATTTTGATATCGATCCGATACCAAGTAAACACAGGGTTAGTATCGCCGATACCGATACCGATACCTTTTAATATTTAAGCTTCATAGATCCAAAGGATCCAAAAGACCTAGAAAAGAATTTCGCAACACATTGTATATGACAACAAAATACTTTATTATAACAATCAACATTTTGTGTAGAAACAATGCAACAGTAACAAAACAAAGTTTGTCTTAACATTAGGAAAATAAATCTTATTTTGAGGTAAAAACAACCTAAAACAAAATCTCCAGAGGTAGACAAACCACAATACAACAAAAGTAACACACCACAACAAATACTGTAAACAGTTTCTGTCTAACAATACAATAAAATGAAACAAAAAATAAGGAAGTTCTGGCTTTAAACAAAATGAAAACAATTGAAAATTAAAGTTTTTTTCTTAAATAAAGAGTATAAAAATATAACTTAAAGCTAATTAAAACAATCTGAGGTTAGAGAGCTGCTCGCTGCAATGTGAAACATGTATCATTCTCTGATGAGTCCACCTTTACTGTTTTCCCCACATCCGGGATAGTTACAGTGTGGAGAAGACCCAAAGAAGCGTACCACCCAGACTGTTGCATGCCCAGAGTGAAGCATGGCGGTGGATCAGTGATGGTTTGGGCTGCCATATCACGGCGCGCTGCTCTGTGCTGTGACACAGCGTACTGAGCGCAGCACTGACAGAGAGTAGACTTTGATGTGACTACAACTGGAATGCAGAAGTTTGCATTAGCTGTAAACGAAAGGACTCTTGCCTCCAACCAACTCACAGCCTTCATCATTACTTTTGAGATCATGCTGCCCTCTGTTGGAGTCCAAAAACTTACTTTACTTTCAATGTAAGTCAATGGAAGCAGAATTTTTTCTATATTTGGGGTATTTCTATTGGTCCGATCAACATGAACATTTTACACCATATTAACGGCAGCTTTTCTGTTTAAATAATAAAGGCATTATACAGACATGCAGACATGTATACATACATTAAGTGCCCCTACTAACTGTCAACCAGCAGCTGTTCTCTGTAAGTGAACGAGGGAGTGTTTTTGTACAGATCTGTCACTGTTTTCTATCACTGTGAGTCTCTAGCACAATAATACACAGCAGTGTCTTCACTCTTCAGACTGTTCATCTGTAAGTACAGCTGACTGCTGGAGTCGGATCTGGAGATGGTGAATCTTCCCTGCACTGACTGGGAATAAGAGATGGGCGAGTTGGACGTGCCAATATATGCAATCCATTCCAGTCCTTTTCCAGGAGCCTATCTGATCCAGGCCATATAATAGCTCCTGAATGAGGATCCAGAAGCTGCACAGGTCAGTTTATGAGACTCTTCAGGTTTTTTAAGTACAGCTTCAGACTGAGTGAGAGTCTGACTCTGAAAACCTGCAGAAAAGAAGAAGAATGAAAGTTCTGAATGATACATGATCACAGAAAGAGTTTCTCTGTAATTTAGTCTCTTATTCAAAACCTGACACGTACATGGAAGACTAGTGAGCATCAGCAGTATTAGAGATGTTCTGAACATGGTTGAGGTTGTAGCTGAGCTGATGATCTTCTCTCTGCAGGTCTCTCAGTGCTGTTCAGCGTCTCTTCATAAAGAGAGGAGGAGGATTTGCATAATTACAGTTTCAGATTGATTACCTTACTCGTCTCTGAACTGTATGTACTTATATGGACTGAGTAAATTTTCACTACTCTCCTTTTTAATATGGTTGCCAGATTGTATTGGTTTCATCATGTCCTCCATTCTCTCTTTTTCTCTCATTAATGTACATGGAGTTGTCTTTTGAAAGCTGTTTGATAAATTATTAATAAATAACAGTTTCATTCACCTTCTTATCCTCTATAATGAAGCCTGACTTTAAAAAATCAAGCTGCAGAAAAACATTTCACACCCTCTTTAACAGATTTACCTCATCATTTATTTATTGATGGGCTTCGACTGACTGATCTGAACTCCTGCACAACTTCTTTCATCTAAAAGAATAAAAGTAAGTCTATTTGTGTTCACTACAAGGATTATTCTAGTTACTGTCTGTAACACTAATGTTAACTAGTTAAAGGTGTCCTGCACAGAGAACTGCTTAGATGGTAACATTATGAAGAGCTTTCAGCGTCATGGCCCCCAAATAGTGGAACACATTATCACCACAATCTCTTTGTGACTGTCTCTCACTCTCCTCCTTCAAAGCTCAACTCAAATCATACCTCTTTTCTCAGTACTTTCTCTCTGCTGCTCACTGAAACTTATGTTGTACTGCTGATGTAAAGCATACTTGAGTATGAGAAAGACACTATATACATCAAACTTATTATTATTATTATTATTATTATTATTATTATTATTATTATTATTATTAGCTCATATTAAGTACTGAACACTGGCTCTCCTCCTCTTTCTGAGACTCTAAGAACCAATAACTGATTAAAGATTGACTGTACAGTTATGAATTATGGGTCTGTGCTTGATGTACTGAGTAATACACAGCAGTGTCTTCACTCTTCCAGCTGTTTATCTGTGAGTACAGCTGACTACTGGATCAGATCTAAAGAGTGTGAATCATATAGATGGACTGACAGAGGGATGGAGAGATAGATGGGTGGATGGATGGATGGATGGATCCTCCAGTAATGGTTTTATTAAAGTAAGCAGGACCGTAAAGTTATTTAAGCTATATAAGAGTTGTAGAACCAAATCTATCATTTTATATCAAACCTATAACCTCTCAGTTCATAGTTTGATAGAAGCTGCACTGTATTTTGATGTTCTAGCGCCTCCTTCTGGTCTATAATTAAACTTAGTTCCATTTTTTACAGCACAGACCTATGAAGGTGGTACAGCACAGACCTATGAAGATATACAGCATAATAAAAATGATATCATATATTTTTCCCTTCCTGTCATTTCTTACCCAGACCCTAAAATTTGGTGATCTGTCCCTGATTACCAACACTGTGTTACTATCTTTATGTAACTTTATTAAACTTGTATTAAACTGACTAAATGAACAACAGACACAGAACACAAGTGAACACATGAAGCAATGTTCCAGGTACAAGTTCCAGTGGAGATTACAAAAGATCACAGAGAAAATATTTAAACAAACTAAACTTTAAACATTATAAAGAAAAAGCTTTAATACACGTAGTAGATCTGAAATCCTCTCACTCGACTTTAGTTCAACACAAAAACAAAAAGATACTCAATACCTTACACGTCTCATTAAACCTTATCATTAAATCTGAATGTATGATCACATACAGAACTGGGTAAAAGGTTTAGACACTTGGAGACATTATTATATTTAAAAAGCTATTTTTCCAGACAGGAAGCTTTTATTTGATCAGCAAAATAGTTAATTATTAAAATATTCAAACAGTATTAATACAGTATGTAGTGCTTTTACATACGTCAGTGTGTTTATTTAACCCTTTCCAAGCTTCTCTCTAAACAACCCAGTATTATTTACAGTTCTCATCTAATACCTGCTTTGACTGCTCAGTACTTCATTAAGCTAAATCAAGATTGCTGCTGAAGGAACTAAATACATTCATACAATGTCTGGAACGTCCAGAGAAATCTGGAACTAAACTAAATATGATCTTGTAGGCTACAAGAATTGTTTAAATAATTAAATGCATAGAAACTGTTTGATTAATTCTGTAAATGTTTGTTCACTGAATGTTATTGTACTGACCGTATGTGTTTTTGTACAGTGAAGCCACTGATCTGTATCACTGTGGATACCGAGCGCAGTAATACACAGCTGTGTCTCCAGTCTGCAGATTCTGTCCTGTTAGGGTGACTGTGCTTCTGGACGTGTCTCTAGTAACTACATACCGCTTTTCAGTTTATCACTGTATGCTAGTGTTACCACTACCAGCATAATCCTTCCAATCCACTCCAGAGCTTTTCCTGCAGGCTGCCGTATCCAGGCTGTACAGTAGCTGCTATCAGTCAGTGAATATCCAGAAACTGTACAGGTCAGTGACATCGACTGACCAGGTGTTACAACCTCAGACGCAGGCTGAGTCAGTTCAATACAGTTAATACCTGTTAAAAAAAAAGTAATTTAACATGTAGAGTGAAAAACTATATGAATAATAAAGCTTTCTGACTGAAATAATATAATCTGTTAGAATACAGACTCACAGGAAGCAGCTGATAACAACAACAGCAGTAGACGTGTGGAGAACATGGTGAGAGCTGGAGCTGAACTAGAACAAACTGCTGATCTTCACTACAACATACTTCAATAAATAGGAGAAGGTGGAGAATTTGCATAGAGCTTCACTTCATGTGTGTCATTAGTCTCGTTCCAGCTTCAAGAAGAACTGACATAAACACATAATAACACTTAGTGCTACATAACACTGATATGAATGAGTGCAGTAACATATTTTGTAAACATAGTTTACCTGTACACAGGTAGGTGAAGGTAGTGTTTCAGTTTACCTGTGCACAGGTAGGTGAAGGTCTTGTTAGGAGATTGTTATTGGTATAGTGTGAGGTTGTTACTCAGGTGGGGAATCAAACCCCAGTTTACAGCATAGAGAGCAGCAGTTGAACCCACTACACTATATCAACCATACTGACCACTGTGTGTCTCTCTGTCATGACCGTCGTGTCCAGCTCTCTTGATTTGAACTCCCAGGTGTCTGTAATGCAGAGAGTGGAGATGTACGGTCCCACAGTGGAAGATGTCTATGGAGACCATACGAGCTTCCATCTCTGTGAAAAAGCTTGTTTTTAAATCATTGTACTACATAGTGATTATATTCCAAAGGCTAGTGTGAGGTGGGATTCTTCCTGGAGTGGACGTTGTGATGCTAGCCTGTCTATTTACAGCGTGTGGCCTCTTGCTACTACTGGTGTTAGCAGTTAGCACTGGATGCTTCAATTTGAAGGTATTTTTATAGTATTTGGGAAGCTTTATATATTGTGCAGCTGCTGCAGAACTGAATTCATCTCTTCTGAAGCATTTCCAGATGATAGAAGTTAACACAGGGTTTCACAGAAGAGCTGCTTTCTTTTCTAACTGTCTGCATCCTTGCTACTGTTTTATCTCCGTCTGAGTAGTGGACAGCCCCCCGCTACAGTGACTAGTGGATGACCTAGTCGATTAGTTTATGCAGCCCCTACACCACATCACCATCTGCTAACAGAGGCTCACATGACTGGATTACTAGACTCAGACTGACTAGTGAGGTGTATTAATACATTTAAATTAAACTGAATATCTTAAAAGGGTTTATATTAACAGACTATGTTGGAGTTTAAAATATCACTCATATGATACATATACAGACTGACTGATCTCCAACTCAAATTTCAGATCTGGGTTTAGTTTATTAGTGAATGTTGCCCCCTACAGGTTCTATGTGGTACTGACTGTATCATCACTTTAAAGAACTGTAACTGAGTCAGTCTTCTTACAGGGGATGTTTTTTGTACAGGGTCTCTGTTGATGTGTATCACTGTGTGGATCACGAGCGCAGTAATACACAGCTGTGTCTCCAGTCTGTAGATTCTGTCCACTTAAGGTCACTGTGCTGCTGGACGACTCTCTGGAAACTTGAAACCTGCTTTTCAGTTTATCAGTGTAGTAAGTGTTACCACTACCACATATGCTTCCAACCCACTCCAGAGCTTTTCCTGCAGGCTGCCGTATCCAGTTTGTACAGTAGCTCCAATCAGTCAGTGAATATCCAGAAACTGTACAGGTCAGAGACATCGTCTGACCAGGTATTACCACCATGGATGCAGGCTGGCTCAGCTCAATACAGTTAATACCTGTTAAAGATAAAAGATATTTAAACATTTAGAAGCTCCATAATAAACCCTCTCAGTCTAACATTATTCTGTTCATCCTATCAGACACTCACAGCACACAGTGGCTAATAGTAACAGCAGCAGTCGTGTAAGAAACATGGTGGGAGATACAGTTAAACAAGAACACACTGCAGGTCTTCACACCTACATGTTTAAATAAGGAAGCTAATGCAGAACATTTGCATAGAGCATCACTTCATGTAGATTTGTTAGGCCACACCCAGCTTTAGAATTTTCTATATATCTTTCTTTTAGTGTTTGATTCTAGTATATAGAGAGTTAACATTTTATATTAAACTGTAGTATAGTTTTTATACAGTTCTTGGAGGAGGTTCTAAAAAAGGAGATTCACTATGTTTACTGTTGTAGCAAAAGTAAGAATCTGATCAGGAAGGTCAGTAACAGAGGTCAAACACTCAGAGCGCTAATGTTCTCTTGGTGTATCTCACACACTGTCTTACTTTATAGTAACTGTAGTGGATTAGTTATATTTGTTCTAGATACTGACTACATTATGCTTTACATCACATGTTGCAAAGTTTGGTCAACTTTACTGCCTCCAGTGATGATTCTTGACGTTGACCAGTTACTGACACATGATTATGACAATAAGCATCCTCAACGTCCACGTTTCTACACTTTGATCTATTCCTGAAGGTGTGATAGGGTAGTTTCAACATCACCTTAATAACAACAAGCACGTCCTTTTTACATCTGCTGTGAAAGTATAATCTAATATAATATAATATAATATAATATAATATAATATAATATAAAATAATATAATATTAATATAATAATACAGTAAGTGTTTTCTCTGTAAATGAATGAGGGAGTGTTTTTGTACAGCTCTGTCACTGTTTTCTATTACTGTGCGTCTCTAGCACAATAATACACAGCAGTGTCTTCACTCTTCAGACCTGTTCATCTGATAAGTACAGCTGACTGCTGGAAGTCGGATCTGGAGGTGGTGAATCTTCCCCTGCACTGACTGGGAATAGTAGATGGAAGTGCTGGATTCGCTTATGAAGCCCATCCATTCTAGTCCCTTACCAGGAGCCTGTCTGACCCACACCATGCGATAGCTACTGAATGTGTACTCCAGAAGCTGTACAGGTCAGTTTGTGTGAGACTCTCCCAGGTTTTTTACCTAACAGCTTCAGACTGAGTGAGAGTCTGACTCTGAAAACCTGCAGAAAGAAGAAGAATGAAAGTTCTGAATGACACATGATCACAGAAAGAGTTTCTCGTATTTTACACTCTTATTCAAAACCTGCCACGTACATGGAAGACTAGTGAGCATCAGCAGTATTACAGATGTACTGAACATGGTTAAGCTTGTAACTGAGCTGCTGATCTTCTCTCTGCAGGTCTCTCGTGCCTGTTCCAGTGTCTCTTCATAAAGAGAGGAGGAGGATTTGCATAGTTACAGTTTAAGAGAGATTAACTCACTCGGTCTCTGAACTGTATGTACTTATTAGTAGGTAGATAACGGCCTGCCCATTCGCCCTGGTAGGTTATTAGTAGGTAAAATAGCCAAAACACTGATGGCCAAACACGAATGTTTAATTGGCTCCTAAATCCGTCCCTATGGGAGAAAACCTGTGCTTAACTAGCGAATATTAGCATTATTAGCTAACATCATGTAGCTAACACTGCCTCTCCATCTCTTTATAAGACCCTAAAGACCAATAACAGAATAAATCTCTACTATAAGGTCCTGAATTATAGCATTTATGTTCAGTCTTCAAGATGTTTATTTGTGAGTACAGCCTGAAAACTGTGAATAGTGGTTATACTAAAGTAGTCAGGGACCAACAAAACCCTAACCTAAGAGTTACTATCTAACCAGTAAAGGTTTCCAAGTTTAATAATAAACCCTGCAGTGTATTATGATGTTTCTAGTGCCTCCCTGCTGGTCTATATATGACCTCAGATGCCTTGTTGTTAACCACTCTGGTGAGGGTTTTTTGTGTGTGTGAAGCTGGCTTCACATGTTTGCACCACAGTAATAAACAGCCTGCGCAGTCAAGTTGGTCAGCTTATGGTGAGTTCCAAACCTCCCTCAACAGGCTTCTCATAAACAGTTCTACTGGCATCAGACCAGATCGCACCAATGCGATCAGGAGCTTTTCAGTCTGTTGTCTGATCCCGTGAATGCTGTGGCCTCCAAAGTTAACTTCAGATCCTCTACAGGAAAGACTCAAGAGTTTCCTCAGGTGTTTTCAGCACAGACTCAGATGGGAATGGACTCAGAAAACATAGTAGAGATGTTAATTACAACCAGTTTCTATACAATATTCAGTCCAGTTTAATAGAAACACGGTACAACCCACATTAAACCATGTAAACGGAGAATCCACTGCTGAGGTGAGCCGTATCAGTAATAAGGAGAGCGTGTTCTTCATGATGAGTGTTGATGAGACTCTACTGCTCCACTCCAGCTCAGCAGCCCATAAGTACTGAAAGGAGACACAAACACCTGGATTTGCATCATGATGTCATAAATTCTGGGATTAAAGATAAAACAAAAAACAATTTGAGGGAAATTATCATTTGCATCTGTCACAGCACAGGCCTCCCTGCCCAGTCTCCAGCAGAGGGCTGAGTCAGCACAGAGGGAGGGCAAAAGACAACAAAACAAAAAGAAGAATTCAGTAAAGAAGAGACGAAAAAACAGAAGACTGAAACAGAGAAAAGTAAAAGGAAGCAAAGAAAGAACAGCAATAAAAAAAGAGAAAATGGTTGAACTAAGACCTTAAAGATACTAAAGAAGAGAAGAGTTATAAGAGAGAAAAGTTGAGTTTAAAAAGGGTTTCAGTTTGGGGTTTATTTCTTGAGGGGTTTATATTGGTGATTGTGTATGAACCACATACTCTGGCGTTTTCTTTGTTTGCCGTTTCCCGCCTCCTTTTTTCCTCTCACACTGCTTTCCAGGCCTACAGACCCACCTCCTCTTCTGCCCCTTGGTGGTACAAGGGTTAATGCAGTCTGGCCTGTAGTGACCCTAGGCCTAGGTTTGATATCCCACCTTGGGTGAACAAGCAGAAGCCACCTTGCTTTACCATCTACACACACATACAAAAACCAATATAAACACAAAATTAATAAATAAACAGGTTCTCAAACTCTTGCTCTTGGGTTACACCCCCAACCTCACCTTGTGACGAGCACCGTATTTTAAAGCTTTGAAGTTCAGCTGTTTGTAGAAGAATATTGTCATCTGAACTAAACATATGTGAAGACGTTCATCTGCCAGTGCAGGAGCTAGAATCTCTACTTAGACCAACATCAGCCAGCATCTTTAATACATCTAGACTTTGTTCAGTAATATAAGAGTTACCACAACTGATCATGGTCATTATAGATAACAGTATGTTTGATGTTTTAACAGATAATTATACTGTAAAAAAACAGTATTGTCACTGTCAAAGTGTACAATCTGAAACACAGTACCTTTATTAGAGTATATATATATACATACATATCATATTAACAAACAACTCTGTGGCTTTTCCGTACTTCTATTGTATTTATATTGTGCAACGTATCCATACATTGATTTTGTGATACACTTACTGTAAGATTTATACAGTCTGTAGAGCCCAGATTTATGCTAATAAGCATATTATACTGTAATGAAAAGAAGTAATAGATATGTTAATGTTTATTTTGTGACCACTTGTTGGTCCCTGAAGTTTAGAATGAGTCTCAAGTTGCTTTGTGTTACTCTGTGCTTTTTTAAATGGCAGCCAACATAAAAAAACAACATACATCATTTTCAGAAAAAAAGTTATTGAAGTTATTGTTAATAGTAATAAAAATAAACAAAACACAGGAAATTCAAATGCTTTAGAATATCATATCATTGCTAAGCAACTACAGACTGTTGAATAAGAAGAAGAAGAATATTCTGTTGTCACTTAATATTGCAGTCATTTCCTAAACCTTCTGATATACCAAATTACTACTGTGAGTCTTATATACAATCCTGTGTACAAGTTTTAAGCACTTGGAGACATAATTCTATTTTATTATATTTAAAAAGATATTAAAAAAATCTGGACAAGAAGCTTTTACTTCAACAAAACACATTATTTTTTAAATAATTAAATAATACAGTAAATAGTGCTTTTCCATACGTCAGAGTGTTTATTTAACCCTTTCCAAGCTTCTCCTTTTGGAAACAACCCAGTATTATTTACAGTTCTCATCTAATACCTGCTTTGATTACTCAGTACTTCATTAAGCTAAATCAAGATTGCTGCTGAAGGAACTGAACACATTCATTCAATGTCTGGGGCGTCCAGGAGAAATCTGGAACTACACTTTCTTCTTCAAACTGGAGCTCAAGATATGATCTACTTTCTTTCACAATAAGATAATTTATGTTAGTTGTAATGTATGTATGATTATATTTACATCTGTTCTAATCATATCTGATGTTTATACTGGTAAAAAGTGAGAGACTTTTATAGAATACCGTGTACACCAATCCATCGACACCCCTCTTCCCATGTTGGGCTGAATCCTAAACACCAGCCTGCCTCCTACATAGTGCACTATGTATGAATTTAAATACTGCTCCTGGCATCCCACAGTGCTCAGTACAGCTAAAACTAGTCTTAAGGGAATGGTACACATCCGTTCCGTGTTTGTCTGTAGAAGCTGGAACTACCAAACCTTCTGCTAGCACATAGTTTTCAAGAAAGCAGAGGACATTTGAGATTCAGCTGTGTTTGATGCTGATTCTGATTGAAAACACAGACATTTGAAGCATGTAAGACATTCAAGTGAAATATTCTAGACTTCATATTTCAGTTTGCAGTCAAACATATCATAACTACTTTAATTCAGCCTGTTATAATCTTAGAGGCTTTAATGTAAGGAGGCAAATCCAAAAACCGTGTTAGCATATAGTCCAGAGTCAAAACCAGAAAGTAGCAAACCAATAGTGAACAATAGCACACGGCCAGAACCAGGAAGCAGGCAGATGTGATCCATCACACCCTGGACATCACCTGTTCCAGTATCTTCCCTCAGGTCGACGTTTCAGCCAGTTTGAGGATCAAGACCTCCAGACTTCAGAGAAGCTTCTTCCCACCACGCGATCAACTCATGAACAGCTGAACATCACAGACTACATTCTTGATACAGTCTACTACATACATACATCTCCAGATGTTCTCTCACTGTTCTTTATCTGTACAGTCTTCTACATACATACATCCATATCCAGATGTTCTTCTCACTTTTTCTTTATTTGTACAGTCTACTACATACATACATCTATATCCAGATGTTCTCTCACTCTTCTTTCTCTGTACAGTCTACTACATACATACATTCCATATCCAGATGTTCTCTCACTCTTCTTTCTCTGTACAGTCTACTCATACATACATCCATATCCAGATGTTCTCTCACTCTTCTTTCTCTGTACAGGTCTACTACATAAATCCATATCCAGATGTCCTCTCACTCTTCTTTATCTGTACAGTCTACTACATACATACATCCATATCCAGATGTTCTCTCACTCTTCTTTCTCTGTACAGTCTACTACATACATACATCCTAAATCCAAGTGTTCTCTCACTCTTCTTTCTCTGTACAGTCTACTACATACATCCCATATCCAGATGTTCTTTCACTCTTCTTTCTCTGTACAGTCTACTACATACATACAACCATATCAGATGTTCTTTCACTCTTCTTTCTCTGTACAGTCTACTACATACATACATCAGATGGTTCTCTCACTCTTCTTTCTCTGTACTGCACTTTTATTTAACTTTTATTACTTTTTAACATATAACTCTGCACATGTTCAGTTTACAGGTGTGTCTGTGTGTGTATGTCACTGTGTGTGTGTGTTGTGTGTGTGTGTGTGTGTGTGTGTGGTGTGTATGTCACTGTGTGTCGTGTGTGTGTGTGTGTGTGTGTATGTCACTAGTGTGTGTGTGTGTGTTAGAGAGTTTGCGTGTGGCCTTTGAACTTTTTTCTGGTGTTTAAATGCTTTTATGATTAACGGGTCAAACTGACCCATAAGACTATCTTTGTACTCTAGTGGTGTACAGCCCACATGGAAACATAAAACAAAAATAAAGTATCACTTTTTTCTAATGATGGGGTCCCTTTAGGAAAAGTCATAAAATTTCAAATTGGAAAAAGATAGTTTAAGATATTTTTTCTACAGCTGAACATGGTAGCGGGTCAGTTTTGACCCGCAAGATAACACAAGGGGTAGTAATGTTATGGCTGATCAGTGTATATGTGTATTTCATATGTAAGAACTTATATATAATAATAATATGCCCCATAAATATTACAAAGTGATGTGAAGAACCTATATGTAATAACTATGTATCACATATATTACAGCATTCTGATATAGAATATAATATATATATATATATTAGCCCACCAACCCAATATCATAACCCCCCCATATTAACATCCCCTCATATTAACTGTAGTTCTGCATTCACTCAGCTACACAGACGCAATAGAATGTTAGAATGTGAACTTCTGCCGCCACGTCATAATCACTAAGGCGTACAGTGTGTGTGATGTCATAAAGAAGAAGATGTGTGAAGTTGTGCGTGTGGTCCAGTTTCTGTCAGTCTGAGTTGGTACAGTCGAGAAGGATAAACAGCAAAGATGAGCTGCCTCTGGTATTGGTGCCGTAGAGGCAGCGACTCCAGCCTCGGAGACAGAGGAGCGTCAGAGAGAAGTTTAGTCTGAAAAAGAAAAGAAAAGAGGAAAACGAAGGAGTGAGGACACAAAGAAAGGACCAAAAGGCTGCAAAAGTGGAGGAGGAGGTGGCCGTTGTAGAGCCTCAGCAGAAGAACCAGCTGGAGGTCTACAAAGTGTCTCAGCTGAGACACTGAGGAAACGCCACCTCCTCCTGAGAAACATGCATCTCCTCAGAGCCGACTGAAATGCCTCTGGAGGAGATATCAGCGGATGCTGAGCAGCCTCTGAGTGAGTAGATGAGATGTGATTGTAATTTACCAATAAATACTAAACTACTTTATAAAACAGACTGAATCATTTAGAAACAGGCTGTAGTTTGTAGTAGCTACTCAGTAATAAACTGCTAAATTCATGGTAGAAGATGAAGATTCACAGCAGGCCGTTATTATTCATTCATATTAACAAACATTAGTTAATAAATAATTCACAGTAGTAATTACACAGTCCGCGAGTACCTAATAGGAGGAATTAAGTGGTAATGATTTATCCATTTCTCTGGTTGGTGAATTGACCAATCAGAAGAGAGTGGGTAAGTTGACAGTTAATCAGAACAGAGGAGGGGAGTTAACCAGTCACAACAGATTGGATGAGCTGACCAATCAGAGCACACTGGTCCAATTGGGAGGTGGGGCTTAAAGACACAGGAGATTGACTACAGACAGATACATTATGATGAATATATTATGTTTTAAGAAGTATGTTAATATATTTAAGTATAAAGTATGTAAATATATTAGCAGAAACGAAAAATATAAATATGAATATTAATTAAGAGTGTAAATGATGAATCTATGGAGGGTAAGTAAAGTAAAGGAAATGATGATAAAAGCACAACTGGTTTGAAATCCTATTAGTTTTAGTGTTTATTTATTTTAAATGTAATTTACCAGATAATGAGACGGAGACCGGCTAATGAAGTTTATTAATAAACATTCTGCTTGATGTCTCTAGAAGAACATTCGGACATAGAAGCTGAGCCCACCCAGCTACACCTGGCTGAGCAGGGCAGCACTGATCCCCTGAGTAAGTCAAGTAAACCATTACTAGATAAAATGATATTATGAAACCGCTGCTGTTATTAGTCATTTATAAGCTGTTAACACTCATGTTATTAGTCATGAATAGGTTGTTTTGGTCTGATATGAGTAATAACAGCAGAAGATTCACCTTCGGTGCTGAAAATCAGTTTGCAGCTATTAAAGAACTCAGACTCGTTTTACTAAGTGAATCTAGATTTGTCCAGTTTTTGGGTGAATAACACAAACATGATGGTCAGATTGAACCACAGTGATGGATTTGGACAGCGGTTAATGTTTCTTCATGTCACAGCAGGAGAGGAGCTCCAGACAGGAGGCGAGCTTCAGACAGCAGTAGAGCTCGCTGAAAAGCTGATTGCTCCTGCTGTCGAGCAGCTCGCCCTGGAGGAGCTTCCGGCTCGCATTGAGCCACTTCAGGGTGAGTAAAGGAACCAGATCTCAGGTTCTATAACAGAAGCACATCTGTTTACATGAACAAGCACTCTTCTTAAACATATAGGTTCTTACAGGGTTCTTGGGTTAGATATACAGCTCTGGAGAAAAGCTTTAATTGGTATACAAGGTTCTTCATCTTTCTTTAAAGCAACCTCCAATAAGATGTTCTTAGGGAACGCATAGTGGTTCTTCTATGGCATCGTTCAAGAAGAAAGAATACTCATACTCTCAGTATTAGCCACTTTGGAAGACATCAGATGTAATACAGTGTTCAGGTAACTTTACTGAATGATCTGCTGAAACTCTACAGGCTGTATTAGTGTAATACAGTGTTCAGGTACTTTACTGAATGATTCTGCTGAGAGTCTACAGGCTTTAATAGTGTAATACAGTGTTCAGGTACTTTACTGAATGATCTGCTGAGACTCTACAGGCTTTATTAATGTAATACAGTGTTTCAAGTACTTTACTGAATGATCTGCTGAGAGTCTACAGGCTTTATTAATGTAATACAGTGTTCAAGTACTTTACTGAATGATCTGCATAGGAGTCTACAGGCTTTATTAGTGTAATACAGGTGTTCAGGTACTTTACTGAAGGATCTGCTGAGAGTCTACAGGCTTTATTAGTGTAATACAGTGTTCAGGTCCTTTGCCTGAATGATCTGCTGAGACTCTACAGGCTTTATTAGTGTAATACAGTGTTCAAGTACTTTACTGAATGATCTGCTGAGAGTCTACAGGCTTTATTAGTATAATACAGTGTTCAGGTCTTTACTGAATGATCTGCTGAGACTCTACAGGCTTTATTAGTGAAATACAGTGTTCAGGTACTTTACTGAATGATCTGCTGAGAGTCTACAGGCTTTATTAGTGTAATACAGTGTTCAAGTACTTTACTTGAATGATCTGCTGAGAGTCTACAGTATTTATTAGTGTTATACAGTGTTCAGGTACTTTACGAATGATCTGCTGAAACTCTACAGGCTTTATTAGTGTAATACAGTGTTCAGGTACTTTACTGAATGATCTGCTGAGACTCTACAGGCTTTATTAGTGTAATAACAGTGTTCAGGTGTTTTACTGAATGATCTGCTGAGACTAGACCCACCCCTTGTTCTACACTGGCACGTGTGTGTTTCCACTATTGAGCAGTGATCTTTGGAGTCAGGGTTAGTTTCCCAGCAGACACAGCTTATCACGCCGCGGATCGGTTTCTATAAGCTCTCCTAAACTGCAGCTAGATCCTCAGATCCATAGAGAAATATATTCAGTTTGGTGGAGGTCAGTCCCTCAGATATTGGTATAAGGTCTTGTGTAAAAATAAAGAATTAATGAAATACATCATAATTAATTCTTAATTAAAAGCACATCTGGTGTGAGTGGTTGAGTTGATCAATCAGAACAGAGGGGGGAGTTAACCAATCAAAACAGATTGGATGATCTAATAAATCAGAGCACACTGTTCCAATTGGGAGGCGGGGCTTAAAGACAGAGGAGTTCTAACATAGTGTTTCAGACAGAAGATGAATACAGACAGATACATTATGAGAAATATATTATGTTTTAAGAAGTATGTAAATGTATGTAAGTATAAAGTATGTAAATATATTTGAGCAGAACCCCAAAATAAAAATATGAATATTAATTACGAGTGTAAATGATGAATCTATGGAGGGTAAGTAAAGTAAAGGAAATGATGATAAAAGCACAACTGATTTGAAATCCTGTTAGTTTAATGTTTATTTAATTTTTTATTTAATTTAACAGATAATGAGACGGAGACCTTAATGGCGGCTAATAAAGTTTATAATAAACATTCTGCTTGATGTCTCTAGAAGGACAATCGGACACAGAAGCTCAGACCACGGTCCAGCTACACCTGGCTGAGCAGAGCTGCATTGATTCCATGAGTAAGTCAAATAAATCATTACTAGATAAAATAATTATTATTAAACCGCTGCTGTTATTAGTCATCTTATAAGATGTTAACACTCATGTTATTAATCATGAATAGGCTGTTTTTGGTCTGATATGAGTAATAACAGCAGAAGATTCACCTTCGGTGATGAATATCAGTTTGCAGCTATTAAAGAACTCAGACTCGTTTTACTAAGTGAATCTAGATTTGTCAAGTTTTTGGGTGAATAACACAAACATGATGGTCAGATTGAACCACAGTGATGGATTTGAACAGCTGTTGATGTTTCTTCATGTCACAGCAGGAGAGGAGCTCCAGACAGGAGGCGAGCTCCAGACAGCAGTAGAGCTCGCTGAAAAGCTGATTGCTCCTGCTGTCGAGCAGCTCGCCCTGGAAGAGCTTCCGGCTCGCATTGAGCCACTTCAGGGTGAGTGAAGGAACCAGATCTCAAGTTCTATAGCAGAAATAAGTTCTTACAGGGTTCTTGGGTTAGATATACAGCTCTGGAGAAAAACTTTCATTGGTATACAAGGTTTTTCATCTTTCTTTAAAGCTGACCTCCAATAAGATGTTTCTTTAGGGAAAGCAAAGTGGTTCTTCTATGGCTATCGTTCAAGAAGAAAGAATATTCATACTTCAGTATTAGCACTTTGGTAAGACATCAGATGTAAAAGCTGTTTCAGGTACTTTACTGAATGATCTGCTGAAACTCTACAGGCTTTATTAGTGTAATACAGTGTTCAGGTACTTTACTGAATGATCAGTCTTGAAACTCTACAGCTTTATTAGTGTAATACAGTGTTCAGGTACTTTACTGATGATCTGCTGAAACTCTACAGGCTTTATTAGTGTAATACAGTGTTCACGTACTTTACTGAATGATCTGCTGAAACTCTACAGGCTTTATTAGTGTAATACAGTGTTCAGGTACTTTACTGAATGATCTGCTAAAACTCTACAGGCTTTATTAGTGTAATACAGTGTTCAGGTACCTTACTGAATGATCTGCTGAAACTCTACAGGCTTTATTAGTGTAATACAGTGTTCAGGTACTTTACTGAATGATCTGCTGAAACTCTACAGGCTTTATTAGTGTAATACAGTGTTCAGGTACTTTACTGAATGATCTGCTGAAACTCTACAGGCTTTATTAGTGTAATACAGTGTTCAGGTTTTTACTGAATGATCTGCTGAGACTCTACAGGCTTTATTAGTGTAATACAGGGTTCAGGTACTTTACTGAATGATCTGCTGAAACTCTACAGGCTTTATTAGTGTAATACAGTGTTCAGGGGTTTTACTGAATGATCTGCTGAAACTAGACCCACCCCTTGTTCTACACTGGCACGTGTGTGTTTCCACTATTGAGCAGTTATCTTTGGAGTCAGGGTTAGTCTTCCAGCAGACACAGCTTATCACGCCGCGGATCGGTTTCTTATAAGCTCTCCTAAACTGCAGCTAGATCCTCAGATCCATAGAGAAATATATTCAGTTTAGTTGAGGTCAATCTCTCAGATATTGGTATAAGGTCCTGTGTAAAAATAAAGAATTAATGAAATAATCATAATTAAATCTTAATTAAAGAAGGGTCCACTAGCATGCACATACAGATGTCTTGATGATAAAAGCACAACTGGTTTAAGTGGTTGAGTTGACCAATCAGAAATGAGGGGGGAGTTAGGCAGTCACAACAGATTGGATGAGCTGACCAATCAGAGCACACTGGTCCAATTGGGAGGCACATCTTAAAGACACAGGAGGTCTAACAGAGTGTTTCAGACAGAGGATAAATACAGACAGATACATTATGAGAAATATATTATGTTTTATGAAGTATGTAAATATATGTAAGTGTAAAGTATGTAAATATATATTAGAGCAGAACCCCAAAATAAAAATATGAATATTAATTAAGAGTGTAAATGATGAATTTATGGAGGGTAAGTAAAGGAAAGGAAATGATAATAAAAGCACAACTGGTTTGAAATCCTGATAGTTTTATTGTTTATTTAATTTTTAATTCAATTTAGCTGATAATGAGACGGACACCTTAATGGCGGCTAATGAAGTTTATTAATAAACATTCTGCTTGATGTCTCTAGAAGGACAGTCAGACATGGAAGCTGAGCCCACCCTCCAGCTACACCTGGTGAGCAGAGCAGCACTGATCCCCTGAGTAAGTCAAGTAAATCATTACTAGATAAAATGACTATTATTAAACAGCTGCTTTTATTACTCATTTATAAACAGTTAACACTCGTTATTAATCATGAATAGGCTGTTTTGGTCTGATATGAGTAATAACAGCAGAAGATTCACCTTCGGTGCTGAAAATCAGTTTGCAGCTATTAAAGAACTCAGACTCGTTTTACTAAGTGAATGTAGATTTGTCCAGTTTTTGGGTGAATAACACAAACATGATGGTCAGATTGAACCACAGTGATGGATTTGAACAGCTGTTGATGTTTCTTCATGTCACAGCAGGAGAGGAGCTCCAGACAGGAGGCGAGCTCCAGACAGCAGTAGAGCTCGCTGAAAAGCTGATTGCTCCTGCTGTCGAGCAGCTCGCCCTGGAGGAGCTTCCGGCTCACATTACGCTTCAGGGTGAGTAAAGGAACCAGATCTCAGGTTCTATAGCAGTAGAATCTTCAGTATTAGCACTTTGGAAGACATCAGATTCCATCATCAGTACATATATACATTTTTATTGAACAGAAAATTATTCTTATTGCAGACGAAGATGCTGCTGTAGCTCCAAAGGAAGTGCCGCTGAATGTCTTAACATCTTGGTTGAAACAAATGACATCACCAATCACCAACCTGTGGGTGAGTAATGACAATAAAACACTGCTGTTCACAAAACACAAAGCTGGATTACAGCACACAACCAGACTGAACATTCTCCAGTAGTTTCAGCCTCGATATCAGTGTTGAAGATGTTTTTCAGCTGAACCCACTGAAATAATAGATTCACCTGAAAAACTCTGCTCAGTAAATCTGACTTCCAGAAAGTCTCATTACAGATTCTTTTCATTTTGTTCCCCAGCGGATGTCAAAGACCTGAACATCGAAGGAGCTGGACCACAGCATAAAAAAAAGACCAGAAGGGGAACCAGAGGCCGAGGCAGAAGAATTAACTATAAGAAGGAGAAAGAAAGAGGAGAGGACCTGAGACTGGAAACAACAGCAGAGGATCAGCAGGTACAGGGTTCATCATTCAGCTCTAGTCATGTTCCCTATAGTGCTTTTGTATTGCAGCTGGTATGTAGTAGATGTTGTTACTGGTGTTGTTGCATCTGATGCTTCTTTAAAGCAACTCTTCACATGAAAAGGGTTCTTAACATTTCTTACTGTTGTTTTAGGGAGCCGTCAATGAAGGTCAGGAAAGAAATTGGTACGGCGATGAGTGGCAGGCCTCTGGTTCCCAACAACATCAGACAAATAATAGACCAAAGCCTTTGTTCAACAACAGAATGCTCCGGAACAGATCAATAGAAATTGATCAATAATAACACACAAACAAACACACTTACAATCACATGTACACATAATCACATACACACACAACCACATACACACATATCACATACACACACAAACAGACAACAAGCAAATAAAAAAAAACAAAAAAAAACAACAAAATCAACAAAAAATAATTAAAAATAACTCTAAGCATCCTTAAAAAAGCTTTTGTTCTTTATTAGTGTAATACAGTGTTCAGGTACTTTACTGAATGATCTGCTGAAACTCTACAGGCTTTATTAGTGTAATACAGTGTTCAGGTACTTTACTGAATGATCTGCTGAAACTCTACAGGCTTTATTAGTGTAATACAGTGTTCAGGTACTTTACTGAATGATCTGCTGAAACTCTACAGGCTTTATTAGTGTAATACAGTGTTCAGGTACTTTACTGAATGATCTGCTGAAATTCTACAGGCTTTATTAGTGTAATACAGTGTTCAGGTGTTTTACTGAATGATCTGCTGAAACTCTACAGGCTTTATTAGTGTAATACAGTGTTCAGGTGTTTTACTGAATGATCTGCTGAAACTCTACAGGCTTTATTAGTGTAATACAGTGTTCAGGTACTTTACTGAATGATCTGCTGAGACTCTACAGGCTTTATTAGTGTAATACAGTGTTCAGGTGTTTTACTGAATGATCTGCTAAAACTAGACCACCCCTTGCTCTGCACTGGCACGTGTGTGTTTCCACTATTGAGCAGTGATCTTTGGAGTCAGGGTTAGTCTCCAGCAGACACAGCTTATCACGCCGCGGATCGGTTTCTTATACGCTCTCCTAAACTGCAGCTAGATCCTCAGATCCATAGAGAAATATATTCAGTTTGGTTGAGGTCAATCTCTCAGATATTGGTATAAGGACCTGTGTAAAAATAAAGAATGAATGAAATAAATCATAATTAATTCTTAATTAAAGAAGAGTCTGCTAGCGTGCACATACAGATCTGGACACACAGCAGAGGAGCGTCTGAAATAAGATGGTAAGCTCCTCCAGTTACATAAGGTATGGTGACAGTGACACAAGCACAACTTTCATGACCAACACTGAGACTGAGCTGAAAGAAAGTGACCACATTGAACCTGACCCAACAATGTTCGAGCAGATCACACAGGCTGCAGGTTGGTCGTTGGAAGAATGGGCAATTGGTCAACAGCAGGAGCGCTGGAGCTGTACGCGTGTAAGGAAGTATAAGAGTATGTGAGAGTGTATGAGGTTAAGAGGGTAAATGTAGAGTATGCGTGTGAGGGGGGTATGAAAGTATGTGTGTAAACGGGTTTGAGAGTATGTGAGAGTGTATGAGGTTAAGAGGGTTAATGTAGAGTATGTGTGTGTGAGTGCAGAGTATGTGGGAAGAGTATGTGTGAGAGTGTAGAGTATTAGTCTAAGGAGGTATGAGAGTACACATGTAAGGGGGTATGAGAGTATGTGTGCAAATGTGGAGTATGTGCGTAAAGTATGTGTGAGTGTAAAGTATGTATGTGAGTGTAGATTATGTGTGTAGAGTATGTGTGTTTGAGTAGAATACATGTGTAGTGTATATGTGGGAGTGGAGAGTATGTGTGTGTACATGTAGAGTATGTCTGTAGAGTATGTGTGTGTGAGTGTAGAGTATGTGTGTAGAGTCTATGTGTGAGTATAGAGTATGTGTGTAAAATATGTGTGTGAGTTTAGAGTATGTGTCAGTGTAGAGTATGTGTGTAGAGTCTATGTGTGAGTGTAGAGTATGTGTGTGTGAGTGTAGAGTATGTGTGTAGAGTCTATGTGTGAGTGTACAGTATGAGTGTGTGAGTGTAGAGTATGTGTGAGTGTAGAGTATGAGTGTGTGAGTGTAGAGTATTTGTGTGTGAGTGTATAGTATGTGTGTGTGAGTGTAGAGTATGTGTGTAAAGTATGTGTGTAGAGTATATGTGTGAGTGCATAGCATGTGTGTGAGTGTAGAGTATGTGTGTAGAGTATATGTGTGAGTGTAGAGTATGTGTGTAGAGTGTGTGAGTGTAGAGTATGTGTGTAGAGTCTATGTGTGAGTGTAGAGTATGTGCGTAGAGTCTATGTGTGAGTGTAGAGTATGTGCGTAGAGTCTGGGTGTGTGAGTGTAGATTATGTGTGTGTAAATATAGAGTGTAGAGTATGTGTATAGACTATGTGTGTGTGAGTGTAGAGTATGCGTGTGTGAATATAGAGTGCAGAGTATGTTTGTGTAAGTATAGAGTGTAGAGTAAGTGTGTGTGAGTGTAGAGTATGTGTGTACAGTATATGTGTCAGTGTAGAGTATGTGTATGTGAGTGTAGAGTATGTGTTTAGAGTGTGTGAGTGTAGAGTATGTGCGTAGAGTATGTGTGAGTGAATATAGAGTGTAGAGTATGTTTGTGTGTGTACAGTATGTGTGTGAGTGTAGAGTGTAGAATATGAGTCTGATTCAGATTCTGATTCTGAACAAGTTCATCAGAAAGTTCTTAATCTTAAGCCATCTTGTAGCAACACTGGCTTTTATTCTCTTTCTGTGACTCTAAGAACCAACCAGCAATGCTTTCACTAAAGTAAGCAGGACTATAAAGACCTATAGTTTATATCAAATTTCACACAATTCTATAATTTATTCATTCATTCATCATCAGCTGATTTTACTCCTGGCTTGCAGGGCTGCTGGACCATATCCCAGCACTCATTATCTCTTATGAACCTCTCAGTGCATAGATTGCTAAAAGTTAAAGTGTATTTTGATGTTCTAGCGCCTCCTGCTGGTTCATATTTAAACTCACTTCACTTGTTTTAACCACTCTGCTGAGTTTTTGTACAGCTGGTTCATATGTTTGCACCACTGTGGTTTCTTGTACAGTAATAAACAGCTGAGTCCTGTGGAGTCAAGCCGGTCAGCTTCAGGTACACCATGTTCTTAGTATTTTCTCTGGTGATTTCCAAACGTCCCTCAACAGGCTTCTCATAAACAGCTCTACTGGCATCATACTAGATCGCCCAGATGTGCTCTAGAGCTTTTCCAGTCTGCTGTCTGATTCAGTGCATGCCGTGGCCTCCAAAGTTAAATCCAGATCCTCTACAGGAGAGACTCAGAGTTTCTCCAGGTCTTTTCAACACAGACTCAGAGGGAATGGACTCAAGACTTTGGGATTTTATACCTGTCAGAATACATAGAGATGTTAATTACAACCAGTTTATATACAATATTCAGTCCATTAAACCCCATTAAATCCAAGTTAAACAGAGAACTCACTGCTGAAGGTGAGCAGTATCAGTAATAAGGAGAGCGTGTTCTTCATGGTGAGTGTTGATGAGACTCTACTGCTCCACTCAGCTCAGCAGCACATAAGTACTGGATGGAGACACAACACACTGGATTTGCATCATGATGTCATGGGTGGTGGGATTAACTATGAGTACCTGTTTGTGACAAAATATCATTTGCATCAGATTTAAATTTCTGCTTTGTAAGATTTCAAAACAATATTGTCACATGACCTAAACATATATGAAGGATGCTCATCTGACCATCATCCAGTAAATGAGAGACACTTGAACAGAAAATAATCTCTACTTAGTTTAACATTAGCCAGCGTTTCCCACATTGGTAGATAGAGACTCTGTCAGGGTCTCCAATCAGATATTTCTCAATATCAGCTAAAAATATGTGAATTAAGTTTCCATTCACTACAATTTGACTATTGTGTGTTTTTTTATTAGCTTACCGTTTACAGTCTGATTACATTTGTCATCACCAACAATACCAGTACAACCACTTATCAACCCCTTAGTTCTTACAATGTCATGTCATGTAAAAAAGTCTTATGAGACTAAATTATGTCTAAAAATCTATATTCCTGTATAAATTTAACTTTACGTCAAAAATGACAATTGTTTTGACAGACGATTTGGTTTTAGGTTTATTTCATTTGCCATAATAAGCTGATGCAGTTGTCATGTAGACTCGTGAACTCAATCCTAATGTAATCATTAGTCACATCACATTTTCACACACAGCACTGCTTTGAGTCTAATTACAGGTTGAGTTCATCTGCTGCACCTTTGATCTTTAAAAGCATTAAAAGAAGTTATTTACCTACTACAGAATAAAATATTTTAATATACACATCACTGCATGAATCACAACATCATTACATAAACACTGTTACTGGCAAAATAGTAAGTGGTGCTCTGGAGCCCAGAGAGTGACCGAGTCACTGAGCAGCATCTGCATCTAAGCTTTACTGTAAATGAATGAGGGAGTGTTTTTGTACAGCTCTGTCACTGTTTTCTATCACTGTGTGTCTCACACAATAATACACAGCAGTGTCTTCACTCTTCAGACTGTTCATCTGTAAGTACAGCTGACTGCTGGAGTCGGATCTGGAGATGGTGAATCTTCCCTGCACTGACTGGGAATAGTAGATGGGAGAGCTGCCTGTGTCAATATATGCAATCCATTCCAGGAGCCTGTCTGACCCAGTTCATGCGATAGCTACTGAATGTGAATCCAGAAGCTGTACAGGTCAGTTTATGAGACTCTCCAGGTTTTTTAAGCACAGACTCTTCAGACTGAGTGAGAGTCTGACTCTGAAAACCTGCAGAAAAGAAGAAGAATGAAAGTTCTGAATGAAACATGATCACAGAAAGAGTTTCTCTGTATTTTACTCTCTTATTCAAAACCTGACACGTACATGGAAGACTAGTGAGCATCAGCAGTATTAGAGATGTACTGAACATGGTTGAGGTTGTAGCTGAGCTGATGATCTTCTCTCTGAAGGTCTCTTAGTGCTGTTCAGCGTCTCTTCATAAAGAGAGGAGGAGGATTTGCATAGTTACAGTTTCAGATTGATTACATCACTCGTCTGTTAGTACATTTATACAATATATCTTACAGCAGGTCTTTTTTTAACTTCATTTTTGTAAATTGACAGATTGAGCCACCTGTCTCCACAAAGCTCACTGTAAAAAAAAAAATGAATATATATATATAATATATATATATATATATATATATATATATATATATATATATATATATATTCTTAGGTTTATATATATCCTGGGAAAATGAGTTTTATACTTTGTCATATACCTACACCTATACCAGAGTTTGCTTGTGTTCACTAAGCTAATAAGGAATCTTGAAATGTATGAATCTAAACTTTAAACATAGTGTGTATTTTCTTTTTTTTTTTTAGTTCATCTTGTTCCTCTGGGACACAATATACATGCACACATTATGTCATATGACCCAAAGTCCAATAAATATCTGCTGTATTTCACCATCTTCCTTTCCTTCTCATGTAAACTGGGAATCTTGGGTAACACTCTCGTAAGCATTTCCAAACCAATCCCAGTTTCATTTATTCATCCGTCCATGGACTTCTGCTGCCCATCTGCTGTGACTTCTTTCATCTACATAGAGTCACATAAAAGCTGGATCATAAAGCGGGTTAAGAGTGCTGAACACAGAGCTGTCAATCAAACTGCTTATCAACTACACCCACACAGTTCTCAGAAGGATGTTTAATTCAACACATGCAACTTTATTATAAGAATTTTTTTTTATATTTTACTCTGTGACATGTTAACTGATACGGAGGTAAAGTTTTGATATTGTTGTATAACATTATGGGAGGCTAAGTGAGGGGGCTAAAGCGCTGATACGATGAAAGGTTTAGCAGCAAACACTCCTGTGTGTCGGTCAAGACATCAAATGAAGACACAGAGACTTAGGCTGATGTTCTGGATATTGTATTGAAGGAGACTGTGTTGACAATGAGGCTGAAGCATGGATTGGGCAGTGGAGACAGGCTGACGAATAATGAGTCTGGAATAAACTGAATATATGGAGAATAATAAATAAACATTCAGCAAGGGTGCTATAAATGAGCTAATACAAAGAAATGTATGTATACACCCAACATGTAGGATAAACAAATCTAATAATTACAGCTCTCGAGAAGCTTATATTAAGGCACCAGCTATAATATACCCTTAGCCGCTTTACAGGTTACACAATGGGGTTTTAGCACCCCCACATGGACGAAAAAAGAGAAACAGCAATAGCCTCTAAGCAGTAGTTCAATAACACAGGGAAGTTGACCAAGAAATTTAGTACATTTACACAGAATTACACCATCAATGCTAACCTAAAACAGCTCAGTATTGCAAAATATGTGAAGAAATAACACCAAACCCGGAATATTCAGTGAAATATAGTTATAGATATAGTTAAATAGTGAAGCTACATTGCTAATAAGATAGCATATGAACAGAACTAAGCATTCCCAAATAAAACAAACAGTAGTTTACTTTGTGTCACAGACTCAAATTGAAAGCACTCAAATCCACAACAGAACTAGAGGTGGGCGATACGGGAATTTTGATATCGATCCGATACCAATAAACACAGGGCCAGTATCGCCGATACCGATACCAATACCTTTTAATATTTAAGCTTCATAAATCCAAAACATCCAAAAGACATAGGAAAGAATTTCGCAACACATTGTATATAACAACAAAATACTTTATTATAACAATCAAATTTTTGTTTAGAAACAATGCAACAGTAACAAAACAAAGTTTGTCTTAACGTTAGAAAAAAATTAATCTTTTTTTGAGGTAAAAACAACCTAAAACAAAATCTCCAGAGGTAGACAAACCACAATACAACAATAGTAACACACCACAACAAATACTGTGAACAGTTTCAAACTTATTCTGTCTAACAATACAATAAAATTAAAATAAAATAAGGAATTTCTTCCATTCAGTGCACTTCTGGTTTTAACAGTAAGTGAAGTTTTTTTTCTTAAAGAGTATAAAAAATATAACTTAAAGCTAATTAAAACAATCTGAGGTTAGAGAGCTGCTCGCTGCAATGTGAAACATGTAATGTTCTCTGATGAGTCCACCTTCACTGTTTTCCCCACATCCGGGAGAGTTACGGTGTGGAGAAGCCCCAAAGAAGCGTACCACCCAGACTGTTGCATGCGCAGAGTGAAGCATGGCGGTGGATCAGTGATGGTTTGGGCTGCCATATCACGGCGCGCTGCTCTGTGCTGTGACACAGCGCACTGAGCGCAGCACTGACAGAGAGTAGACTTTGATGTGACTACAACTGGAATGCAGAAGTTTGCATTAGCTGTAAACGAAAGGACTCTTGCTTCCAACCAACTCACAGCCTTCATCTGCTATAAAAGGACACTGTTCAGATCTAAACTGGCAGATGTAGTCTTTATAGTAAGTGACGTCTATTGAAATAAGCATTTATAAATATTTATCTAGTGTCATCATAACAAGTAAGTTGTCATAACAAGCTGTGCAGAGTAATTTAGTTACAGAGTAATTTAGACCCTCATGTCATGACATACTCTTTCTTTACTTTTGAGATCATACTGCCCTCTGTTGGTTTACAGGAGAATCCAAAAACTTACTTTACTTTCAATGTAATTCAATGGAAGCAGAATTTTTAGGTGGCCTTATGAACAGTACTTTACTGTAACGTGTTACAGAGTAATTTAGACCCTCATGTCATGACATACTCTTTCTTTACTTTTGAGATCATGCTGCCCTCTGTTGGTTTACAGGAGAGTCCAAAAACTTACTTTACTTTCAATGTAATTCAATGGAAGCAGAATTTTTTCTAGATTATTTTGGGGCATTTCTATTAGTCCGATCAACATGAACAGTTTACACCATATAAACGGCAGCTGTTGTGTTAAAATAATGTAGGCATTATACAGACATACATACATATTAATAAAGATATGAAGTGACCCCTACCAACTGCCAACCAGCAGCTGTCCTCTGTAAATAAATGAGGGAGTGTTTTTGTACAGCTCTGTCACTGTTTTCTATCACTGTGAGTCTCTAGCACAATAATACACAGCAGTGTCTGTGTATTATTGTCTGTGCCAACACTGAGTTGGTGTACAAGAAGTGGATGAGCAGACTGTACGCTCTTAGGAAGCTCAGGCCCTTCAAGGTATGCAGGAAGATGCTGTCGATCTTCTATCAGTCTGTTGTTGCAAGTGCTGTTTTCTTTGCAACCGTTTGCTGGGGAGGCAGCATTAAAGTAGGAGATGCTAAGAGGCTCAACAAGCTGATCAAGAAGGCTGGTTCAGTGCTGGGCTGGACTCTGGATGGTTTTGAGGTGGTGGTGGAAAGGAGGATGCTCAACAGACTGGATACTGTAATGGACAATGAGACACATCCCCTTTACAATCTACTGATCAGACAGTGGAGCACCTTCAGCAAGAGACTCCCTGAGCTCCGCTGCAGTAAGGGACGGTACAGGAGATCACTCTTACTAACAGCAATCAAACTGTACAGTTCCCCCTCACTATGCCAGGACATAATCGGACACTGAGTCACCTCAGACCGGCTCTTTGTTGGTTACTGGAAGTCTGTAACAACATACACTGCCACTCTGTCACTAATCTCTGATACTTAACCTATACCTACACTAGGGCTGGGCAATAAAACGATAACGATAATTATCGATAGAACTATAAGACGTAGTCGATAGAAAGTCGAGAGAATTAAGTTCCTTCCATGTTTTGAGAGACAACACAAATAGCCAATGAGAATGAGAATAGCGCCGCCACAAACCAATCAGATGGGTGAACTAGAGTTCCAGCCTTTTCATGTTTAGTTGAAGCACACAGCACAGAGTGTAGGCGTAGCGGCAGCTTAACCCACAACCTAGTAATCTGGTTACTGCAGGCGTCACAGTCGAGCAGTGAGAATAAAATAAGAAAAAGGACGAAAGAAAACATTAACTACTACTGAAAGAAACATGTTACACGTGTTAATAATCTTAAAATAATCTACTAAGATAAGATAAACAGGTAAACAGGTGCTGTCCTGCTGCTGTGTTGATGAAGATCTACGGGATGTTTGAGCTTCAAGGTCTCGTGTATAGCAGTTGTACTGTTGTGATCATCTCCACTGTGCAGAGCTGACAGAGCACCACACTGTTGTGTTTCTGTGTGAAACACTCCCACAACTTTAGATTCACGCGAGCGATTGTTTGTAGCTGCAGCTCCCGCTCCAGATAAATCCATGCTTTCAGTAGATGCGGCCCTCTTTACGATGCATGTTATGCTAATCAACGTAGTTCCTTAATCGATAAAGATAAATATGTAAACTGTAGGAGTCTGAGTGAGAACACTGAGGCAAATTTGGCTTTATAATCAAAAATCCCAAACTTTTTCTACCGAAAACAGAATCACTAAATCAGCTCCCCATTTGAGCCGACAGAGAGTCGACTCACCGCAATGAGTAAACATGAACATGAGTCCTTTCCTCAGCCCGGACTTAAAGGGCCAGCAACAGCCTGCTTAACACAGCGTCCGTGTGTGTTCATATGTGTGTAATACTGTTCATACTAATACTGCCCCATATATATGTATGTGGTAAGGCTGGTGCTAGGTCGAGGCCCCCTCCGGCCACCAGGAGGAGTCGGGCACACTAATATTTCTGAAAAGAAGGAAAGTCTTCTTATGGTATGACAGCTTTTGATAGAACATCCATCCAACAATGGTACTGATAATAATGTTGAGAGGACCATCAGCACAGAGGCCTTTAAGCTATATAAGAGTTGTAGAACCAAATCAATTTTATATCATGTGAAATAGAGTATATAACCTCTCAGTTCATAGTTTGAGAAAAAGCTGCATCGAATTTTGATGTTCTAGCGCCTCCTGCTGGTCTATATTTGAACTCAGTTCCATTGTTTTAATCTCTCTGAGTTTTTGGACAGCTGGTTCTATGTTTGCATTACTGTGGTTTCCTGTACAGTAATAAACAGCGGAGTCCTGTGGAGTCAAGCTGGTCAGCTTCAGGTACACCATGTTCTTAGTATTTTCTCTGGTGATTTCCAAACGTCCTCAACAGGCTTCTCACAAAACAGCTCTACTGGCATCGTACCAGATTGTTTTCATCAATTTTTTATCTGGGAAGGCAAACCAGATGTAAGGGAAGGCAAACCAGATGTAAGGGCTGGTGCTAGGTCGAGGCCCCCTCCGGCCACCAGGAGGAGTCGGGCACACTAATCAGGCCTGATTCACGCAGCTGTGCCAGGGCTATATAACCCAGTGATCCAGTCACTCGGTGTTGGGTCTTTGCTAAAGTTTTGAGCTAAGCTCCTGGCTGGTAACCTTGGGTATTGAGGTCTGAGAGCCTTTGTGCTACACCTCGTTTCTCGCTTCAAGGGTGCAAGTGTGGGGACACTGCTCCTCCCTCCTGTTTTCTTACTGTGCTCTTTCTCTCCAGTCACCAAGCACTTCAGTTACGTAGCTTTATTTTCGGGAAGTTGTTAGTTTAGTTTTCCCCAGTTTATCGGGGCTGTCACTCTTCCTGTTGCGTCCTTTGTTGTTTTGTTTCCCGCCGTTTTCTCACGCTCGGCGTGGGCTTTTGTTTCGGTACGAGTTTAGTGCCAATCCCTCCTTTTAACCATATACACGGCAGTAGTTGTCAGCGGTAGTGCGTTCGTCCTGTAACACCGCGGCGGGGTTCGCCCTCGGCTCAAGCACTTGTTTATTCGGCTTTTATTTTAACCCTTGTAAGCTCTTATTTGCGATTGTCTCCCACCTGTGCGTTGGTTTAGTGGCAACGCGTCGGTCTCGCGTTCGGGTTTTACCTGTTTTGACATCTAACTGTTCTACACACGGGCGCACTGCCATTACAGGGTGTTAGCTCACCCAGATAAGTGTTGGTACTTCACGCTTGCGGCTTGGGTTCGACTCCAGCACTGG